>OZ038490.1:41157025-41379525 GCA_964036315.1 Acanthosepion esculentum
AAAGGGAAATGAAGAGCCATGGTCGCCTACGTCCTGAAAGGACATGGCACATAAAAAAGTCTTTTGACTCCAGTTTAGTGGGTAACTTTTTTCCCGTAGTTGAGACTCTAACAGGTGTTACCACCCCTGGTGAGGGTGGACCTAGGAACAACAGGAATTAAGAGGCGGTTCCACGCTCCTGAAAACTTCCCGCTCAGAGGCATTGCTGCCTGGTGTAATTTATCGTCATACCCAGAACGAATTTCCAGTATTGACGTGGGCTTCCTTCTTAAACTTTTAAATTGGAGGAGTGTGCAATTTTAATATCTGGATATATATATATATATATATATATATATATATATATATATATATATATATATATATATATATATATATATCATTATTCTTTCTTTGAGTTATTTGTGCTATCCATTTTAGTTGTTGCTGCTGTTGTTAGTCCTCAAGTGACGCAGTGTCTGTTATTTGGTACAGTTCTTTGTTTGTGATTCTGTACCGCCAGCCTAACATTGTTCAAAGAAGGATGATTTTTGCCTAAAACCGACAGGCAAAACATGTTTTCACCATTGATCTAAGAAAGACATTATATACAGATATTTAGATATTTCTGAACATGTTTGGCGCCACGCATGTTATCCATATGAAAGTTTCGATCTGACGAGGCTGTTTAAGAACATGACTCGAGTTTTCAGTTTGATGTTTTGGTTTAGTGGCAATTTGCGGTATTGGGCGAAACTACCTCTAGCGCAACTTATTCAATGTTCAATTTCCTTTTCTCCTATACTAAATTAGTTACAAATGATCTATGGGAACTTAATGAAATAAGTCCCTTTTCTGGACTCCACATTTCTCTCGTCTATATCTTTTTTTCGCAAAATTATTGCGATTAACATATTTCATAGCCTCCTCGTTTTGTTGTAACAATACAAGTGAAAGTGTATCTTGGCGATTTCTTTAAACATTATAAATATAATAATCAGAGCCGTAGCAATGACAAATAATTTTTTGGGTGGGTGGGGCTAAGAAATTTTATCAAAGGCAGCCAAGCGGCAAGAACATTTAAAATTTCCAGTACCTCCTTTTTAAAATTTTTTTTCTTTCTTGTATTTCCTTCTTTATTGTATTTTGTTAAAATAAAACTCTGTAAAAAATTGTGCAACTGGCAAAAATTTTTGGGGAGCCAAGACCCCACCACTCCCGGTTGCGACAGCCCTGATAATCCTCTTCTGTCAGTAACGCTTACTTTAAAATCCTTGGCCAATACTTGTTCTTTTTCCTTTAGTTTTCAAATGCATTTCTATAGGAAAATCATCTGCCATACATTTCTATAGTAAAACGTTAATACCTAGACAGACCAGTGAAAATTTCACGGTTTTGCTATTTTAAATTTCTGATGAATCATAATTATTGATGGAATAAGCTAGTTGCGAGTTCCATGGAAATTCCACATCTGCATCGTTAAATATTTCAACTTAAAAACTTTAACAAAATATCACAATAACAACCATAAATATGAATGTTGGTCGTTATTTCAAGAAGGAAGAGGGTACAAATGATAAGCTTAGAAATTAGTAAGGTTTTCCATTTTACTGAAGCAGGCATTAAATGTATGAAGAACGTGATCCGATAACATTTTATGCTCCAAATAACTATGCATAAAGTTAGGCTAATTAAATTTAAGCAAAGTTCATTACGTTAATTATTATGACAACTACTATTTTGAATTACCCCTACAATTAACCCTAAATCCATAGCTAACCCTAACGTTAACCCTAACCCTAACCCACTCCCTTACCATACCCATTACCCAAGCCATAAGCACGTATTTAATGATGTTTAGTGTTACTCTTATGTTTATTGGGTTATACAAGATTATTTTTCTCATATATGTACTTTGACATCATTAAATAACTACTTATGGAGTTGGTAATAGGTGTGCTGAGGGATTGGGTTAAGGCTAGGGCTAGTGTTAGGGTTAGCAGTAGGTATAGTGTTAAGGGTTAGCAGTAGGGCTAGTGTTAGGGTTAGCAGTAGGATTAGTGTTAGGGTTAGCAGTAGGGATAGTGTTAAGGGTTAGCAGTAGGGCTAGTGTTAGGGTTAGCAGTAGGGATAGTGTTAAGGGTTAGCAGTAGGGCTAGTGTTAGGGTTAGCAGTAGGGCTAGTGTTAAGGGTAGGGTTAGGGATAAGTTTAGTGTTACTCTTATGTTTATTGGGTTATATGAGATTGTTTCATGATGTCAAAGTAGATATATGAGAGAAATAATCTCATATGACAATAAATATAAGAGTAACAATTTCATTCTTAACTGATGTGGACCCGAAGTAGGGGCCACGGAAGGAAAACACGGAACACGGGTTAGAGGTAAGAAAGATATATTAAACAGAAAAGTTACAAAGAATAGTGTAAGAGTAAGCAGAGCTTACTATCCAGTGGTGTCCGATATTGGTATCGTACGCGGCTGCGCATTACTGGTGCTACTCCCATGATACTACCATTCACATAATAATATAGTACTGGGAGAGTCCATGATGTAGGAAAGTATCGGTCTCACATACCCTTAACCCTAACCCTAACGCTTACCCTAAGATTAACCTCAACTTATTCCTAACCCTAACCCTATCCCTTAACGCAATCCCTTCACATACGCATTGCCGAAGTCATAAGTAGTTATTTAATGATGTCACATATGAGAAAAATAATGTCATATACCTAATAAACATAAGAGTAACACTAAACTTATCCTTACCTTACCCTTAACCCAACCCTAAGGCTAACCCTAACATTAACCCTCACCCTAACCCAGTCCCTTCCTATACCCCTTACCGAATCTATATGTTCTAATTTAATGATGTCTAATAGACTTATGAGAAAAATAATCTCATATAACCCAATAAACACAAGTGTTACACTAAACTTATCCCTCACCATACCCTTATCCCTAACCCTAATATTAATCCTAACCCAAGCCCTAAACCTTACCATATCCCTTACCATATTCCTTACTGTAGATATATTTATAATTTAACCATGTCAAATTTGACATATGAAAAATTAATCTCATATAACTCAATAAACATAAGAGTAACACTAAACTTATCCCTAACCCTAAACTTATACCTACCCCTAAATCTAACTCTAACATTAACGCTACTCCTAGCCCTAAGCCAAACCCAATTCTTTACCAAAAGCATTAAGTAATTATTTAATGATGTCAATGTAGACTTATATGAAATATAATGTCATATGACAATGTAAACCTGAGATTGCACTAACCTTATCCCTAACCCTAAGCCTTACCCAAGTTATAAGTACAACAAAAAAACTTTCTTCGACAATTATTTCGGCTTTTGGTGCGAATTACTGGCTTTAGATTTTTGGCCAGTAATGTACCGTTGATCGTACACCTGTTTTCCAGGTAGTCTCCAATATAAACCCTTTTGAGTCCCCCACCAAAAAACGGTTAATATCCACTTTCCCGCCGAAGATTGAATCTTGAATTCTTTCATCGCTAGCGTGCTAGGATGTTTTCAATCCATACTCTGTCTTTTATATTCTGACTTATAGAGGTGGACCCACGTTACATACTTTGTGACTATCCTGCTCCCTAAATTCTTTGCCTTCATTGCTCCAGTAAACGTTGGTACACCTCAACACGTTTGCTCTTGTGCTCTGCGGTAAGCCCTCTTGGCGCCCATCTCGCGCAGACTTTATCGAAACCAAGCTCGAAGTGGGTGATTTGATAGGAAAAAACCATGATTAATCTGAACCATGAATAATCAGGGAACAAGCTACGTCATCGATGATAATTTCGCCATTACCATCTCCCGACCTTACTGAATCTTCTCGTCAGTGCTGGAGGGCGGTTGACGGGCGTCTTTCTCCTTCTTCGTGCGTCACGCTTGTCCGGCCACTTTTAAACTTCTCAATCCACGCATACACACTTCTAGGCGGTATGGCACTGTCACCATATTGTGTTAATATCCTCCGATGAATTTCAAACCCCTGGCTCATCATCCGACTAGAGAAATCGAATCACTGCTCTTTGTTCCTCCTTGGGGCGCACACTGCTAGCGGAGCGACCATGTTTACATTGTAACAGCAGCAAAAAAAAAAGTGCGATCAAGTACAAACTTCGATAACGTGACCACAATAGTACCAATTATAAATACGCATGAGCAGAAGGCAGTGTGACAAACCTAAAGGTATGCTATGGCGAAAGTGCGGAATACTTTGACTTAGCCTCGTATTTTTACACGCAATTTTTTTTAGATAATAATGAGTTTAGTGATACAATTGTTACTAATTAACCCATAGCTGGGGAGAAGAAGTGGATTAATACCTTCCCCAAGGTTTTATACGCGTAAATGAATATAACGAACCCAACTGGAATTAGAACTCGGTTATCCGATTAACAATTCCGAGCCATTATCCATTACACCACCCGTACATCCAAGCTTACAGCACGTGGTATCCCCAAGCGGCTACTATCTAGGTCCTGACCAGGCTTGACGTTGCTTTATTTCGGTATCCCGAGTTCCACTAGTTCAGACATTTACAACTAAGATCGTCCTCGGTCTAACGATAAAGTACATCCGGCAGCAAGATCTCTGATCGGCAGATTGGAGGTTTTGAGGAGCGTGGAACTACCCCTTAATTGCTGTTGTTCTGCGGTCCACCCTGACCCGGAGTAGTAGCACCTGTTAGGGTCACAGCTATGGGGAAAACGTGACCCCCTCCTCAAACAAAAACAAAACCCTATGAAAGAATAAGACAACATTTTTATAGTAAAAATACGGGCAATATGTTTTTATATTAAAAAAATAATACCTAATTATAGTAAAATTAAGAACACTACATCAATCAATATGAAAGTATTCTTTCATGACATATATATAATCTATAATCTCTCTATATATATAATCTATATAATATCCGACATTTTTTCAGAAATCAAATTGTATTCCAAAATATAACTTCAACAAAACGACAACATAAAACAAACATATCACCGCCTCTAGTAATTATGTCCACACAAACATGTAGATGCACAAAAGCTGAGTATCATCTACCATGTATTCAATTGTGAAAGCAGAATAACATATATCATATTTTTATTACTTCCCAGCTCCCAAGAAAATTAAATTTCGGCATTAAATGACCCATAAGGTGTTGATATGCCGTTAAACAGACAAATCATAAATCAACATAACTTCGTTGATCGTACGGGAAGCGGTCTCTCAACATGGTGTAGCCTTCCTACCAGAAGTGTGCTCCACAAAGCAGCAGTTCTTGGGAGGAAATTATCTGGTGGAACTTCAGTTCAGTTATGTGCCATGCGTGATACACGCTTAGGCGATCATGTATCGGAAGATACATGATTGACGAGGCAGATTTTTTCCCGCAGTAGGTTGCCATTTCTTTCTACGGTAGACCAGGTGCCATCTAGGGCTATAGAACCGGGTCTGTCGTGCTATTTACCCATAGCTGGTGGGAGAAGAGAATTCATTAGCATGTAAATGAATGTAATGGATTCGGCTGGAATTCGAACTCGGCTCTCCGATTCCTTAATCCGAGCCGCTGTCCATTACTCCACCGGTGGAACTTACTTTTTACTAATGGAACCGAAAGGAATGAGAAGGATTCTCACTTCTGAGTAGAAGTGTTCTTTCTGTTGCCATTTCCTTTAAGACTTCCTTGTTGCTTATTCGTTTTATCCATAGAATTTTCGGTTTGAAACCAGGGGCTTTCTTGTCAATCCCGTTAATTGTCAGGGAATCAACGAGAGATTCGCAAACCTCAATTCGCGAAAAAAACGACGGGAGGTTAAGACACTGAGGAGAAAAATCTTTGCTTTTGAGTAGATTTATGGCTAGGATTGTGTCAGACTTTGCACTCACTGCCTAATACGTTCTTCCAGTAAAATGAAAAGAAAAAAAAAAGAAGCTTTTTCTTTCCATTTGCCAATGCACTTTGTGCAGGCACTGATGGTTATAGATCAATGGACGAGGCAATAAATTATCAGAACCGAGGTTCTGTTTTTGATGAAATATCCATGTGAACGAAAGAGAACTTTGTAGAACTAGAATGTTTTTTGAAACACTCAGACGCGTGTTGAAATCCTCACAGTATTTAGAATTCTTGAAGTTATCGCTAACATTTTTATCGAGATTTACAATTTCGACGCCTCGTTCAATTTCGCAAACCAATCGATTAAATTTGAATAAGCTGATTTCTTTGGAAAAATACTTTGACAAAAAAACCTACTTCGCGATTTAACAATTTTCTAATTTGATTTAATTTTAATAATTTCTTTAATTTTTTATTTCATTAAACAAATTTTTTAAGAAAATTTCTTTTTATCGTTTTTCTTTTGAACAGCGAAGAATAAATTCTGTCTATATTTCTGAGATGAGGTATTATGTGCACTATTTACGTTATTCGGACTATTGTCCTCATCTTTGTCGCCATATTTATCACAACGTTTCGGCTCCGCCCTTCTTCAGGTGGTTGGAATGTCGAACTGAACCCTTTATTTCGCTCACTGGGGTAGACTGTTCTAGTTCCACGTGCCATGTTTAATGGATATCAGTTATCAGTTATTTCCTGTTAATTCCCCTCTCAAAGTTCTCCACTGCCTTAACCAACGCCTTTATCCACTATCCTCAAGGACACATGGCACAGTGGATAAAGGTGTTAGTTAGATCCAGTGACAGGACACAAAGAGTGTGAGTTCAATACCCGGTTAAAACTATGGTTTGTGGTGGCAGGTACAAGTTGTTTCCGTTGGGGATATGTATATCATTGTGCTTAACTATTGAAAATCTAAATAATAATAACCAAAAATAATCTATATAATAATCTATATAATAATAACCAAAAATAATCTATATAATAATCTATATAATAATAACCAAAAATAATCTATATAATAATCTATATAATAATAACCAAAAATAATCTATATAATAATCTATATAATAATAACCTAAAATAATCTATATAATAATCGATATAATAATAACCAAAAATAATCTATATAATAATCTAAATAATAATAACCAAAAATAATCTATATAATAAATCCGAATGTCAGTGTGTCACACTTTTCAATACTCCTAGAAGCCGTAGCCCAACATATACCATTTTGGAATCTGGCCGACTCCATGAGTAAATTAAAAACATTCCGGCTCGGATCAGAACCTGCAATCCTGAAATTTTGGATTCTCAAGTTTTCATTATTGCGATTGTTTTCGGCGATTCTTTTTACGTGTTTTTTTTGCGACGAATTTTTCTGTACGATAGCAATTTTTATAAGTTGGAATTAAATTTCGGAATAATCGAAATTAATTGCGAAATCCAACAAAAGTCATTCATGAAATAAAAATAATTGTTTGTACGGAAAGGACCTGCGTACATCAAATTGCCTTTAAATTAAGGAGAATCCAAGTCACCCCTTCTGTTCTATCTGTCCTTAATCCCTCTTTAGGTTGAACTAAACGGTAATAATTATGGATACAAAGTAAATAATAAAATATTTTATCACCTATTCTAGATAGATGATCGCACACTCTATGCCGAAGATGACAATGAGTTGAAAGGTCTCTTCTAAACTGTAAAATGTTTCACTGATGACATCGGTATGGTTTTCAGATTAGATAAATGTGCAAAAGTAACATTCAAGAGGAAGAATTACAGAAACACACTCAATAGATTTTGTCACAAAGATTAGGGAATTGGAACAAGGAGAATCTTATAGGTACTAAGAATTAGCGAAGGAAATGGAATTCAGCATACCCAAATGAAGGAGAAAATAAGAAAATAATGCTACAGGCGTTTGTAGCTGGTGTTAAATACCGAGTTGAATTCACAAAAGTGTATATCAACGATAAACACTTTGGCTGTCCCTGCGGTGCAATACAGTTTCAATATACTTAACTGGGCCATAGCTGACAAAGAAAGCAAAAGATTAGATCAACTGGAAAACTGTCTTACAAAATTACGACAATCGGTCTTTAAAGATACCTGGAAACTACAGAGACTGGGTGATGATCTGTGTCAAAGAATATGAAAGAAATAAGAAACTTTATTCCGTGAAAAAGTAAGCCGGCAAATTTAAAATGGAATTTCAAGTGGGTGAATAAGTACAATTAAACCAAAATACGCCTACTGCAGCGGCAAACAGCCTAAAAAAGAAAGCAAAAGCAAATGCAAGCGATCAGATGCAGAAACTATGGCAAGATAATCCTCTTCATGGTCAATACTCAGCCCGTACCAGGCAAGCTGATGTAGACAAACCCCGTACCCATCAGTGGTTACGTAGTACAGGGTTAAAAGCTGAAACTGAAGGTTTTATTCTTGCTGCACAGAGCAAATGCTTATTAAGTAGAAATTACCAAGCACACATACTAAAAAATTGCGTTTACCCGAAATGCAGATTCTGTGATAAATATTTAGAAATAATTCATCATCTTGTATCAGGTTGAACAATATTAGGGCCCACTGAATATAAAACTTGACATGACAGAGTGGGTCAATATCTGTACTGAAATATCTGCAACTTTTACGGAAAGGAAACGGCAGGAAACTGGTATGAACACCACCCAGGCCAGGTTACAGAGATAGGGTATGTACAATACACAGAGACAGCAGAATCAAATCGAGTCGCCCAGATATCGTGATCAAGGACCACAAGAACAGAATGTGCTTTCTTATTGACATGGCAGTTCCTGCAGTATCTTAGAAGATCTTTAAAAAAAAATAAAACTATCAAAATACGAAGAATCTTGAAGTGGATATCTCACAAATATGGCACATGAGGACATCAATAATTTCAGTTGTAGTTGGAGCCCTCGGATTGATTGGAAGTGTTTCGATAGACTCATTGAAGGGGTTCCTGGTAGCCCATGCCTTAAAGAAATACAAAACATTGCTCTCACAAGTGCAGCTTGCAAATTACGAAAGGTTTTATCTATGTAAAATGTAGTTTTAGGTTGTCTAATTTTTTTACAAAATGCTCAGTGGAAAATGCCATGATGCCATCTCTCACGCTAGGTCTCAGTTTGGGGCCCGGAAAGACATGAGTATACAACTGAAATCAAAGGTAATAATAATAATAATAATAATAATAATAATAATAATAATAATAATAATAATAAAGACCATTATTAAAGACCACAAACAAAATAAGTGCCTCCTTATTGATATGGCAGTCCCTGCAGACTGCAATGTGTCTGAAGATATTCGAAAAACTGTCAAAATACAAGGACCTTGAAATAGAAATCTCAAAAATGTGGCACATGGGAACATCAACAATTCCTGTTGTAGTTGGAGCCCTTGGACTGGTTGGAAAAGATTCCAGTAGGCTGATTGAAGGGATCCCTGGAAGTCCATGCCTCAAAGAGATACAAAAAATTGTTCTGACAAGTACAGCCCACACTTTACGAAGGGCTTTATCTATGTAATTATTTTTTTATTTTTTTTTTTGCAGTGGAAAGTGTCATGATGCCATTTCTAACCTTAGGTCCCTGGGCGGGACCCGGAAAGAAATGTGTAAACGCCAGATATCAAAGGAAATAAAAATAAAAATAATAATAATAATAAAGAGCGTATCAACCAAGAGTATTGTTATAAAAAGCAGCAATAATAAGATGGAAGGAAACTAATAATAATAATAATAATAATAATAATAATGAAGAGTGTATTGCGCCAAAGTGTTGGAATAAAAAGCAACAATAATAAGATGGAGGAAAAATAATAATAAAATAATTAAAACGAAAATTCTTTTTGTCAGTATTAAGAACATCAAACACTTTTTATGCGTTTTACTATTTGATTTTATGTTATTAATTACATTTCTGTTAATTACATATTGAGCCTGGTTACAAATTAATTTTCTATTTGTGAGAACAACTTTTTGTATTTCTTCACCAGGAATTCCTTCAATGAGTTTTTCATAACTTTTTCCAATCATGTCAGTAAAAAAGCAGATTCTGTTCTTGTGGTCTTTGATTACGATATCTAGGCGATTAGATTTGATTATTCTGTCTGTGTGTATTGTACAGGTCTCATATCTGTAACCATGTTAAAGGAAAATTAATAGCCCTAATTCTTTTTAAAGCGCCCAATCAATAATCAACAACGATCGGCTTTTATCAAGGTAATTATTAAATTGACAAAAGATACTCAGCGTATATTGCACACCCAATAAAAGCAGCCATTGCAAACGAACTTGATGGCACATTTAAAGGCTATCTTATTTTTCAGTAGATTTTTTAAAGTTTTTAATTATAGATATTTTGATGCGATATTTTTTTTAGAATTACATACAGAATAGTAACGAAACGGATATCTTCAAAAAGTTTTAGAGCGCGCGAGTTGCTATATAACACGTGAATGGATTACTACAATACATCGCCATCTTTCTTAAAGAATCCAATTTATATCTATCTAATACAAAAAATATATTCTTAAAGAGGCGAGCCATAAACTAGAACCAAGCGTTTCCCCGCTGCGAGGGTTGACCGCACAAAGGTGAAAATAAATAAAAAAAACAACTAGGCAATTACAAATACACATTACCACTCATTGCCCACTTAAACATACAAGAATTATCAAAAACGTACATACACATAGAATTAGCCACGATTTTAAGACACGTGACACAGACTCTAGGCAATGGAGGTATGGTTCTATAAAAGGATACTAAGGATATCATGGACCGAGCGTGTGAGCAACGAGGAGGTTTTGGAGCGGATGCAAACAAGGAGGAGGATATATTTAACACCAGGAAGAGACAGCTATAATTTCTGGGACACGTAATGAGAAAGGAGGGTTTGGTGAATCTGATACTAACAGGACGAATAGAGGGAAAGTGAGACGGGAAAGCAATTTGTGATATACCTAGCGGGAATAAGCAAGTGGAAGACAGAACAGGGTCTGGGAGAAGTAGCAAAAGGACAAAACTTATTGAAAGCTACAAGGGATAGGGAGAAGTGGAGGGCCATGATCGCCTACGCCCTAAAGGGAGACGGCACATCAAAAAGAAATCGCGTATCTGACCAATGAGAACTGACCCAGACATAATCAAAATTCTAGAGTTTCTTTCTTTTTGTCTGTTTTCTCTCAATCTCTGACGAAGCTTTAATAAAACTGAAACATGTTAAATTGATATACGTTTCCTATTTGTTCTTATACATACATACATACATACATACATATATATATATATATATATATATATATATATATATATATATATATATATATATATATGTTTTGGACAATAAAAAATATCAAAAAAATTAAAATTTTCAGACACACTGGGTTGTATATTAATATTTTTTTCTGTTTTATTATTTCATTTATGTTCCTCAACTAGTTTCGGCCACCATGGCCATCATCAGGAGAAAAAAATCCCTGCTTGTTAGTAGCAGAGAACTATAGGAGTGAATGACTGTTTCTGAAGAAAGTAAACTTTATCTGTAGTTTTCATTTGTTTTATCGTTCATTTTGGTCGGACCATATGTTTGTTAAACAGCCTCTTTTAAGTTGTTTTTAAGATAGCGGATGGGCGATTCCTGACTTTCAGAATTTCCTTCTTGGTCATTTTGACAGTTTTATTGGTTGCTGGGAATATATATATATATATATATATATATATATATATATATATATATATATATATATATATATATGTATGTATGTGTGTGTGTGTGTGTGTGTGTGTGTGTGCTGGGAATATGTATATATATTTGTCGGTCTACAAACAATTATTTCGTCTCTAAGTCTTAATTTTAATGGGAAAACTATGCCCGATGATGAATAAAGGATTATTTGAAAGTACTAGCATTTAAAAAAAATATAAACTGGAAACAACTGACAACAGTTTTATGAATGAGGATCACATCATTCTATGGATTAACAGTATTTTAATGCTTACATTATATTCTACTAGCGATGTGATAGCGCCAATAATCTCATTAATATTGCTGATTGATTCTATGCCTGATTGTTTCTTTGTATGTATATATATATATATATATGTATGTATATATATATATATATATATATACATATATATATATATATATATATATATATATATATATATATATATATATATATATATATATATATATATATATACGAGGGAAAGTAAAAACATTATTCGCATTTTTATATAAAAATATGTTTTGCGAAAGCGCGGATAATTTTTGTCTTACTCTCGTATTTTTAAAAATAACTTTTTGCATGTTTTAACATACAATTATATGTCGTGAATTAAATTTTGGTTAATTATTTTGCCTGATTACATATTTACTTTTCATTTGGTTGAAGGATAATTAAGTTAATAGGCCCAAATTATTTTTAAAAGCGAATTTAAAACTTGATGGAGAACAGAATAAGATGAAAGTTAATTGATTTGAGGTAATGGTATTAACAATTAGTAACTAGTACTTTTAGGAGGTCGTTCCCACTAATTCTTTAATCAACTTTATTGAAACTTTCGCATATATCCTTCTTTCATCAAAGACACTTTACGAATAATTTGAACAACAGTCAGCATTATCTGTTTCCGCCTGTGGCAGATTGCGAAAAAAAAACATATTTCCCGCCAATCTTTGGTACTAAGTGGATTAAATCTAAAAATATGCGTTCACAAGACTGCAGTGGTATTTTCACCTGTCCTCCTCCTCCTCCTCCTCCTCCTCCTCCTCATTTCTTCTTCTTCTTCTTCTTCTTCTTCTTCTTCTTCTTCTTCTTCTTCTTCTTCTTCTTCTTCTTCTTCTTCTTCTATGTGCCATGTCCCTTCAAGACGTGGACGATCATGTTTCTCCGCAACTTCCTGGCCCTTATAGCTCTTATCAATCCTTGTCTTTTTACTATCTCTCCTAATCCCTGTTCTGACAAACTAGCTCGTTAGGTTGCTTTTCTCTGTGCCTCTTGCCTGCAACATACCCCGTGAATGTTAAATTCCCCAAGCCCTCTTTCCTCCTTATGTACCCTAGTCATTTCAACTGTCTCTTTCTGATTCTAAGTATTAGTGTCCCTTTTCTTTCCATTTTGCTTCCAAATTCGTCCTGATTCATGTGTTCAGCCTGTGCTATTCTCAGTATCCTTCTTCGTCTCTGATGAGATTGTCCAGCATTCGCTGATATTACATAACAATTTAGTATTCTCTTTGTTTCTGTTGTGGTAGGATCCACCTAATTTGCATAGTGGAGTACCGACGATATAAATATGGTTGGTACCGGGAAGACAGAAGAGGCGAATCAAGAGATTCAACCAGAGACTCTGCCCGACTGCGACTTAGTCAACACATTCTCCAGGAACGGTCTTCCGAGGAATATACAAAAGACTATATGTAAATATTGTGTACACTTTCTTGTTTCAATACATTTTGTTCTAAGTACATTTTGTGTTGCATTATTATTCAAGTTTCAACAGTTTCCAATGTTTTTTTATTTCTTTTTCTTAATACTTTTCTTAAAAGATCAAGTCACTGTGAGTCAGTAAGGAAGTGAGAGGAAATTTCGGTTGATATATAGTCTCGACTATGGGACAGACATAGGGTACCCCGAACTTGCTATCTGTAGCGAATATCTAGGCCTGTTTTCCCCCTTACCAGGGTTACGATTTTTTTAATTTTTTTTTTATATACACACTGGACACATAGGGATGGTGTTACATTTTTTTTATTCATTGGACAAATGGTGGTAGGATAGGAGTGAGTAGAATTCGTTTCACGTTTGTGCTTGCGTGTGTGCATATACAGGGTGCGATGGGCAAATTGTCGCCATTTTCTATATTAACTTCGCGCATGCGCTTTGTTTATTTTTGATTTTGTGGACTGCACAAAATAATAGGGTCACTTGGGTACCGTCTGTGAAAAAAAGGAGCACTATGACGCAATACCCTCCGCCAGAAATTTGGAAAAGTCAGGCTGTACTGCTTGGCATTCGCACCGGAATCTCGAATACGAACACCTCAAAGTGTTTGCGTGAGGACAGTGCAGATGATTCGCAAAGATTTGGATGAGTCTAATGGTGATTACGAAGTTACGGCAGCTCGGAAAACACACTCCGATCGTTCTAATAAGAAAAGAACACCCGAATTTATTGGCGAGGGCCTCACACTCAATGCGGAGGCCTACATCAAGTGCTTTGGGGTGTTAGTGCTGCCTTGGGTCAAGATATTGGTTGCTGGAAGACCCTATGTCTAGCAACAGGACTCTGCACCATGCTATACACACAGGAAAACTCAGTATGGGTGTCAGATAATTTATGCGACCACATCGCCCCTAACATTTGTCCCCCTAACTCCTCAGACTGCAACCCCCTTGATTATTATGTGTAGAACGCAGTTGAGCGAGAGACCAACAAAACTCCTTGTAACACCAAATATGAACTGAAGACAAGGATTATGACAGCATTCAGCAACTTAAACAAGGAGACCGTCCAGAAGAGATGCGGGAGATTCTGAAGACGTCTGGAGGCCATGGTTGAAGCCATTGGCGATTTTATTGAATACATTTACTCTTTAGTATTTCAAGATATTTTTGCATCATTTTGGTAAATATATCTGTTAAAATGAGATGTCAATGTTATTTTAATTTTTGCGTAACTTAGACGAAAATTTATTCATCGCATCCTATATAGAGAGAGATATTTACACACGCTCTATCTCTAATATTGAGCACTTTATCCCATAAATATAGCACACCTTAAAAGTATATTTCTTCATATATATATATATATATATATATATATATATATATATATATATATATACTAGCAGCATGGCCCGGCGTTGCCCGTGCTTGATTCAAAAATCGTACGTTTAGGTAGTTTCCTCTTACTTTTCAATAAATATGTGTAAACTGATTTACAGTACAAACGGTAGTTAGGCTCACCAAGCGTTTCATGTGACAAAACATACTGCCTCCGTTGAGATTGACTGGAAAGCCTCAAAGAGGCCTCTACCTCGGTTTCCTCCCCCCGCTTTCTCTTTGCCGCAGAAGCTCTTTTAAGGTTGCCTCGCCATGGTATTTTGGCACGCTTAGCAAAGCTGCCGGGTCGGTCATCGCCACGGCACTCAGAAGAGTGCAAAGCAGAGGTTGAAGTAGACACCAGCCGCTTCTCCCCCAAGGAGGCGCAATCAATGAAATCCTGCTCCCGTTTCCCCTTAGCCGATGAGGCTTTTTTAGAACGCCTGCTAAGGTTGCCTCGCCTGGGTGTTTTTGCAGCCTTTGCAGAGCTGCCGGGTTGGTCATCGCCACGGCACTCTTTAACCGGAGTTATTATGTGCTCCTCCGCAGTCGCCTGTTCGGCATGTGTAACGTTAACGGTGCTAGGGGTCTTCAGTTGCTGACGTGCGGATGTTCGTCGTGTAGGAGCCATTTGAAGGGTTGTAGAAATGCTGTGTAAGAATGCGAATAGAAGTTGATGCCGAAGCTGAAGCGGTGCAACCTCGTTGTATAAGAAAACTAAAAATGTAGTGGAGCGGTATAGAAAAAGCTTCTCCTAGCTATGGGCCGTGCTTTCTGACAGCACGAAAACATGGCTGTAGGAAGAGGTTACGCAACCAAAACGTTGAAGCGTTGAAGGTTAAAAAGTAGTGAAACACTGAGGTGTACTGGGCCGCGTAGTAAAGGCAGAAGAGAAGTAACTTGCGACAGCAGTTAACTGTCTAATAGCAAAACTGAACTACGATAAGGTAGAAATAGGTATGGAACACTAAGATGGACTGGGCTGCGCAGTAAAGGCAGCACGCGGAGATAAAATGGGTAATGCAAACGTTTAAGCAAATAGGTAACTTGCGGTAGCAGGAAGCTGTGAATTAATCCAAGGACAGATGCGTTAATGGCGATCAAATCAAGACGTGAGTGCAGATGCAGCCGCGCTGAAAGTATTTAAAGGGAGCGTGACTTGTCATTGATTGGTGTAGCCTGGACAATGACCATGACTTAGACCAATGAATGAGCTCACGCAAAATGGAAGATGCTAGCGCGCATTCACGCACGCGCGCCTGATTTGGCAAGCGCAAGGCATGGCCGTAAACGGGGTCAAGCTGCCTGCTGCATATGCAGCTTGGCTCTAACGCATGTGATACCGGCGATGAGAATGCGGTTCAGGCGCAATCTGGGCGTATCGGTTTTGGGGTGTTATCGATTTTTCGCGCTGTTTAGGGGTCCGTGGTCATGAAACTTCTGGGCAACACTTCTAATGGTAGACTCTAAGAGGGTGTCAAATTTGGTTGAAATGCGATCATTTCTACTGTAAGCAGATTTTTTCGATTATCGATTTTTTGGGAACCTGAGTCCGAACTCAAAAATCGGGCTCCGTCACGTCCTTACGGCAGCCATTTGCAAACTTGTGGTGAAAACCGCATCGAAATCGGGTGAGAAATGCGGCCTGGGCGAGGTAACAACGCCCACGACAGACACACAGACAGACAGCATGAGAAATATATATAGTAGATATATATATATATATATCAGTGAGAGGAAATAAATATTGTTTCTTACCCCTTCAAGCCGAGCGCGTCGCCATATTCCTGACCAGAGCGAAACCGTTGCTGCGTTTTTCTCCTTTTTATGGAAGAGCGTAGATTGCCGATGAAGTTATCCGTGATTGGACTATAAATTGCCAAGAGGAGTCTCAGTGTGTGATTTTAAAAAAATGAGGAAAGTTGTAGCTGACGGATGCTACACAAACCGATACCCGATCGGTGTCGGCGGGGTCACCGTGGAGATGGTCTATGATGTTGAAAGACCCGAAACCCCTAATGAACCTCTGCTAAAACCATCCCTGATGATGTGTGCGAAAGCATCAAACAGATGCATTTCACGAAATGCTCAACTTTTGGTCGGCATCTTTCGTCATTCAAGTGCAACTTCCGAATTCGGTGTCACCTTTTCCGTCTTTTATTAGGGTACCTCGAATCATTGTCACCTACATGTGATCTCTGGCTAAGATCTAGCCCTGCTTGCTCCCTTACCGGTGTTATGTTTTTTTTTAATTCGCAATGGACACAGGGATGGTGTAACATTTTTTTAAACACTTCCCAGATATTTAAAATGTAACTGTTTTAATTTAGTATATCCGGTTGATAGTTTTAATCTTTAGCTGTCCCTTTTGCCGTAGGATTTCCTGTCGTTTACTTTCTGTGTCTGCTATCAACACTGCTTCAGCTGTATATCTAATATTGTTAATATAGTGGCCGCCAATAATGAATCATGTTAGGACTTATAATGCACTCAGAATCGCCTCACTGTAAAGTTTAAATAAGTCCGTTGAAAAGACACGTCTTACGCCCGTTTCTATTTTTGTGTATTTACTTAATACATTTTCTATCTGTATGCAGGCGGTTTGCGGTTTGGATTTTTCTAATATACTTTCCAAATACATCATGCTTACCTAGCAGTTCAAACAGTTCTTCGTGTCGTATTTTATCAAACGCTTTGATATAATCTATAAAACACAGGTGCACTTAGTTTTGTATATTTATAATCATTCTGAGCATAAAAAGGTAGGAAATCAAGGAGATGACTGCATGAATTTATCAACACGCCTCCTGTACCTGTAAAAGAAAAATTGATTTATTTTTATTTTTTACTAATTTTCACTTAATAGAAGGCTAGAGGTTACTAAATGGGGATGCTATAGGGGCGTACAGGGACGGAGCAAGAGCTATGAGGATATATAGGACAGATAACGGTTGACCCTGGATTTGAAGGGCGTAGTGATCAAAGAAACTTCCTTTCAAGTGTCTGACTTTTCATCAGTTCTCGGGAAGAAGCTGCCTGAGTGGAACTTTACAAATGGAATACGAAAGGAAATGAGTATAAGTCGGTTGGAGGGTCCTTAGCTGAAAAGGTATCGACTGGTGGAAACATTTCGCCCGAACATCAGACATGAAAATAGCGATGGATTAGCATTGGTTTTGGAAAGGGATTTAAGGGATGGAAAATAATTCATTACCCACAAGACCCCGTGCAAACGAGGCAGAAAGGTGAGGATTTGACAGGTACGGCCCAGATGTGACAGCAGTACTGCATTTGGGTGTGGGAGTCTTGTCTTGTCTTATCGAAAATACATGTATGCTTTTTACATAAACTAAAATCCTCATATATATATATATATATATATATATATATATATATATTGTCATCCACATATTAAAAAGGACTAAAAATAATGGAAGCACTAATAATAAAAAAGAAAAAGCCACTAGTAAATAACATCAACTATGAATACGGCCACAATGTGCTGAGCGTGTTTAGAAAATAAAATATCCTCATCACTGTAGAAATATATAAAAGAATCACATTCATTTAAAAACAAAAACCTTGGTAATAGTTAATAGAATAGCCAAAAGCTCTCAGATATTTGGATAATTTTTACACACTGTATACCTAGAAAAGAAAACACTTATATGAACACAAGAAAAATTATATAAAAAAGCTTAAACGCAGTACATTTTCAGTCAAGCAACTATACGAAGCTTAGAACGGCTCCTGATCAAACATAATAGGCATTCTTTGTCTGTTATATTTAACAATATGTTTGAATAATGATCTGCTGCTCCAATACACTATATATATATATTATTTATGGGAACACATACACATGAATATATATATATATGTAAGCAAATATGTGGATGTAGATCCGACGTTATGATGAAAAATATATTTAAAAGACAAAGCAAAATCCGAATATGCAAGTTTACTGTTTAAATTTTGTTTTACTGTCGACGTCGACAGTAAAACAAAATTAAAACTTGCATATTCGGATTTTGCTTTGTCTTTTTCATATTTTTCATCATATATATATATATATATATATATATATATATATATATATATATATATATATATATATATATACATATATATATATATATATATATATATATATATATATATATATACATATATATATATATATATATATATATATATATATATATATATATATTCATGTGTGTTTGTGTGTGCATGTGTCTGTGTTCCCATAAATAAAATTATTAAAAATATTTTTCGTCTGATAAAGTCCTTTTGATGGACAAAATGTCTTACAAGGCTTTTTCATTTTGCTATCTGCACACACACGCACACGCAAACACACGCAATAGATAGATAGATAGATAGATAGATAGATAGATAGATAGATAGATAGATAGATATAAATGCAGCTCGCCATTTGGTGGGCAAGTAGAGATTTGCCTGCGTGGAACTCTACGGACAAAGCTGGAATAGATTTGTTCTTTTATCTCGACATTTGATAATAATTCCTTATCTTCCCTTTGGTCGGGTTGTCCAGCGGACTGATCGGCCGGAAATTGGAGCTGGACACATTCTAGAGGGCAGGGAGTGTAATTCGGTGTGTGGTGGGGGTGGAGGCTTTGCCCGAATTCCGGCCACAAGATTCATCGCCGTTCATTACTTCTATTCAATATGAATATAAAAACTGTACGCAAGCGACAGAAACGAGACAGGTGCTACTGTTTCTCTGGAAGACTGGATCTCGACTTGTACTGTTGAAGGTTGAGAAACACCTGACTTTTATAAGTACTAAGGTCATTTCGTGGTTTGCCTATTTTAAATTTCGGATGAATCATAATTGTTCAGTTAACGACTGAATAAACTCATGGTGAGTCCTACGACAATAGAATATCCGTAGAAATCCCTCTGTCGTATTGTTAAATATTTGAGCTTAACAACTATAAGAAATTATTGCAATAACAATTATAAATATGAATGCTGGTTGTTATTTTAAGAATTAAATGGGTGCAAATGAAAAGAATTGAAGCTGACCACTTTTTTCATGTAACTGAAACAGATATAAAATACTTCTATCTTCCCTTCTTTCTTTTTTCTTTGAAACCAAGTAGCGTCTTTGATATATCTTTCGTCTTCTAACATGATCAAAACGGAATAGTCCATTACTTATTAGGTATTAACGGGAGACGTTGGACACTTCTATCTATCCTTCTTTCTTTCTCTTCTTTCTCTGAAACCAAATAGCGTCTTTGGTATATCTTTTGTCTTCTAACATGATCAAAACGGAATAGTCCATTACTTATGAGGTATTAAAACCTTAAACATTTCTATCTATCATTCTTTCTTGCTTTTTTCAGTTCGAATTCCAGTCGAATCCATTACATTCATTTAAGGTATGAATCCTCACCCCCCCCCACACACACACACACACCTTCCAGCTATGGTTAAATAGCAGGACATACTGGTTCTATAGCCTTGGATGGTAACTGTTCTACCGCAGAAAGAAATAGCAAGATACTGCGGGAAAAAATCTGCCTCGTTAGTCATATATCGAAAGATACATTATCGCCTAAGCGTGTATCACGCATGGCACATAACTGATTGAACTGTACTTCATTTGATAGAACCCTGCTTTTCTCACGGACAGCTCTATGTTGCTTGTTCAATGGTTGGGAATGGAAACAAGCTATATGTACTGACCCCTAATGGGATTTTTTATTTTAATTTTCATCATACTACTATAATCCATTACATTCACTTACGTGCTAATACCCTTGGGAAAGGTATGATGAATCCTCTTCTTCTCTTCCCAGCTATGGGTAAATAGCAGGACAGACCGAGATCTATAGCCTTATCAGGGAAGCAAGTAAGAGGAAGAGAGTTCCACAGACGGGAAGTGCAAGACATGAAGCTATTGGAGTAGAAGAGACCTACATTTAACCGTTTCGACAGTGAAAGGGTGGGACTGAGATGCCAACCTAGTAGCACGTTTAAATTCATGCAGTTTGGGAACCAGCGAAAGTAGCTCGTCGGAGCAGTTGTCGTGAAAGTATTTGTAGAAAAGACAGGAGGAAGCACCCGCACATCTGTGAGTGAGCGACTGTAAACGAGATGCCAGATCAGGGCCAACCACATTGCATATCCGTCTCTGGATTTTGTCAAGGAAGTAATGCTAATAATGAAGATTTATCAAACCCTAGTAATGATAATGGTAACCGTTTCCTTATAAGGAAACATTTTGGCATTCATTGACCGAGCAGCCATTTCGGCTGAAATTTATAAAATCTCTGTCTTAAAAGAATTTTTCAAGTAAATGTTTTTCTAATGTCCAGTAACTGTTATTGATTTTTTTTCAGTAATTATGGGGGTTTCCTTCCTAACCTTTTGTTTGAATTAGTGTGAAACGTCAATATCTTGATTAAGTTATTATCTTACTTCGAGTTACGTGTGCTATCCATTTTAGTTGTTGCCGCTGTCGGTAGTCCTCAAATGATTTGGTTTCTTTGTTTCATGCGGTTTCTTTGATGTGAGTTCTTTGTTTGTGATTCTGTGGCGTGATATCCATATGAAATTCTCGATTTGATGAGGCTATTTAAGAATAGGATTCGAGATTTCAGGTTGATGTTTTGGTTTTGTAGCAATTGGCGGTGTTGGGCGAAACTACCTATGGCGTAGATTTTTCTATATTCAATTTCCATATCGCCTATACTAACTCGGTTATAACCGGCCCATACACTGAGGTATTTGAAATGTTTAGTACATACTAATTCGATATCCTGAATTTTTATGATGGATTCAGGGGACGTGCCATCCCTGCTTTCATTCCAACTCCAGATTATAGTTTCTGTTTTGGAAAGGTTAACTCGACAAAATCATAGCGAAGAGCTCATCCGAACAATTACCATGAAAGTATTTATAGAAAAGGCACAGGGAGGCAACTTTACGGCGGTGGAAAAGAGACTGAAGCCGAGACGCAAGATCAGGACCATTAATATTTCTTTTTGGGTTTTATCAAGAATCTCTAAATATATAGCAGGAGCACTAGGCCGTATATGGCATGAATATATATACCTCCACATTGCACAAAAAAAGCAGTCAGGGAGCATTTCTTTAATCACCTATCACATAGAAGATAATGAGCCACATTAAAAAAGACTGGGTTGTATTTTGCCCCTATGAAGCGGAAAATAAAAGTTATAGATACAACCAGAAAATTCTAGATGTTTAATAATATTACCCTTAGCTTTTGATACAGCAGTTCAGCTTCAATGCCTTTCTCTTGTTGACAAACGATAAAACTAATAGTCACTGTTAAAATAAAAAATAAAGGAATTCCATATTGCTTTCTTTCTCATAACATTCTTTCAAACTTGTTTATAACTAAAAGTGATAGCTATATCTTCGATAAGAATGAGGATTCATTGTATTCGAAGGCTGAGGAGATTCAGTGACCAGAAAAGAAACCATTTTTTTTTAATCAAACTTACTCCAAGCAAGGCAGTAAAGTCACTAAGACACAAGTGAATTACTGGGTGTGAAAGAATTAGAAAATGGAAACATTACTAAAATCCAAGAAAAATGGAAGAGTAATTAGGAAGACAGAAGATAGCGATTGACATTGAATTTAAATTTTTGAAGAACAAAGTTAACTGGAAAGTATGGCGTGAGAACAGAGTTCCACAAGCGAGAAAATAAACTGTTAGCATAGAACTTATGGTTACATCTAACCAATTCAACTGTAAATTGATGAGAATTAGTTTCGAATCTAGTACTGAACTTAAATTCATAAAGTCTAGGTGCCATAGCGAAGAGCTCATCTGAACAATTACCATGAAAGTATTTATAGAAAAAACACAGGGAGGCAACTTTACGGCGGTGGGGAAAAGACTGAAGGCGAGACGCAAGATCAGGACTGATAATATTGCTGATTCTTCTTTGGATTTTATCAAGAATCTCTAGATAAATTACGGGAGCACCGGACCATATTTGACGGCATCAACATTCTAAGCATAAACGAATGGTAGTCTGATAGATATGTAAAATTATGGAGATAAAATGTTCTTTCACGTCACAATGAACCAACTTTCTTATCAGATGACCTAGCAATGGATTTTCGATTTAAAAGGTCTATCGTTAGAATACTCAAATATTATTGAAAGTGGAGATTGTGTAAATCTTATTTTACAAAAACTTGGAAGAAAAGAAATATGTTTCTCGCGAAATCTCAGCTCAGCGTGATCAATTCGCCACTATTTTTTTTAAAACGGGTTCTTCATTTGCAAGCGTTATCAAATATCGATTAGCCACATATTCCAGATTTTGTTTTGAATTTTCCTTTATTTTGGTTTCTGCTTTCCTAATTATTCGTGATCGAAAAATGTCCTTTTCTTTTACTGTTGGAAAAACGTGCCGACTCAAAGGATTCTCCTAATGATCTCGAATGTTAAAGGTGATACAAAAAGCAAACAATATGGCGTCAGAAATAAGAGAAGAAAGGCCTTAATATAGATAATTAGGGGCTAGAAAAGTATCACCAAACCAAAACGATAGAAACTTATCAAACTCCATCCGAAACATACTAGTAGAAAACACAAACATAATAACCTCATCCACCTGTAAAAAGATTAAAAATAATGGCAGTCTTAATAATAAAAAAGAAAAAGCCAACACTTAATAATATTAACTACGAATATGGCCACATTGTGCTAACTGTGTTCGGAAAGTAAAACATCTCTATAACACTAAAAACATACACACAACGCACCCACCCAATTAAATCGAAAAAATAAAATCTTCCTTGATAATGGCTAAAAGTATAGCCGAAAGCTCTCAGAATTATAGAACATTCGGGCAGTTTCTATACACTCTGTGTCAAAAAAAGAAATCACTTGTTCGAGCACAAGAAAAATTAAATAAAAAGCTTAATCGTAGTACCGTGCCTGTCGTTTTTAATGAAACATACATAAATGAAGGATTGCTGCCTAAATACACAATTATCAAATAAAATGAAGTAGATGTCTGTCTGTTTGTCATCTATCGTAAACTTCTGGATGGACTTCAACCAAACTTGGCATGCAGATAGGTTATCACTCAGTAAATGTCATAGGTAACGTAAAGTTGACCTAGACCAACCCTGAAGGTCGTGGAAAGTTAAAAATAAGGCCAAAGAAGCCATTTTTCGTGGAAGTTGAATATTTATTCCCACATGCTAAAGGAAACAAAATCAACCTTTTTGTGGTGAATTAATGTGTGTTTATCTCCCTTAATCATCTTAATTATTTTTATTCGATCGAGCTAGCTCGGACATTCATGTGTCTATCACGCCAACCCTCACGCTACTGCATCAGAGTCGGAAAGTCATTGGGGTGACATGCTGTGTCATAACATAGCTGATAATGTAGATGGTTGCTGGGAGACAAACCCGTCTTGCTCCGTAGCTAGGTGTCCAGAACAGTAGATCACTCGCAAGTTTTTCTTTTGCTAGCGTAAGATTGTAGAAATATTAAGAATAGACCCATAGAGATATGATTTATTTGGAGGTTGTCTCCAAGATATGTTAAGTATATCTCTCAGCAGCCGAGTTTAGGTTCCATCAAGCTTAGACTGTAGGGTTTTAGCCATACATTAACACCACCTCCCAAATTCGAAAGAATCTCCGCTTGAAGTTATCTAGTAGATCAGATTTCCTGATTACATCCATTTTATTCAAGGCAGCCCAGGCTTTAGCTATGCAAATTTTCACATCTTATTCAGTAGAATTTATCCCACGTTTTAGGTATGCCAAAGATTTGAGAGATTTATTGATTCACCTGAGATAGTTTGTATTATGTTTTGCTGGTTGAAACCTATGAATTCAGTTTTAGTAGAATTTACATAGAGTACAACATCATTGTCAGCATTTTGTAGATTATGCTGGAGAACTGTGGCATTGGTAATGGTATCTGCAGTGATAGCTAGGTCATTTGCATAGTCAATATTTATCAACTTTTTTGCAGGATACGCAAGTAAAATGAAGTGTCTGCTTTTTTTTTTTTTATTTAGGCACAATTAGTTCCCGAGCAATACTGGGTGCCGCTGCTAGTTAAGATAAGAATTAACTGAACACCTTTTTAGTATTCTAGTTTTTTGTTTGTTTTTTTTGTTTTGTTATTTTTTTTGTTTTGTTTATTTTTTTTTTTTCGTTTTTACTATCGCAAACAGAATAACTTTTCTTTTTGCAGCAGTTGATTTGTGCTATCTTATACTGAATCGCCCCGATGGCATCTCGGTCCTTTTATGATTTATTGAAACAGTTCCGTTGAACTGGACGCTTGTCCGCTTGCGATTAAAGATATGATGGAATACTTACGAACAAAAACATGGGAAGTAATACATTAGTCGTTTACGGACATTTCAAATGTCATTCTAAATATTTTTATTAACCTCGCTTACTTTTTGAGTTATCTATCTATTTATCTATCTATCTGTGCGTCTGTTCATATCTATCTAGTTATCTATCTTATTCAGTTCGTACCTATCTATTTTATTCTGTTCATATCTATCTGTCTAGCTGTCTTATTTTCTTCATATCTATATATCTTATTCTGTTCGTATCTATCTATCTATCTGTTCATATCTATCTAGCTATCTATCTTATTCAGTTCGTACCTATCTATCTATCTTATTCTGTTCATATCTATCTATCTATCTTATTCTGTTCATATCTATCTATCTATCTATCTATCTATCTATCTATCTTATTCTGTTCGTATCTATCTGTCTGCATACAGACGCATAACGATATCATAATAAAGTAAAGTCACTTATTTCCATAAGAATTATTTCTTTTGCAGCATAGTCTCCTTGCATTTAATTCTGTCGTGAATATTTATAAATGCAAATTGATTGTTAATGAATTTTATTTAAGAAATAAATTGAAAACCTGAAAATGAACTCATGAAATTCGTTAGAATTTCAAAACCCAAATCTATCTATCTATCTATCTATCTATCTATCTATCTATCTATCTATCTATCTATCTATCTATCTATCTATCTCAGTTTGTTTATATCTATCTATCACAGTCTGTTCATTATCTATGTATCTCAGCCTGTTCATATATATTTCAGTCTGTTCATATCTATCTCAGTTTGTTCATATCGATCTGTCTCAGTCTATTCATATCTATCTATCTATCTATCTATCTATCTATCTATCTATCTATCTTAGTCTATTTATAGCTAACTCAGTCTATTCATATCTATCTCAGTCTGTCCATATCTATTTATCTATCTATCTTAAGGAAAACTTTAAGAACACTAGAAAACTGAATAAAAACAACTTACAAAATTTCGCTTGTCCATCACATTTAATGAGATATGAATAAAAGAGAGGTTGTTGCCCAAATACATAAATACATAGTGGTTGCCAACTCGTGTCCGAGTACGGCCATTGCTACATATCTATTTAAAGAATATCTACTGATGTGCTGAACGAATGTGGCTCTTTAGTCCAGCAAGGGACCTACATGCTCTGACACAAACAGGGCACTTAAGAGGTTCAACAGCGGGTGGTACATTATCATGCAATTTAAAATCCGGTGGTCCCACGTGTCAACAATATCCGGAGGCAGTCACTGATATGTTGTGAGACGCTAATCTTTCAGGTCAGTCCGCTGATACACTGATCTTGTACTAATACAAAGTCTATTTTGGTATCACCTGGAGTGAACATAGTCAGGCGTCAGTTTACATCGAAAGAAACAATGCGGTTATTAATAAGAAGAGATGAAATTGATGCATTTCAAGATTTCTAGAATCATTCCTTCATAGTCAGCCCATGAACTCTTCGGCCCACCCACGCACACAGGTGACCGGCAATTATTCTTTTAATTGTTAAAAGCTGACAAGCAAATATAATATTATGTTGTCACATATATTCGTTCGTTTTTCCTGATGTTCTGCGAATGATCTTTTTTTTAAGGGAATTCACTCCAAGCAAGGCGGGAGTGCCACTAGCACACAAGGGGTTACAGAGGATTGAGAACAAAAGTAAAGAGGCATGTCTGAGGAAAGGATACAGAGAAGGACGGGGAACAAGCTCAGGGAGTCAGATGTCGATTGACATTAGACTTGAATATTTGAAGATTATAGTCATCGAGGAAACAAGAAACGGGGAGGGAGTTTCACAGGCGGGAAGTGCGGGAGAAGAATCTGTTTGCGAAGAAGAGACGGTTACATCTAACCGTTTTGACAGTGAAAGAGTGGGACCGAGATACCAGCCTTGTAGTTCGCATAAATTCATGTAGTCCGGGAACCAGCGAAAGTAGCTCATCGGAACAGTTGCCGTTCAAATACTTGTAGAAGAGACAGAGGGAGGCCACGGTACGACTGTGGGATAGCGATTGTAGACTAGATGCCAGATCAGGACCTATTATATTGCATATTCGTCTCTGGATTTTGTTAAGGACCTCGATACGTACAGCGGGAGCACCAGACCATATATGACACCAATAATCCATGCAAGGACGGATGGTTGATTTACAGATTTGAAGGATGGAATCAGACGAGAAAAGCTTTCTGGCACGACGCAGAGAATCAACTTTCCTGGCGGTAGATGAAGCTATTGACTCAATGTATCTCGAAGAATAATCTTTCGTATCATTTTTTGGTTCTTATTAACTCTGCTCATCCTGTGAAACTGTTGCTTATCATTATTGAAATTTTATTTCAGATTAGACACCCCTTTGAGATGGAGTGCCACGTAGACAAGTACGAGTATGTTCGACATCTTCTCTTTGTTTTCATTATAGCCACAAAGCTGCTGGAGACATTTGTGCTATTGTGCGGAAATGACTTCGTTACCGAAAGAATGAAAGAGAAATGGTTTTGCCCGTTTCAAGGAAGTTTAAACCCACAGATTCTCAGCGTTATGGCCGAACTGTTTCGTTTGATGAGAACCGGTTGCACGCAAGTAAACTCGCGTCAATGGAGGAGCGCTGAAAGTTTATTTCTCTCGGTCAACGCGTGTGGCACCCATGCGCTGTGTTTCTTGACCTTACCCATTGACGAGCTACAGTAACATGAAAGCTTGCCATCTTCTGAGCCAATTCTCTAGACGTCTGGTTTGTTCTTTAATCAGCACGTGAAATTGGTTCTATTTAAGTGGATACACGTGTATGAGTAGACGTCCTGTTTTTATTTTTATTTATTTAGAGAGAATTACATCTACCGGCTTGTGAATTCTACAAAATAGAAAAAAGTCCTAGTAAATGGCAATTTTATATATTAAGATTCTGGAATGCAGAGGTTGGTAGATGTAATCCCCAGGGTGTCTACTCAAGCAAGCGTATCTACTAATATATACCGTTTACAGTAATACGGAACAATGTCTGATTAAAAATAAAACCCATTAATTCTTTATATATATATATATTAATTCTTTATATATATATATATATATATATATATATATAATAACAGACCTAGAATTTATATTAATAATAAATATGCATTTTTTCCTCACTGGGAGCACAACTTTGAGTTTCATGCACAATATACCCGACAATTGCAGGTATATATATATATATATATATATATATATATATATATATATATATATATATATATATATATATATATATTAAACATGTTGTGTTGAATGTTAAAGACAACATCGTCCTGCATATTTTCTTTTGAATTTTCTCATATTTTCTAATGAGACTTTTTATTTGAAAATATGAGAAAATTCTAAAGAAAATATGCAGGACGATGTTGTCTTTAACATTCAACACAACATGTTTAAAATAAAAGTTGCTTCCAAATTACACACACACACACACACACACACACACACACACACACACACACACACACATATATATATATATATATATATATATATGCACTTTCTTCTTCCTCGGCTGCTCCTTCTCTCTCTCTCTCTTCTATTTCTCCTCACATCATGATTCTTGCTTTCGTTATTCTTTCTTCAATTATGCCTACTCTCCTTCTTTTTTTCTTTTCTTCTTCTTCATCTTTACTCCTTCTTCTTCTTCTCTTTTTCCCTGTCCTTCTGCTTCTTCTCTTTTTCTCTCCTACTTCTTTTTCTTCTCTTCCCTAGTCCTCTCCTTTTTCAATTCTAAATCTTCTTCGCTTCTTTTTTATCCTGATGTTCTGTTTCTTCTTTTTCTTTTCTTCCCGGGTTTTTCTCTTCTTCTTCTTCTTCTTCTTCTTCTTCTTCTTCTTCTTCTTCTTCTTCTTCTTCTTCTTCTTCTTCTTCTTCTTCTTCTTCTTCTTCTTCTTCTTCTTTCTTTTCTTTTATTTTTCTCTTCCCTTCTCTGGTTTTCTTCTTATTGTTCTCGGTCGGATCTTATTATTATTATTATCATTCCCATAATTCCATTCTCTTCTCCGTTCCATCTTATGATTTCTTTGCATCTGTCTTCACCCTCACTAACCTAATTCTCTGCAGATTACTTTTGTCATTCTCTGACAAAAGATCTAAGGGGTCATTCAAAATATTACCCACAGACAGACGTAAAAGAAAAATGCATTAATGCCTACGATTGCATTAGAATCAGTGTCATCAAATATTTATGCCTCCCTCCACGCGCAGAAACACAGTTTATGAGTGATTTTATGACATTCTTGGTTTTATATTCGACAGACGACAAGGGAATATTTTCTCGGTGCGATGGCCAGTTTCGAAGACTAATAACCTTGCTATATGACTCTATAATTCTAGAAACGAAAATTGCTTATCAGTACTAATTTAAGAAAGCACATCGTGTTATTTATTTAACAGATAAAACAGTCAGAATATCAGTCGAAAAGACAAGAGCTTTACTCTTATTATCTCTCTTTAAATAGCATGTCTTCTCCGAGACTAACCGATCTTGGCTCGCCACGACTTCCTTTTTCTTTAATATCTGCTCATTGTGCATTGTCATGAGGCACATTTACTTTAGTAAGGACTTCTCAATTTCAAGGCTGGTTGACATTAATTTTGTCGAGAAAATCTTGGCCCAAATCAAAAAAAAAATCCGTGACTGTGCAGACCAGAGAAATGAGCAAAGGTACTTACCTTAAGTTGCGAAAAAATATCCACTTCCGCGACGTAGCTTCTCCGTCAGATAACTTACGTTGGAATAAAAGTAAAAAAACATGAGGAATAAACATCTCCTTTATATAACAACTTCGGTGATCACGTGATAGCAAGTCACGAGACCTTGTAAGTATAATAAATTGGTAAAAAGAAGATAACAACTTTTAATGTCCAGAACAACAACCCAGGTAAGTAACTTACTCCTCCTACCTAAACCGTCAATTTTTCCACAATTTCAATGCTTCAAATAGCATGGAGATCAACTCATATACGTGTACCCGATAAAAACAGATACCTTTCTTGCGTTAGCGAGTGTCTATACGTTAGTATAGGAATTTTTTAGCGACTTTTTACCGTAAAAAACACAATGATTTAGAAATCAAATAATTGTCGGATTTTAATTAAACTTTCCAATGAATGAAATTATTTTAGAAACATTTCATTTTTAGAAAATCTTGATAAAACTATATTTTTTAAATCTGTTACCCTCCACTTAGTTAATCTTAAGAAATTTCGCGAAATTCATTTTTGTATCACTTAATATTTATATTAGAAGTCCTTGAAGAATTTAAATCAATTCATTTTCTTTTTGTAAAACATAACCCTCGGTTACCGAAAATCTGCTCTGAGTCGTAAAATAAAAAATTAAGATATGATTCAATTAGAAAGGCTTTTAATTGCTTTTATGAATAAAATATGTTATAGACACTATTGTCTAAAAAAAATTGTCGCTGAATAATGAATTTTTGCAAGAATTTTTTTTGTGGGGGCGGGGCAATTTTAATTAGAATTTAATTTATAGCATTAAAACTTTTAAAATTATGTCTTAATTTGTTCCGTTTTAGTGATATTGTTATTAAGTAAAAGCTCTATTTACTAATGATAAATGTAAAAGATTACTACAATTCAGCGACCTCCGGTACTTTAAAAATAATTCTGAATAGTTTTTGTTTGTGTATAAAGATGCCAATTTTTGTAAATACCAGTGTCGATACACGATATTGTGAGACAATAAGAGCAATAACTATTGCGTTGGTGCATAATTATCAGGCGTTTTTGTAGGCGAGTTATTTGTTAATAAAAATGGCTGTTTTTGTTTTTTTTATAATATATATATATTATTTAATTTTCAGGTTATAAAAATGCGTATCGATAATCATATGCTCCAGAATAATCATTTAAAAATGTTATTTTGAATTGTTATGTATCTTTTTTCATAATAAATATTGTTTATAAACGCCTGATAATTATGCACCAACCCACTGTAATAAATCTTAAGCCAACCTAAAATTCAATAAAACATTAGAATATTTTAGAGTCAGTTCCACTGCTCAAGTGGAATTTACATCTCACCAATTGAATACAAAGTGAATGAGGGTGGATCGCTACAACATGTGTGGCATGGCGGGTCTTAGCTGTGAAGGTTAGAAATGGTAGAACTAAGGAAAGTAGTTCGTCAGAACACTTTCCATGGAAATGGCATTAGTTCAACGAGATGTTTGCGACGTTTCGTCTTTGGGAAAAAGTTTGTCGGGTGAAATATAATTTAACACCCACAAGGACGCAGACACGCTTTAGGGCTCTATCGAAACTGGAAAGTGAAGAATGAGTAGCTCCTGTCCGTATACGGCAGCAGTACTCCATTTTCGGCCTCTGTACGTACTCTATGGGCATTCAATAAGCACAAATGTGCCTAAGCACGCGTCTGCAACAGGGATTGTATAACCACCGTAGCTGACGGGTGTACTTAAAAAATGAATATCTGGCCATTGTAGCTATATCTGTATCTATGTCTGGGGTGTACGTCTATCTTGGACAGGGGTGCATCCAAGTGATCGTTAACTGATTTATGAACTTAAGTCTTCGCAAAGTCTTGCCAATTCTTCAGCAATGCTTAGACAAGGACCTCCATTTTCATCACAGCATCGTCTGCCCCGTTGTTTAAGTTCTGATTTCGCTTTAACGCTCCGTTTATGAACATTTTAAAATGTAAATAAATTTGTTAAGTTTGTAAAAGCGTTTCACCTTTCGTTTATAGACAACGATAACAGCAGTGAGTCCCAAACTGTGCGACGCGTCTCATAGGTTTTGGCACAAATTATCGTAAACAGTAGCTTAATCCTTTTACCAGTAGGCCTATGTTTGGGGCCACTGGTAACCTACCATATATTTGAAGGTCTGCCTATATGGTAGGTATAAGACTAACTCGGAATTTTGAGCTAAATTGTACGGCGCAGTTTACAGTACATGAGAAATAGCTACGGTAACCTTATTTTTTACCTTTCATAACCTTCATTATTGGCCTAGGTCAACTTTACATAGCCTATGACCCAGATATGGTCATAGGCTATCTTCATGGCAAATTAGGTTGAAATATATTCAGTTGTTTATGAAATTAATCTTTTATTTGCATAAATAAATAATATAAAAAAAGATTTTCTTCTCCGTGTTGAAAATCAAATGCTGTAAATTTTAAATGTATTCTTTACAGACAGAAGGGCATTAATTTTAAATGTATTTTACAGACAGAAGGCCATTAATTTTAAATGTATTCTTTACAGACAGAAGGCCATTAATTTTAAATGTATTTTTACAGACAGAAGGCCATTAATTTTAAATGTATTTTTACAGACAGAAGAAGGTCATTAAGTTCTGCCATGTCACCTCCACCATCAAAGTCATATTAATTAAACCATTTTAAAATCATTAACCAGGAAAATACAAAAATATTATTATATTTATTGCCTTTTTTCCTGCCTCTCCCATCTCTTTCAGGGATCAAAATGTCGTTTCTCATGAAGAAAAGCCAAACAGCGAAAAAAATCAATCTGGGTAAGTTGAGTTTTACTTAAATATCTTTTTAAATTTTAATTGTTACTTTAACAATTTACACTAGTTCCACGTGCCATGCCTCTTCCGGATGTCTCAGTACCAGTTATTTTCCCTTTAACTCCAAGTTAATTTTTTTTCACCTCACTATAATTAATGTGCCAGTTATTAAACTCACAACTCTTTGGGTCAAGTCAGTGGATTCAACCAACGCTTTTAACCACTGGGTCATGTGTCCTTGAGGACATCAGTGTATGAATTAGAACAAGTAGAACAATCTACCCTGTTGACGAAATAAGGGGTTCAGTTCGAAATTCCAATCATCTGAAGATGACCGGAGTGTACAACGGCCGAAACGTCGTGAATATGACAACAAAAATGAGGACAACAGTCCGAACAATATAAATAATGTAAATAATTACAATACCTCATCTCAGAAATATAGAGAGATCCTGAAGAAGGCCGGAGAGTACGACGGCCAAAACGTCGTGAATATGACAACAGTCCGAACAATGTAAATAATTACAATACCTTATCTCTAAAATATAGACAATCACTTTAATAGTTGAAAAACCCGTAGAAAATTATAAGGAGCTCTTCTCATAAATGAACATTTTTCATTTTATCTATTAAATAGATTATATGGGGTTTTCATTGCTGAACTAATTTTTAAAGCTTATCTAAATCAGAAGTTCCCAAACGTTGCGGTGAGCGCCATGGTTACCACAGAAGAGGATAGTAGGCGAGGCAGAATGATTGAAAGACAAAGATTTTGAAACACTTTCAAAAAATTCATATACCTAAAACAATTTAAAAATATTATCATGGATTACTTGTAATTGCCTGCATGACTCCCAGTATAAATAGTTATCAATAATTATTGACTGATTTTACCATTGCGATATTTTTGCATTAGATCAAGTATTAAGAATATAGTAATATAGTAATAGAAAATCTATAAATCGACCATTCGCCCTTGCATGGAGTATTGCTGCCATATATGATCTGGAGCCCCTGCTGTTTGCCTCAGGGTTCTTGATAAGATCCAGAGACGGATATGCAATGCAATTGGCCCTGATCTGTCATCTCGTCTGCAGTCGCTCTCTCACAGACGCGACGTTGCCTCGCTCTGTCTTTTTTACAAATACTTTCACGGTAATTGCTCCGATGAGCTGCTTTCGCTGGTTCCTAGGCCTCATGAATTTAAACGTCCTACGATGCTGGTATCCCGTTCCCACCCCTTCACCGTTGAAACTGTTAGATGTAGACGTCTCTTCTACTCCAATAGCTTCATGTCTCGCACCTCTCGCCTGTGGAACTCCCTTCCTTATTCCTGTTTCCCTGACAAATACAATCTCCAACTATTTAAGTGTAACGTCAATCGACATCTCCAGTTGCCTTGATCTATCCACTTCCCTTCTCCACATCCTTTCACCTTTCATTCCTATCTGCTCTCGCTCCAAATCTTCTGTAACCCCCTTGCCTTGATCGATCCACTATCTTTCTCCACATCCCCTCCTTTACCACTCCTATCTGCTCTTCCTCCAAACCTTCTGTAACCCCTTGCGTGCTAGTGGCTTCCAGCCTTGCTTGGGGTGATAAGCTTAAAAAAAACACAAAAAAACTATGGTCTGCAAATTGGAGGAGAGAGTTATCAATGATAATGTTCTAACTTCGTCTCTGCGATTATCTCCCTTTAATCCTCACTATGGACTTTCTTGCGCCTTTTCAGAGATACTTCCCTTTGGTGAGGCACGAGCAAATTTTCATTCCGAAAATGCGGCCCAGAGGAAAAGAAGTTTGGTAACCACTGCCCTACAGTGTGCTTATAAAATCTCTAGTAACCATGAATGGATAGTTGTTTTTATATTCTTACCTGAAGTTGCAGGATCGTGTCTGTGACGTCAAAGAAAGTTTGAATGACATTGCTTTTGATTGATTACTTTTCTTTCGTTTTTTTTTTTCTTTTTTTCAGTTATCTTCAACCATCCGAGCTCTTCAAGTACTTTGCTAAGATTACGAAAAGGACAGCTTGACTGAGTCGGAATGAAAAATGATTTTAAGTGCTTATTTATTTCACATATCTTTCTCTTTTCGTTATTTTATTTCTATGGTTATTTATTGATTGATTTCCTTTTATTTCCTTATTTATTTATTGTAAATTTTAATTCTTTATTCTATTTGTATTCCTTTCTTATTCCTTTTTTATTTTTTATTAAATTTACAATCCTATTGATAAGAAGTCAAATCTAACTGTAACGAAACGAAAGTTCCCCCAGGGGAATATTTGACGTATCTGATAAACGTGCGCAAAATTATTATAATGCCGCAAAAGCTGTTTCCGATCAGTTATAGTGATTTTTAAAATAATAATAATAATAATAATAATAATAATAATAATAATAATAATAATAACATAATAATAATAATGTAGTGATTTAAAAAATGATAATAATATATAAAAATAATAATATACTACTAATAATATAGTGATTTAAATAATAATATAGTAATTTTAAAAATAATAATAATACATAAAAATACTACTATACTACTAATAATAATATATTGATAAAAATAATATAATTATTTGAATAAAATAATAATAATAATATAGTGATTTAAAATTGATAATAAATAATAATATAGTGATTTAACAAAAAATAATAACATTATAATGATCTAACAAAAAACCATAATAATAATATTATAATAATAATAATAATATAATACTAATATAGTGATTAAAATAAATAAATAATATAACAATAATACAGTGATTTAAAAAATAATAATATAATAATAATAAAAAATAATAATATAATGATTTAAAAATAATAATAATATAATAATAATAATAATAATAATAATAATAATGATAATAATATAGTAATTTAACAAAATCATAATATAGTGATTTAACAAAATAATAATAATAATAATATAATAATAATAATAATAATATAGCGATTAAAATAAATAAATAATAATATAATAATATAGTAATTTAAAAATAATATAATAATAATATAATAATGATATAATAATAATAAAACTATATAAAATAATAATAATATATAGATTAAAAAATAAAATATTGATTTTAAAAATAATAATAATAATAGTGTGATTTAAAAATAATAATATGATAATATAGTAATTTAACAAATTAATGTAATAATAATATAATAATAATATAGTGATTTTAAAATAATATAAGTCATTTAATAATAATAATAATAATAATAATAATAATAATAATAATAATATAGTAATTTAATGAAAAAATAATATAATAATACTAATATAGTGATTTAAAAAAAATAATAATATATAAAAATAAAATTGGGAATTTTATCTGGAAGTTAACATGCATAAAAAAAGAGAAGAAAAAACCTGTTTAGTAATTTATTGATTTTAAGAAAGCAACATTATATGAAAATAATTTTAATGATGGAATCGATAAATAAAAGATGTCCAAGAAAATACGAAAGGAAGAAAGTAATTTATCAAATAAAAATTGGGTTGGTGAATGCGGCTGCAAAGGCATTTTTGTCGATTTCAACGATGGAATGAATTTCGAATTAGAATACCTTTCAAAGCAGCAGCTGCGGCTGGTTAATTAACGTCGAAGTGGAATTCTGAAGTAGATTGGTACTTGGCGGGACCTACCTTAAAAGTCTCCAATCATCGTCAATACAAAAAGAGAATCTTTGAATAAAATACGGTAATATTCATTGGCGTACATATGTTAACAATGTGTTCATTGATGATTTAATTTGATTTGTTCAATGGCACATCGACACCTTATGGGTCATCTAATGCTGAAATTTAATTTTCTTGGGAGCTTTGAGGTAGTAAAAATATGATATATTTTATTCTGCTTTTACAATTGAATACATGGTAGATGATACTCAGGTTTTGTGTGGACATAATTATTTGAGGTGCTGATATGTGTGTTTTATGTTGTAGTTTTGTTGAAGTTATATTTTGGACTACAGTTTGATTTCGTTAAGAACTGTATTATCTCGCGCCGATTACGAGTTATCTCGTATCGACTACGAGTTATGTCGTGATGACTCCGAGTTATCACTTGCTGACTACGAGTTATTTCGCGTGCACTACGAGTTATCTCGTACCGACTACGAATGATCTCGTGCCGATTACGAGTTATATCGTGCATTAGCATTTTTTTAATGCATTTTCAAATGCAGGCCCCAACGAGTTTATTCGCAGTGATAATTTTAGTCTGAAAACAATGTTATGACTTATAAAGCTATAAATCAACTTTTTTTAATTGCCTACTTTGGCAATTGGAGTTATGAGGTCAAATTTCGTAATCGACCTCTGTCAGCCAGACCAAACCTATGTCTAATTTTGTGACTCTTTTGCAAATCAAAACGATGTCTACCTTTTAGATTCTCGAGCTCACCAAACCTATACCTGCCATTTTGAATCTTGTACAAACAAAACTTCTCTCCACATTTTCGTCTCTCGTACAAACCAAACCTATACCTGCCATTTTGAATCTCGTACAAACAAAACCACTCTCCACATTTTTGTCTCTCGTACAAACCAAACCTATACCTGCCATTTTGAATCTCGTACAAACAAAACCTCTCTCCACATTTTTGTCTCTCGTACAAACCAAACCGATGCCTACCTTTTGAATCTCATGCAAACCAAACCTTTCTGACTTGGGCATACCAAATGGGTCTACTTTTCTATTGTATGACAGATTTCTGCATTAAATGTCCTGGGGGTTGAAACAAACCAAACAAATTCAAACTTAATTATTACATGAATTGATTAGCTTAGAATACACTCGCTTCTTGAATAAAAGTGGGATTAGACATTTTTAGAATTTTAATTTTTAGGATCTTAATGAAATCAGTTTCCGCTATTCTTAATGGCCGTTTTATTAAAATTGAATTTTTTCTATGAAATTATCAATAAAAATAAATAAGCTCGTGTAGGTTAGAATTAGAGTGAGAGATATGGATTTTTTTAAAAAAAATAATTCATGGTGGAGACGTTTATTACAGAACCAAGAATATATTACTTTTTTTTCACCAAATTTGTACTTGTTCTCGATATTTCCCTACGCATTAGATTTCAGAATAAATCTTTAAAATTGCCGATGACCAACAAAAAAAAAAAGATATTATTGCATTTCTAACTCTGTAACAGATCTGGCGAGAAGTCACATCCTTGTTTTACGCATCTTTCTATTTTTTATACATACTAAGTGTTATGGGAACTTACCCATAATAATAATGGACTAGTCCGGACATCATAAATACTGCGCCTCAAGAGGGAGCAGACAGTCACAGTCAGAGTTCAGTCCTTTTTGGACGACTCGACTAGACGGTCGAACTCTCTGCCTCTGAGGCAGAGGGGAACTCTCTGCCTTTGGGCAGAGAGGAACTCGGACGAGGCTCCGCCGAAGGGCAGAGCCTCGTTCGAGGTGGTTGACCACCCCGATCTCGTTTATACGGGATCTACGGGCTATTTTTGGCCGAGCCTACGGGCTCGGGTACCCCACTTTAAACCCGGCCTTGTGCCACATCTGTCCCTCGTGGGGAGGACACTAAATACTGTCACAGTCAGAGTTCAGTCCTTTTTGGACGACTCGACTAGACGGTCGAACTCTCTGCCTCTGAGGCAGAGGGGAACTCTCTGCCTTTGGGCAGAGAGGAACCCGGACGAGGTTCCGCCGAAGGGCAGAACCTCGTTCGGGGAGGTTGACCAGCCCGATCCCGTTTATGCAGGATCTACGGGCTATTTTTTGGCCGAACCTACGGGCTCGGGTACCCCACTTTAAACCCGGCCTTGTGCCACATCTGTCCCTCGTGGGGAGGACACTAAATACTTCAGAGTTCAGTCCTTTTTGGACGACTCGGCTAGACGGTCGAACTCTCTGCCTCTGAGGCAGAGGGGAACTCTCTGCCTTTGGGCAGAGAGGAACTCGGACGAGGCTCCGCCGAAGGGCAGAGCCTCGTTCGAGGTGGTTGACCACCCCGATCCCGTTTATACGGGATCTACGGGCTATTTTTTGGCCGAGCCTACGGGCTCGGGTACCCCACTTTAAACCCGGCCTTGTGCCACATCTGTCCCTCGTGGGGAGGACACTAAATACTGTCACAGTCAGAGTTCAGTCCTTTTTGGACGACTCGGCTAGACGGTCGAACTCTCTGCCTCTGAGGCAGAGGGGAACTCTCTGCCTTTGGGCAGAGAGGAACTCGGACGAGGCTCCGCCGAAGGGCAGAGCCTCGTTCGAGGTGGTTGACCACCCCGATCCCGTTTATACGGGATCTACGGGCTATTTTTGGCCGAGCCTACGGGCTCGGGGACCCCACTTTAAACCCGGCCTTGTGCCACATCTGTCCCTCGTGGGGAGGACACTAAATACTGTCACAGTCAGAGTTCAGTCCTTTTTGGACGACTCGGCTAGACGGTCGAACTCTCTGCCTCTGAGGCAGAGGGGAACTCTCTGCCTTTGGGCAGAGAGGAACTCGGACGAGGCTCCGCCGAAGGGCAGAGCCTCGTTCGAGGTGGTTGACCACCCCGATCCCGTTTATACGGGTTCTACGGGCAATTTTTGCCCGAGCCTACGGGCTCGGAAAGCCCACATTAAACCGGCCTTGTGCCACATTCGACACACGTGGGCGTGTTAATGAACATCGTCATTTCGAGTCAGTCTTTTATGGACGACTCGGCTAGACGGTCGCACTCTCTGCCTCTGGGCAGAGAGGAACCCGGACGAGGCTCCGCCGAAGGGCAGAGCCTCGTTCGGGGAGGTTGACCAACCCGATCCCGTTTATACGGGTTCTACGGGCATTTTTTGTGGCCGAGCCTACGGGCTCGGTGAGCCCACATTAAACCGGCCTTGTGCCACATTCGACACACGTGGGCGTGTTGTTGAACATTGTCAGTTCAGAGTCAGAGCCAGTCAGAGACAGAGTCAGGTCAGACGATTACTGTAAGACATTGGAATAATGATACTTGTCGAGACAACATAGTTCACTCTAACCTAATCTGATATTCATTACTAATACTTCTACTTCTTTGTACATATTTCTGTTTGTAATACATCTGTGTTATTCCATAGCTGTGTTCGAGTTATTCTTCATTGGTTCTACCTTGGAACATAACCGTGGTACAAGGAACTTGGACCATAACACTGAGCTAATTTTCTATGCACATGCAGGCGGTTTACAGTGAAGCAATCTCGAGAATGCCTGCCGGTCTTAACAACATGAGATATACAATGTTGATAGCAGATACAGAAAGCAAACTACGGGAACTCATACAAAAGCTAGTAAAAGAAAGCAAGAAGAAAGGACTAAATGACTGAACATCAATTGCAAGAAGACAGAATGTATGGTTGTCAGTAAAAAAAAAAATTAACAGCCCAACATGCAAATGAGAAATTGGAAAAACCAAAATTAAACAAGCGTAAAAATTTAAATATCTGTCAGTTATGTGCCATGCATGATACACACTCAGGCGATCATGTATCTTTCGATACATGACTGACGAGACAGATATTTTCCCGAAGTAGGTTGCCATTTCTTTCTGCGGTAGACCAGTTGCCATCCAAAGCTATAGAACTCGATCTGTCCTGCTATTTACCCATAGCTGAGGGGAGAGAAGAGGATTTATACCTTTCCTAAGGTTATTAGCACATAAGTGGATTCGACTGGAATTCGAACTCGGCTCTCCGATTTCTCAATCCGAGCTGCTCCGTGTCTCAAAATTTAACAAAAGGCGGAAAGTGCGACACCGACATCGGATGGTGCATTGGGACACCAAAAGATGCTTTCCAAAAGCTAAGCAAAGTATTATCTCATTGAAAATAGTACTGAAGGTTTATGGTAGTGACTGTTGAACCATCTCAACACAGATAGAGAAGAGACTTCAGGCAACAGAAATGTCGTTTTACAGAAGGATGCTGAGAATTCTACGGACTGAACACGTAAGCAACGACGAAGTTTTAGAGAAAAATGCTGAAATTTCTGGGGCACATAATGAGGAAAAGAGGGGTTGGAATGTTTGACACTCACAGGGCATACTGAAAGCAAATGAGACGGAGGAGAACAGTGCATAACCTACCTAGCGAATGCCTAACCTACCTAGCGAATGCATAACCTACCCAGCGAATGCATAACCTACCCAGCGAATGCATAACCTACCTAGCGAGTGCATAACCTACCTAGCGAGTGCATAATCTACCTAACGAATACATAACCTACCTAGCGAGTGCATAACCTACCTAGCGAAGGCATAACCTACCTAGCGAATGCATAACCTACCTAACATGCTTGTAATATATGGATGTTAGGTATAACAGTGATGAGGAGATATAGCAGAAAAGACAGATTTTTACTAAGGGCTACAATGGACAGAAAGTTGTGGAGAGCTATAAACGCCCACGTCCTGAAGTGACACGGCACAAAGAAGAAGAAGAGATTGTGACGCAGAAATCTTTGATCGCATGCCAATTGTCTACCACGAGGAAGAGCCTTTGTTTGTAATGGTCAAACATTGAGATTGCGTTGTTGTCGGAGTTGTATTGATCCCATCTATATACGAACCGCTGTCAGGACGGCTTCTAAAAGCGCACTTTGTTTAAACGTGAAAGAAAATGATCGGTTCCCTGTACCGCTCCAGTAAGTATCTGACTCCTCCGACTACTATCCTATCCCTTTATGTGAGCCAGATGAGACCGAAAATGCAATACTGCTGCCCAGGAACTGCCAAGTCTTTCCTTTCCAATTTCGATAGACTCCAAAAGTGTCTCCGTGTCCTTGTGGGTGACGAATTATTTTCCACTATACAACCTCTTTCTCACGTCACAAGCCCAATGCTCAATCGCATGGAAAGTGTTCAGACGAACTACATTCCTGAGTTCCATCAGTTCCAACCTTCACATCTAAGACCGGCCATGCAGCGGACATTACAACGAAACAAAATCATTCCCTTTGTATTCCATTGGTGAGATGTAAATTCCACTCGAACTATGTATATATGTTTTCTTTTCCTGCAACGCCATGAGGAGATCTGAACTCAAATTTCTTGGAATATTACTCGGACATACTAACCAATCAACCTTTGACATTGTTACTCAATTGTTATCTTGAATATGAATCTCAATCCATATTTACTTGATCGCATGCGCGATAGGAGAAACAACGAAAGATAATGTGGCTGAACGAGAAACAACGTGAAACAACGAGAAACAACGAGAAACACATCAAAACGGTGTTGTTTCGTCATTTCGGTCCTTGTTACGCTTTGCCTGTTTTAAAACAAATTTTTTTCTAAGAAAACATTATAAAACCTTATTTATCTTATTTTATTTAAGGTGGATTGAATTTACTTCTCGAAATTTGATGTATTTACCATAATCGATATTTACCTACTTATCGATCACTCAATCGATAAAAATACAATCGATTTGCCAATATTATTCTCTCTGCATAACTTACACATCTATCTATCTATCTATCTATCTATCTCAGTCTATTCATATTTATTTATTTATCTATCTATCTATCTATCTATCTATCTATTCATATCCATTTATCTATGTCTTTTCATATCAATCTAATTCAGTTCATATCTATCTCGATCTATTCTTATTTATCTCAGTCTATTTATATCTATCTATCTATCCCAATCTATTCATATCTATCTCAATCTATTCCTATCTATCTATCTATCTATCTTTCTATCTTAGTCTCTTCCTATCTATCTATCTATCTATCTATCTATCTATCTATCTTTCTATCTTAGTCTCTTCCTATCTATCTATCTATCTATCTATCTCAGTCTATTCATATGTATCTATCAGAACCGATAACATTACTGACCCTTCTTTGGATTTCGTCGAGAACCTCGAGATATATAAACGCAACACCAGATCGTATATGACAGCAATATTCCATGCACGGTCGAATGTTCAAGATGGATTCTGACGAGAAAGATTGTCTGGCACTACACAGTTAACCTGCCTTCTAAGCAACAGACTTAACAGTTGATTCAATATAATCACTCCACTTCATGTCAATTGCACATTTTGATGTTAGCATCAGCCATGCTGACAGAAGGGTAAAAATGGTTCTCTATAATGATTAAAGGGTAGCAGTTTCTTTTTGGATGCGTTAAAATTTGCAAACCATTTCTTGCCCCAGTTAACAACTGATTGGAGGTCGTTTTCGAGAGCAACTGCCAGTTTTACTTTGTCGGTCCAATCGGACGCGTCTGTGTGGGTCCCGATTAGACCCACACAGACGCATTATTAGCTCTTATCGTTTTCCTTCTTAATTTAATATAACAGTCTCTTTAAGGGCGTTCCTTAACAATTTGATAAGATTTAAAAACAATCGTAATAAATTGCATATCATTCGAACTGCTTACAATATATGCATTTTTACAACTAGCTGCGTAGCTATTTCGTTTCTTTCTTTATTTTTTTGAGTCGTTTGTCCGAGTTTGACAAGGTAAGTCGCCAATGTGTAAAAATCAATTCCTGGTGGAGAAAAATACGTACTTCAATACGCATGCGCAAGCCACAGTAGCGGTCGCACTTGGGAAATAAAGCAATTAAATATTAACAAGCAAGAAAAGTTCAAATGCGGGAAAATAACTGTACATTTTTTCCAATATATGTTGCCTATTTTCCACTCTACTGCATTAGGAGATTATCTTGCATTTTATAAATTGATTTAAATTATTTAATAGAAAAAAAGCTATTGAATTTCAGAAGATTTATTAGCTGTGACCATATCATGCGTAAAGTTTTTTTTATTTTGTGAATGAGGAAAATTTAAACATTATAATGAAAAGCTCTTTGGTAAATGTTTACTTCAACATAATGATTTTATTTGTCAGATAAGAGATACGTAGATGGTCAAATATCGTAACGAGTATAGGCGAGTTCAAGTCGAATTCAGGTACCGTCCCAGTTCGTCGTGTTCACTTTCAATAAGAAAGGCATGTATTTTTTCTCCCAATATATGGGTAAAATAACAGGATACACGAAGCTCTCTAGCCTTGGTTGGTAGCTAATCCAAGAGAAGGAAAACTCTAAATTAAAAAAGGAGGTATGAATTCATTTATTCTTGTGTTCTGTCCCACTGTGAGATATCTTGACAAAAATATCCCGTTACTAGTATACCACGGTTGAGAATAGGTTAGGTAGAATATATAGCTAGGGATCGTGAGAAAGACATAATCTCAAGTTACAAGAGTGATAGGCATACTGAGATCGTGTTACTGAAATTTTACTGAAATGAAAAAGCTTTTAAAGTATAATCAATTATCATCAGCCACAAATTACTTACTGTTTTTCGTATATTGCCCCCTTTGGAGCATCTCATGCTATCGTGCGCCGCCTCACGTCGCCTAGAGTCGTTTCTCGCCGCCTTGCGTTGCCTTGGGCCACCTCACACTGCCTTGCGCCGCCTCACGGTGCCTTACACTACTTTGCACCACTTCACACTGCCTTGCGCCGTCTCACGCTGTCTCGGGCCGCCTCACGGTGCCTTACATTACCTTCCACCGCCTCACACTGTCTTGCGCCGTCTCACGCTGTCTCGGGCCGCCTCACGGTGCCTTATACTACCTTGCACCGCCTCCCATTGCCTTGCACCGCCTCAATAAATATTAAAAATTGGTAGATCTAAACGCCACTAAGATGCAAGTGAGTTACTGAGAGTGAAAGAGAATGAGAGCTTACCGCCATATCACGTTGAAACACCGGTTCCCGTACGATTACCGAAGTTAAGCTACCTCGAGCTTGGTTAGTACCTCGATGGGTGACCGCCTGGGAATATCAGGTGATGTAAGTTTGGATGTGCGGCTGGTGCAACGGGCTTACGGCCACATCACGTCGAAACACTGGTTCTCGTAGGATCACGGGAGTTAAGCAACATCGAGCCTGGTCAGATGGGTGACCGCTTGAGAATATCAGGTGTTTAAGCTTGGGTTCGAGGGTGATGCAATGGATAATGGCAGGAATTAGTTAATTGGAGAGCCGTATTCTAATTCCAGTTGGGTTCGTTATATTTTACTAAAGCTCAAATAAGGTTGGGAAAGGTATAAAACCATTATTTCTTCCCCCAGCTATGGATTAATTAGTAAGACATATATTAAATCACCATTATCTCTAAAAAATATTTTTGACTTTAAATAACCAGAAAAGTGTTGATAAGCCGTAAAAAACAAAATTAAGGTAATGAGAAGACTTTAGAATGGACGATAGAAGAATGGGATTCAGCGAGATAGAAAATGTCGATTGATGTTGCATTTATCTTTTTTAAGTTAAATTTCTCTATCACTCAGTTTCTCACTGAAGTAGCAAATCTCCCCATGTGTTTCCCCGGTAATCCTGACGGACACGTTTCTTTACGTGATGTCTTCCTTACCTTCACTCCGAACTCATGTCGCACTCTGCAGCTCTGTCCTTTTGGCAACCTCGATCATGCGGTGGTGTCTCTTTCCGCTCTGCCATCAATCTCGAACCTCTTATTAACAGAATCTCTTTCTGTTATCAACACACTGATTGGGAATCATGTCGTGGCTTCCTTCACTATTCTCCTTCGAATGATATTTTAATCCTCCTGTTCATAAATGTGCCACTGAGGTCTCTTCCTGAGTGAAAGCCGGCATCGAAGCTTTCGTTCCAGTACAGAAATAGTAAGTGAAACCACCTCCATCATCTCCATGGTTCTCATCTACCTGCTCAGCCGCTATAGCCCGCAGGAATCACCACTTCCGGCTATACCAGAGCGACAGGTCTGATAGTAACAGACGTCTCTTTGTCATTTCTCGTAATGATGCAAGCGTGTCCTCAAAGAAGCGAAGTCGATGCTTGCGGAAAGAATGAGACAATCTTGTGAGAGTCTATAGACTCTCACAAGATTACTGGCGGCTCTGCAAGGCCTCGATCTCTTCTTTATTCAATCAATTTGAAGTACTGGCATCAACTGCGGATAAGGTAAAGTGCTGAGCTTGGAAGTTTTCTGAGAACTCCCCTCTCAACTCATCTGGAGTACCTCTACCAGATTTCCTCCCCTGGAAGGGAGGTCCTACTGAATTGCATATGCATAACACCGTCTCTGGTTTCTGACATAATTTCTATATCAGATTCCACACAAGGCAAACGGGTGTGACGAGGTCCCTGTTATCATTCTAAAGAAATGTACTGCTGAGCTGGCTCGTGTACCCACCAAACCTTACAACAAATGCCTCGCTGGTTGCTGCTTTCCAGCTTGTAGAAAGTCCTCCTCTGTAGCTCCCGTTTTTAAGAACTCTGGGTGACACTCTAACACTTCAAATTATCGCCCTTTTAGTCGCTTGCCTACTTTTGGAAAGAAAAAAAACATTCGTGGCCCTAATCAATGCCGAATTTTAATCATCTTACTTTGCACGATATCCTTTCGGACAGACAATACGGCTTCCATTTCGCCTGGTTTCCAGCCGATGTGTTAACGGCCTTCACTGAAATTGTCTATTTGTCTGTAAACCCCTGCGTTCTAGTCGTTTTGTCGCCAGGCTTTTGGTGAAACGATAAACAAATTTAGGTGACAGAGAAGTAAGAAACCTAAAGAGAGTTCCACAGGTGAGAAGTGCGAGAAAGGAAACTATTAGAATAGAACTTACGGTTACATCTCTTTTCACAAGTAAAACGGTGAGACCTAATTGCCAATCTAGTAGTCGGCTTAAACCTCCCTCCTTTCTTGATCGTGACAATAGTCAGATGAGACCGAAAATGATTGTAGCGTATTGCTACCATATCTGGGCCGGCGCTGCTCGATCCCCTCTTTCCAGCCTTGATACAATTTAAAATTCTTTATGTGGTTTTGTCTTGTTTGGTAGATTTATTCTTCACTCTGCAGTCTCTTTTCTTGCAGACGCAGCGTTGCAAGTCTATCACTATTCCGTCGCTATGTCCTTAGCAAATATTCAGATGAGCGAGCGATTATTTCATTTCATCACTTCAAGCAGTTACAGCTTGGACACGCTATGTTACATCCAGGGAATCGAATTATCTCATTTCTCCTGTGTCCTAAACCCGAGAAAAAATCCACTCAGACTGTTTTTTCCCAAGAACTACAACTTGATGGAACAGGCTCCCGTGTGTGTGCTTTCTTGAACACTACACTTTTAACCGTTTCAAGTTAAAGCTAAACCTTTATTCGTTCACCCTATTTTTAAAAGTAAACGTTGATGGCAGGGAAGAGAAAGAGAAGAAACTGGAAGAGAGTTCTACAGGAGTCGGGAACTGTGAGAAAAGAAACTATTAGAATAGAACTTACGGTTACATCTAGCTGTTTCAACAGTAAAATGATGAGACCTAATTGCCACTCTAGCAGTACGTTTAAATTCATGCAACTGAGGTGCCAAGGAGAAGAGCGATATTTATTCTGTATAAATTACAGAAATGTGGCACAAGGCCGAAGGGGGGATTGGGGAAAAAGGACGGTCTTCTTCTGTCTTAACTATAACTTAGCTAGCGGCAAACACTGACCCAATCGTACGAACAATATTCCTTACACCAAAACACCACATTCATACGTACCTTTCTTACTACAACCACCATAATACCGCACTGTCTCTATGAAAATACTAACTAGTCCCCATATTTACAATTCAAAATATTTACAAGAAACTAAAGAGAAGAGCTCACTAAAACACGAATTCTGAATGTTAAAGTACTTTAAGTGTTGCTGATTTAATTTAAACTAATTTAGTGTCAAAAACAGGATTTGCCACAAATTCAAGTGGGGGACGTGAGAGATTGTAAAAGTGATTATACCTTCGGAAGGAACAGGTCGACGTTGTCAAAGTTTACGTGAAACGACGTTGTCTGTTTTACAAGATTGAGATTCATCAATTCAAGTTCGTTTTTAAGTTTAAAAATATGAAGTGGAATAATTTTTTTTTATAGGAAAACCTTTAATTTAGTGTGAAAATATGAGGTGGTGTAAGTTTTTGAGGTGACTCATTTACATATGAAGCCACAAAATACTATAAATAGCTACGGCTATTATCCATGAGGCATTTGAGTGCATACTACTCCCCGTGAGTCAGTAACATTACACTACAATGGCGTCGCCAATATCTAAAGAACCGAACGAACAATTATCACTTGATAATTATGAATACGCGGAGGCGTGGCTTAGAATTTCTAGCTGCCAAAGCTAGAACAAAAAAGCTAAATAATTTGAAATCAGTTGGATGAGAAACCCAAATAACTGATCTCTTCTTGGCAGCTGCTGGTTGTGAGGCCATTATAGAATTATCAGATATTGCATACCCAAGACAGTTGGAGACAATGAGGTTTGACTATATAAGTCAACTAGTAGTGAAAAAACATGGCACCCAAGAAAAAACTAGTGAATGCCAAATTTATGAATATTTCTCAATAGGATAAAACATAATCAGCGGAATAACTGCTCACGGACAGAAAAGCGTTTTAAAGAGGGTTAAACACAAGTTAACTGTAGAAAAGGGTGTAATTTGTCATGGAGGCGTAGTTGTTCCGACAGCTAGCAAAGGAGCTAAGTTATAAAAAGCATACACGACGATGTTCATTGCGAAATAATGTCTACGCAAAGGAGATTAAGGCTGGAGTCATGGTGGCCAGGCTATTCTACAGATGTAGAAGAAAACATAAAAATGTGTAAAATGTGCAATGCCAGAATAAAATTTAGACAGACAAAAAAGCATACATGGCCTAACGAGTCCTAACCTTGGGATAGAGTACACACGGATGATGCCCATGTTAATGGGATGGGATTATTACTAATACTGGCAAATTCGCCTTTAGAATAGCCAGAAGTAATACAGGTCTCCAACGAAAGAAGTTCAACCATGAAACAAGCGTTATGGATCATATTTTCAAGAAATGGAATTCCAAAAAATGCTAATATCTGACAACGCCCCAGAGTTCTGTGATGAGGAACTCTGCCAATGGTTGAACAAAATTGGATGCAAACAATATAACTCCCCACCCCCCACCCATCGTAACATCCGTTATCAAACGGATTAGCAGAAAGGATGGTGCAAACTATTAAAAAAAACGGATTGAAAGATAGAAACATTTTTTCTTAGATTGTTATTAGTTTATAGGACAATACCACATGATGAGAAATCGAAAAGTTTATCCGCCTTCATGGGTAGATAAATTAGAGCCCTATTGACCAAGTCCTATGCTACCAACGAAAAATTATGGTGCGAAATGAATAGTGAATCTAATCTACAAGAGGCAAGATTCATAATGCAAAGTGGATAATAATAGTAAAAAAACAAATGAAAAATGGAATATTAGTGCTTGCGGAACAAGTTAAATTGCAACACGATAGTGATGAAGAAATGTTTAGCGAGCCTGAAAGTAATGAAGGCAAAAGTGTCACGTCAAGAAAAACTAGCAGTGAAATGGAGAGTAATATAGACTCTGAAAATGAACAAAGACAATCATTGGAGGATGTTATGGGAACTTACCTATAACGAGAATGGACTCTTCCTGACTCTACAAATACTGTGCCTCTCTGAGAGAGAGAGACGAGGAATGAGTCGAGACCTAACGAGTCAAGACATATTAGTTCACTCTAAACCAGACTGACAGTTAATACTAACACCTTCAACTTCTTGTATTATATTTCTGTTGTAATATATCTTTGTTATTTTCTGCTCTTGCGTTCGTGTTGTTCTTCCTTGGTCCTACCCTTGGACCATAACCGTGGTGCGAGGATATTGGACCATAACAGAGGAACACTCCTATGAAAAAAGAAGATGGTCCAGATCTCCCATATCTAGACAATCTCTCGGGGAGAGGGGGTAAGATAGTGAGGAGGAAAAAGCTTGGGCTGTTCCCTTTTGCTAACAGTTATGCATTCTTAAAACAGATATATTTCGGAAAGCTTTTGCAATCCTTGATCACTCTTGAGAAATAAATGAAAAAGTGACTTAGCTATATTGTATGCGTCATGAATTGAAATTAACAAAAAAAAAAGATTCGATCAGACTGAGTTCGCGAAACATGCATAAGCTGAAAGCGTGAGAATTGCTTAAAGAAAGAAATTTTATTTTCAAACCAGAGTAGAACAAAATACTCCTAGTTTTTTTTGTATTTTCCGTTGAAGTAGGGAAGTCCATCAGCAATTGTATTTCACGCCATCAAAGAAAGTCACGAAATAGACTTCCACCAACCTGAAATAAAATGGACCAAGCATCACAGATTCAACCAAAGACGGGTGGCTGAACAAATGATAATAGCAAGTAGAGAAAATGTCTGTAATAGAATTGATGCAGCACAGATCCACCCAGCATGGACTTATGAGCAATCCCGGTACGGTCAGAGTCGACTCCTCCGGACCCCTTCTCCGTCTGACTTTGCTTACGCTCCGGACACGGGAATTGCGACAGGAGAGAATTTCTGGCGATCTTCCTTGTTGGGCCAGATACTCCAATTATCTCTGTGCCCGGGGAGCTCTCATTGACATAGACTCACTGAAAAAGAAAAAATTAACATTGATATATTTAATATTTTATATATATATATATTTAATTTCTCCCCCACCGAACGTCTTACTAACCATATGGTACTCTCTTTACCTCGAATCTCCCTAGATATATTGCGTTTTCGGCGATCAACATAAACAAATCCCAATCTTTTTTTTTTAAACAGATTCTTCCTTTGTTTAAAACAATTTGGCTCCTAAATCTTTGTAAAACCACGCACATTTTGGACAGATAGTATAATATAAACAAACCTCTGAACTTTATTTCTCACGATTAAATAAATTCGTTGAACACATTAATCATGTCTTCTTCTTATCGGTGGGAAGTGGTTAGGGTGGGGAACTTTGGTTTTGTTCAATTTTACTGAATATTGGCTAGTTAATTTTGTGTTCGATTCTCTCTGGAACTGTTCTCAAATACATTTTATTATTTTAAAAACAATCTTAATCTATTTCTTTTTTTCATTTTCAATCAACCTACTCTCCTGAGAATTTTAATAATTATTATCCAATTAGTAATCTCTTCAAATCACCATCCTGTAATTTCATGAAATTAAACGATTAAACAATGTTAATGACCTGTTACACTACAGAATGATGATGGGGATACCATGAACCGATCATGTGAGCAACAACGATGTTCGAGAGAAAATGGGAAGAAAGACAAAACGTATAATTAACAACAGGAAAAAATAGTTGAAATTTCTAAGGTACGTAATGAGAAAAGAGGGCATGTAAATTTTTATCCTCACGGGAAAGACTGAAGGCAAGAGGATCAGGGTAAAGCAATGCCTAACCGGAAGAGCGGAAGAATGCGAACCTCATGAAGTTACTGTTCGTAAACATAAGTCACTGCAACCTTTAGTAGGAGTTTGTACTGCAGCTAAAAAAATATTACTGAATCTAACCATTCCGTATAGTGTTCCTTCGAGGGCGATTCGACGAAAACGAATTTAAAATAACGTATCTTAATGAGTGGCGGGAACAGGGCCGGTGCGTCTTATCCCGACATTCCCGACCGAGGGTGGTCGTTTTTGGGGACGCCGTTGTAGCCGCTGGCATTTTTTCAGCACTGTTTCATAGCCATTCACCATTTTTTTTAATTATTTTTAAACTGATGTTACATTGTCATTCATCAACTAATAATATATATCGTGTATCTGTATGGCCGGTGCTGTGCGTGCTACGCAGGAACCCCAGAGGAGGTTGGAGCCCCCAAAGGCCTAATGGGCTAGTTTCACCAACGCTTTTTTTTGTAATTTTTACTTTTTTTCTGCGTCAATCATCAATTATAATAATCGACAGGGCCGGTGCTTGCTACCCGAGACTTCTCAACCGTGTATGCTCATGCCTACTGGGTAGAGGGTACAAGTGCAATTTTCAGTTGTGCTTATTTTTTAAAATTATAATTTTCTTTCTGAACAGTTCTTTTAAATCAATTAAGAGGGTAATACATCCCGGTAAAATCATGTTTTATTCCGAGAACATCCACTAAGGAGGATCTCTGATTTTTTTTTTCTAATAGTAATACTAACCAGAAGTCCACGTCTAGTAATTAAAATAAAATTTCTAGTCCATATTTGTTAGATTTCTCGAAAGATAAAACCGTAAAAGTGATCGCTTAAAAAATAAAAATGTTTAAAAATTTCAACACATGAAAAATTTTCCCGAAAACTGAAATACTATTTTTAAAACAAATTTGTTAAGACAATCCCGTTTGTGTTGTGTTGGAATCTTTGGAAAACTCTCTTTCTTTTTTCAGCGGCGATGCGTCAGCGATTAATCTTTATGGAAATGTAAAAATTTGCGACTTTTTTCAAGTAAAATTTAGTCATGAAAATATTGGAGGTTATTACAAAAAGAATAACATTTTCTCAATTTTTTAAAAAGTAAAAACCGTATTCATTATAAAAGTAAATAATAAATGAATGTTTACTGAAATTTTCATTTAAATTGAATAATTCCCTAAATTTTTGGTAATTTAAAAAAACGATGCCCCCCCCTCAATTTTCCTTCGAGGGTTTGTGGCCCCCAGGTTGGGAAACTTTGAAATTGACATGTAGTAGAGAGGGGAGGCCTAGTTGCATTAACTTAGTTTCAGCAACGTCTTTGGGGGGGGTGTACTTTTTACTTTTTTCTACCTAAGTTATATTGTCTGGGGAAGGGGGGCATCTGATAATTTCAGTATCGCTTATTTTTTTAAATTGTAATTTTCTTTCTGAACATGTCTTTTAAATCAATTAAGAGGGTAATATGTCTTGTATAATCATTTATTATTTCGATATCATCCACTAAGGAGGATCTCTGGGTTTTTTTTTTTTTTACTAATAGTAATAATACTAAACAGAAGTCCACGTCTAGTAATTAAAATAAAATTTCTATTCCCTATTTTTTACATTTCTAGAAAGATAAAACCGAGAAAATGATCGCTTAAAAATAAATGTTTAAAGATTTTAACACATGAAAATTTTTCCCGAAAACTGAAATACTATGTTTAAAACAAATCTGTTAAGACAATCCCGTTTGTGTTGTGTTGGAATTATTGGAAAACTTTCTTTTTTTCAGTGGAGATGCGTCGACGATTAATCTTTATGGAAATGTAAAAATTTGCGACTTAAACATTTTTTTCGAGTAAAATTTAGTCATGAAAATATTGGTAGTTATTACAAAAAGAATAACATTTTCTCAGATATTTTTAAAACAAAATAACCTATTCGTTATAAAAGTAAATAATTAAAGAACATTTACTAAAATTTTCATTTAAATTGGATAATTCCCTGATTTTTGGTAATTTAAAAAAGTGCTGCCCTTCCCCACCAATTTTCCTTCGAGAGTTTGTGATCGCCAGGTAAGGAAAATTTGAAATCGCCATGTAGTAGAGAGGGAGGTCCCCGTATCAAACTTTAGGGTGGGGACAGACCCCGGCGCCGGCCCTGGGAGGGAATATGTGGGAAAATAAAGGTCTTGATTTTACTGGTTTGCATTAACAAGAAAAAGAGACCTTCTTCACTTTCCAGAGTTGTACGCCCAAAGAAGGGTGTAGATAGAATTGGATGAAACAAAAAAGACTACTGAACTGATACGTGATATTTGTCCTCCAATATGCCAGTGAATGCTGGACAATCTTCTCACAGACGAAGTGCCTTGAAGCAAGAGAAATGTGGTTCTACAGAAGGATGCTGATAATACTATGGACTGTACAGATAGTGAGCGTTAGTAAATGGGTGTCGGAGCGGATTATAGGAGAGACAACAAAAAGACAAAATTTATTAAGAGATACGAAGGACAGGAAACTGTGGAGATCCATGAACGCTCACGGCCTGAGGGAACACGGCTAGGTCTTTATCTAGCTGCTTGTTTTGCAAACGTTGATTTTGACACAGTTAAAAATAGGGAGTACCCGGTGACAGGAAAATGTGGAGAGCCATGACCGCCCACGTCATAAGAGGACACGGCACATCAAGAACAATGTTAAGTGACATATTGGATCTTTATCTCGCTGCTTGTTTTGCAAACCTTGACTTTGACACAACGTTAAAAATAGGGAGTACCCGGTGACAGGAAAATGTGGAGAGCCATGACCGCCCACGTCGTGAGAGGACACGGCACATCAAGAACAATGTTAAGAGACATACTGGATCTTTATTTAGCTGCTTGTTTCGCAAACCTTGACTTTGACACAACGTTAAAAATAGGGAGTACCCAGTGACAGGAAAATGTGGAGAGCCGTGACCGCCCACGTCGTGAGAGGACACGGCACATCAGAACAATGTTAAGTGATAGGAAAATATGGAGAGGACACGGCACATAAAAGAAGAAGATGATGATGGTAAGTTCCGTCTGGATTAGTTAGTGTTCGGTTTGTATTAATACTCTCGGAAAAGAATGAATCCGGAGATCAAAAATGATCAAGTCGTGTTTATGCCGCGTATAACAATAAAATACGTCGCTTGTTATCGTCATATAAAACCCACTGACCCGAGAAAATGTTATCATCGGATAATTAGGTTTCATTTTGACCTCAAACTATGCAGTTCAAAGGCGTTACGAAGGTGAGTTCACCTTCAGTGGTCGAAAGATAATACGCTTCTTTTTTGGAATGCGCATCACGGATTCAGATTCAATATCGATCCAAAGTATATTGTTGTGTGGGACATTCAAACTTCCCATCCATACAAGCACGTGAGATCTCACAATCACGGTCGTCAATGCAGAAATCCGAGGCTGGATCAATAAGAAGAGGTACGTAAACTGACATGGTATTATTAGCTGGATGTTGATCTGAAATGTTCATTGTATAATGTTTAATCTATCTAATGAAGTTTCAGCGCCGAATTAGGTGCATTGACAAGGAAGAAGTTTATATTGTAAAACAAATGCTGCTTGCACCATGAGAGTTCAGTATCTTTCTTTTTTTTTTACTTTTGGCTCAATAAGGTAGAGTAAGTTCAAATACGGATTTGGTTTTTAAAAAAATGTTGACCTTTTAATGATTCTGAAAAAAAGGCATGACTGTACCTGAAAGGAAGCCTCACAAAAAAAAATGTTAATTCCAGGCTTCTCTTTGTTTGGTCGGTTGTTGACGACAGTGACGCCTTGTGAGGTTGTGATTAAAAATAAATAAAAAAAGAAGTATCCTTTTTGGAGTGCTCTTCTTTTTTTTTTCATTCAAGCCATACCAGGGTTCAAAATTAACATCGTTCCCGAAGACGATAAAATATTAGCTTGAGACGATTTGTTGGGTTTTTGTGAACGATCTTTCTTCTTTTATGTGCCGTGTCCCCGAAGGGTAAGCGATCATGGCTCTCCACAAATTCCTGTCTTTTGTAGCTTTTAATAGTTTTTTTTTTCTTGTTGTTATTTCTCTGAAACTCTGTTCTACAATCCATTTACTAAAGCTCACCAAGTATGTTACACGCTGCTTTCCGCTCCCTCTTTCCATCTTGTGAGTATCAAATTTTTCAAGCCCTCTTTCCTCATTATGTGACCCGGAAATTTCAACTGCCTCTTTCTGATGTTAAGTATAAGTTTTTGTTTTCTCCAAAACCTCGTCGTTGCTCACGTGTTCGGTCCATGGTATCCTCAGTATCCTTCTGTAGAACCATATTTCTGTTGCTTCAAGTTTTTTCTTCATCTTTGGAGAGGTTGTCCAACATTCGCTGCCATATAGGAGGACAAGTATTACATAACTGTTTTGGACTCTTTTCTTTGTTTCTGCCGAAGTTTTTTGGGTTTTTTTTTATTAATACTCTGCTTAGCTTTTAGAAAGCATCTTTGCCCATCCCAATACGTCTTCGGGTCTCAGTGTCGCACTGTCCGTCCTCTGTTTGAACACTTCCTAGATATTTCAATTTTTGCACTTGTTTGATTTTAGTGTCCCCGATTTATAATTTGCACTGTAGATTCATCCTTTTGTTACTAACCATGCATTCTGTCTTCTTGTAGTTTATACTTAGTCCTTTCTTCTCGCTTTCCTTCGCTACCTTCTGTAGGAGCTGTTGTAGTTTCCTTTCTGTGTCTGCTATCAACTCTGTCAAAATTTAAAATTCTATCATATTTACATTTATTATAATTCATTATCGATTATAATTATTGTTTATTTAGCGAGTGAAGATTATTGATCTTGATGAAAAGCCACACATCTTCGATTGATTGATGGATTCATTTTTTTTTTTCGGCTTATCAAACTTGTTTTAGATTATTTAAAGCCAAAAAGTTGTTTTTTTTCAGATTGTAAGTGTTATTTTTTGTTAATATAATGATTTACTAATACAAGTTCTACTTGTCGCAGTTAGCTCCTCCTCATTTCCTTAATCTTTCAACAGGGGTCTCTCTCTCCCACGAGTATAAATACTGGCTGACCTTTCGCCTCTTCCTCTTTTTTACGGCTTACGCACACGTGCGGCCAGCTGCTCGACTCCGGCCTTGGGCCGCTACCTCGCGCGTGAGGCGAGGTAAAAAAAAACTTTCTCTTTTTCACTTACACCAATATGTGACCTCTCACACAAACAGCGTTTCCCATATTCTGGGAACACGCTAAAAACAATATACGCGTTCGTACGGACACTCAACACACACACATAACTTTCCATACAAACACTCTGTAACTTTTCGTGTATTAATGTTTGTTATTAATATATATTTGTTTGCATACATGTATATCGGTCTTGTTTGTTTCTTTATCTTCTTTGAACTCCATTATAGTCCAACATTCTTATGTAGCTGGACCGGCCAGCGGAAGTCTTAACCCAGAGATATCTCATCCTCACTCACACCCCGGTCCACTACATACTGATTAAATCATAGCTCGGGGGAGAAGAGATGGATTCATACCTTTCCCAGGGTTATTTCTGCCTTCTTTTGTTTTTTTATATAGATAATAATGATTTTAGTGATACAGGTCTTACTAATTAACCCATAGCTGGACGCAAGTAATTATAATGTACCCAACTGGAATTGGAACACGACTCTCGATTTAACAATTCCAAGCCATTATTATACCACTACCATGCTTACAGCACGTGGTAATTCCAAGCGGTCACCCATTTAGATAATAACCAGATTCGACGTTGCTTAACTTCGATAATCGTACGGAAGCCAATTTTTCAGCGTGATTAGTTGGAATGTGCTAATATTCTTTATCTAGATTCTGCTTCTATTTTTTTAAGTGGGTTTAACTGAAAAATTTAAATAAATATTAAGATGTGATTTTATAAAAATAACAGAAAAATTTAACTGATTTGTTGTTGCTGTAACCGGGAACTAAGGAAACGGAAGCACCGTTTCAGCTCTTGTTCAGACACGGAAGTACCGTGTCGGCCATATTGTGTATGTGTGAATACAAAGCGTTGTCGTTGTTATTACAGATCCCCTTACTAAGTTGTGAGAGTTGTATTTATTCCTCTTGAGAACATTAATATTCTAGCTTTTTTTTATTACCTAAATATTTTAATAGCGTTTTTATTATGCTACTAACAACAAAAATATTAACAACATTTTTAAAAAATTGGATTCGAGTCGGTTTTAATTGTTTTCGGGTCGATTCCGTTTAGTGAGGACCTCTATTCCACACATACATGAAGTTTAATTGGTGCTGGCCATCGAGTGTCAAAAACTCTGTCACTGATCTCTGAGGGATAACCGAAACTTGACTAATGCAGTGCCAAAGAAAACTCTAAAGTCACTATAATAACCGACTTACTCGTTTCCGAGTATGCCCATCTGATATGATAACTAGCTAATCCCTGTTGCAGACACATGCTCAGACATATTCGTGCTTCTTCAGGGCTGACAGGGCGAAACTGTGGTTTGTACTGCAACTCACATCTTCGGTCACGATGACTTGTGACTTCGTGCCAACATAATCACCGACGGCTAGCAAACAGTTTCGTATACCCAGTTTTCATTCACAAGCCTTGGGTCGGTCCCCAATGCTACGATCGTCTCCCCCATCCCAGGCTGATGTTATCTGTAGTCGGGTTCTTGATAAATCAACCATAGTAATATTAATGCAATATTCACTCGCAAAAAAAATTATTCATACAATCCAAAAGTAAATAAATGAAATAATTAAAATGTTTCCGATTAAAAAAAACAACTAACAATGTGTTGATAATCCGTTAAAAAGGGGAATCCATTAATCAATCAATATCACCTCTTAATTGAAGTTTATCTCAGTTGTAGTTCTTGAAGACTTCATTTCCGCTATATTGATGGGCTTTTTTTTAATTATTTCACATCAAGCAAGGCAATGAAAATTTCAAACAGGTACTAGGTGTTATCTGATTGTATCTTCTTAATCTATATGATTAAAGAAACTTAGCAGTTTTTATTTCATCAAAATATCTCAAACCATTTAATTTTGGCAGATTTATTTTTATTTTTACACATGTGCTAGTCATTTTTTGTCTATTATGAATTAGGACAAAATACCATATTTGGACTCCTATATTTTAAAAAGCAATTAAGAACAACAGTTAAAATTGTACTAGCTTGTTAGGTACATAACAAAGAAATTAATAATAAAATTGCAGATAGTATCACTGCATATTTCTTAAATAAATTCAGTCTGAATATGCAAATTTTATAAATCAAAACTTATGCAACGACGTGTAAACAACTCATAACCTGCGTTTTGACATTTCATAAAACTGGAAATAAATGGAAAAAATTGCTTTTTAACCATTTGTCACAAGGTATTTGAAAGGCCGATTTTAGACTTGCTTGAATTGTGTCATAAAATGAATACTTCTTACACTAGAAACACCAAAATTTCATATCTAGCCATTTCTGGGGGTGCTCTTTCCATTTATCATCATTTAAAATGACCTAAAATCAACAGATTAGAATGTACATGGAGCAGATGCTGAACAAGTACAGTCCTGACTCAACATGTACAATTTCTGGACTGTAGAGAGAGAGAAGCTTAACACATGCCAAGCAATACCCACTAATGATTACTAATAATCCGTATGAAATAAATATTACTAAGAAATAATAATAAATTAGAAAAATGAATATTGAATCATAAATTTGTATCTAGATCGCAATAAATCGTAACTAAAATCCATTCATTAGATAAAAAGTAAGAAAATTGTTTGAAGGGGTAACTTAATGTTACTTGGTAACTGAAATTCTGATAATTATTGTGAGAATACTGCAAAAACATAAAAGACATTCTAGAATTATTTTGTAGAATGTTTTTTTATCTCATTCTTTGAATATGAACATTTTTTGATCAATATGTCCTACTTTTTTTTTCTTGATTTGAATCAAATGGTTTTTAAATCCCATTTACATATCATAGAAAATTAATATTTAAAACAAATTCTTAGCAATTTCCTTGAAAATTTCGTCCATAGAAAACATGCTGGTCAATTCTTTTGTGTCCGTGTTGACGCTGTGTATTGAGTTTCGCGTGGAGTTGAAATGATGGCCGAGCGAGTCGCACATGGTTACACATAATCGCATACGCGCAAAATGGAGCTATTGTTTCATATTTGATTTTGATTTAATTTCATAGATTATTAAATGATCGTTTTAATGATGTATTTTATGTGTTTTTATTTTTAAAAGAAGGATTTGAATTTAACGATCAAACTCTTCATTTGACTCGTTTACAAACTTCTTATTAAAATTAAAAAATGTAAAATATATGAAAATGAAGGTTAGAATGTTAATTTTCAAATTAACGTGTAACCAAAATTGTCATAAACCCTGCGGAGTGCACAGATTAAAAAATTTGAGGAAGTCTAAACTGCCGTCAGTGAAAAAAATGGCCAAAATTTTGCGAAATCACCAAAATGTCTCTATTTTCAAACTGTAATGTTCATCGCACACTGTAGTACATATAAAAATAAATAAGATAGAAACAAAGTTCATGAAATAAGCTTTTATTTGGTATGCATTGTGTTTTTATGGAGATATTGAATGAAATAACATGGCGAGTTGAATATATGCATTTTTTAGTGTTTAGTTAAGAATTTCATCGGCTGTAAGCTGAGTGTTGGGATGCCTACTAAGACGCAAGGGGGTTACCGAACAGGGAGAATATTAAAAGAAAATCATTATTAAGGAGAGGGAACAATAAAAGAATATGAATTAAGAAAACAGAAGATAATGATTGACATTGCATTCATATTTTTTAAGTTCAAAGTTGACAGGGAAGCAAGAAGCCAAAAAGGGTTCCACAAGCGAGAAGTGCGAGAGAAGAAACAGCATAGAACTTACGATTACATCTAGCCATTTCACCTATAAAATGATGAGACCTTGTCGCCAATCTAGTACTGTGCTTAAATTCATAAAGTCTAGCGACGATAGAGGAAAGTTCCTCAGAACAATTACCATGAAAGAATTTATAGAAAAGATACAGAGAATGCATATTATGGCGGTGAGAAAGATTTGTTTGTTTGTTTGTTTGGGGTTTTATGGCATATCAACCACTATGGGTTATTTAATGCCAGATCCAGTATTTACTAGATATATCAAAAACGTATAGCTGGCAACATCATTGTTTCAAAAACGTATAGCTGGTAACTGTTTCAAAAACGTATATCTGGCAACATCATTGTTTAAAAAAATGTATCCCTGGCAACATCATTGTTCCAAAAATGTATAACTGGCAACATCATCGTTCCAAAAACGTACAGCTAGCAACATCACTGCTTAAAAAAAGTATAACTGGGAACATCATTGTTTCAAAAACGTATAGGTGGCAACTGTTTCAAAAACGTATAGCTAGCAACTGTTTCAAAAACGTATAGCTGGCAACATCATTGTTTCAAAAAAATGTATCCCTGGCAACATCATTGTTTCAAAAACGTATAGCTGGCAACATCATTGTTTCAAAAAACGTATAGCTGGCAACATCATTGTTTCAAAAACGTATAGCTGGCAACATCATTGTTTCAAAAACGTATAGCTGGCAACTGTTTCAAAAACGTATCCCTGGCAACATCATTGTTTCAAAAACGTATAGTTGGCAAAAGCATTGTTTCAAAAACGTATAGCTGGCAACATCATTGTTTCAAAAACGTATAGCTGGTAACATCATTGTTTCAAAAACGTATAGCTGGCAACATCATTGTTTCAAAAAAATGTATCCCTGGCAACATCATTGTTTCAAAAACGTACAGCTGGCAACTGTTTCAAAAACGTATAGCTGGCAACATCATTGTTTCAAAAAATGTATCCCTGGCAACATCATTGTTTCAAAAATGTATAGCTGGCAACATCATCGTTCCAAAAACGTACAGCTGGCAACTGTTTCAAAAACGTATAGCTAGCGACTGTTTCAAAAACGTATAGCTGGCAACATCATTGTTTCAAAAACATGTATCCCTGGCAACATCATTGTTTCAAAAACGTATAGCTGGCAACATCATTGTTTCAAAAAATGTATCCCTGGCAACATCATTGTTTCAAAAACGTATAGCTGGCAACATCACCGTTCCAAAAACGTACAGCTGGCAACATCACTGCTTCAAAAACGTATAGCTGGCAACATCATTGTTACAAAAACGTATAGCTGGTAACTGTTTCAAAAACGTATAGCTGTCAACTGTTTCAAAAACGTATAGATGGCAACATCATTGTTTCAAAAAAATGTATCTCTGACAACATGATTGTTTCAAAAACCTATAACTGGCAACATCATTGTTTCAAAAACGTATAGCTGGCAACATCATTGTTTCCCATATTTTAGGGGTAAGGTGTTAGTATATTTAGTGTAGGGTTTGGGAGGGAAAGTTAATTGTAAGTTGTAGTTGTTTTGGGATGGGTTAGATGTGATGGGGCATGACATGACCAGCCGATTGATCGGAACGACGGCCTTTTGGTTGGACGTAGTTTATCGTCATATCCAGGACGCGGATGTAGTTTATCGTCATACCCAGGACGCGGATGTAGTTTATCGTCATACCCAGGAAGCGAACACGCCTTGGGATTTCGCTATTTTCCCATAGCTGGGACCCTAACAGGTGCTACCACCCCGGGTCAGGGTGGACCTGGGAACATCAGCAATTAAGAGGTGGTTCCACGCTACTCAAAACCCTCTGATCAGAGGCCTTGCTGTTGGATGTAGTTTATCGTCTTACCCAGGACGCGGATGCAGTTTAACGTCATACCCAGGACGAGGTGAGAAAGAAACTGAAGCCGAAATGCTAGGCCAGGACACATGACATTGCAGATTTTTCTTTGGATTTTATCAAGAATCTCTAAATGTATAGCAGGAGCACCAGACCAGATGTAGCAGAAATATTCAAAGCAAGGATAAACTTATAAATATGTAAGACATATTCTGGCAAGAAAAATTGAAAAAGCAGAAAATCACAGAAAGCATGTGTTGAGTCTTGACTCATTGTTGAATCTCGACTAATGCATGGAATAATAATGCAACACAAAATGTACTTAGAACAAGAATGTATTATAACAAGAAAATGTACACAATATTTACATATAGTATTTCTGTATATTTCTGGGAAGACGTTCCTGGAGAATGTGTTGACTAAGTCGCAGTCGGGCAGAGTCTCTAGCTGGATCTCTGTATTCGCTCCCTCGTCTTCCGGTACCGACCATTATTTATATAGTCGGTAGTCACCTATGCAGATTAGGTGGATCCTACCACAACAGCATGGAAAAGGCACAAGGAATCTCCGTTATTCTTCTTCTGGTCATTACTGGTTGAACCAAAAAAATGTTCTCTGTTTCTCTATCTCGGGAAGCCAGCCATGCACTCAGTCGGTTATGTGCCATGCGTGATACATGCTTAAGCAATCATGAATCGAAAGATTCATGACTGACGAGGCAGATTTTTTCCCGCAGTAGGTTGCCATTTCTTTTCTGCCGTAGACCATTTGCCATCCAAAGCTATAGAACCCGATCTGTCCTGCGAGAAAAAGAGGATTCATCATACCTTTCCCAAGGGTATTAGCATGCAAGTGAATGTAATGGATTATAGTAGTATGATGAAAATTAAAATAAAAAATCCCATTAGGGGTCAGTACAAATAGCTTGTTTCCATTCCCAAACCATTGAACAACCAACATAGAGTTGTCCGTGAGAAAGGCAGGGTTCCATCAAATGAAGTCCAGTTCAGTCAGTTATGTGACATGCGTGATACACGATTAGGCGATCATGTATCTTTCGATACATGTATCGAAAGATACATGATCGCCTAAGCGTGTATCACGCATGGCAGATTTTTCCCGCAGTAGATTGCAATTTTTTCTGCGGTAGACCAGTTGCCATCCAAAGCTATAGAACCCGGTCTGTCCTGCTATTTACCAATAGCTGGGGGGGGAGTAGAAGAGGATTCATGCCTTTCCTAAGTGTATTATCACGTAAGTGAACATAATGGATTCGACTGGAATTCGAACTCAGCTCTCCGATTCCTCAATCTCAACCGCTATCCATTACTCCACCGTAACGAAGTCAAAATAAAAACAATACACAAATTAGTCACTTCATTTATCGTGTTTCACTTCAGAGGCATTCGTAAATGTCATGCGGCCCTATGCGATATCCCGGGCTTGTTCTGATCTTGCCATTACCTACTGTCATGTTTGTATCGATATTTTATCTGATGTGTTCGTGTACGCACGAGTGTGCGCACGCGCGTGCGCCGTTACTGTTTCTGTTGTTGGGAATCGGTGCATTAGTTTTCATCGCTTAGCCGCGCCAACTCGTAAACACGAAATTGTGTAAATGTCATTTGCCATTAATTTCTCGGAAACTCGTTTGAAAACTCGGAAATCCAACGAAAGCGGGCTTTGACAGAGAAACAGGCAGACATTGTTGGCAATTGCTTTTATTGATTTCATCAATGGCGCTTTATCGTTTTAATTATCTTAAAGAATTCGCATCACACTTGGCATTTGTCTCTATTCAAACGAGCGCTCGAGAAAACGCCCTTCAAAAGGGAAACTAACAATGCGTGCCAACAGTGTAAATATTTCCGCGTACGTATTTTCGAGCTGGTCCAGTCTTCTTTATTGTCGTGTCGTGTATCGTTCTCGCAACTACGCAGTGTAGTCAAGGAAAGATAACTACCTCCCGAGCGTAGAAAGTTTCCCACGTATATACAACCTAATTTGCATGTCAGCACCCTTATCAAATCACGAAATGAAAGTTATCTTGAGCGGCCACTATTCTAGATCTTTTTGCATTAATGCAGACGTCCCCAGGGTTCTATCAACGACTTTCCTGGTGTCATCAGTTTTCAACTCGATATCTATGCTCGTAATACAACCATTTACTCCTGTCCCGCCACTGTGTCTGATCTGTTTAACAAGGTTAAATTGGCAGCTGATCTAAAACACACCTACACCGGTGTGCAAATTAATTGAAACACCTGCTTCAGTTTCCTTTCTTTCACCATACGGTTAGTTTTAGACCCACTGGAGTGACAGGGTGTAATCGATTTCTATTTTTTCCTCAGATTAGGTCATTTAGGTCAGTGATGTGCGGTAATATGAATATACTTTCGGGGTGTATGATGAAAATTGTTTGGCCTTGAAAAATATTGCGTCATCCATGATTGTATCAGATTTTTATCACACCCAGACACTATTATCTCGACTGTCGATTAGTTGCCATACAGCTTTTGTCTGCGATCGACGTTACCCCAAGGAAGTGTACGAAAATTGTAACGTTGCACGAACACACTGGCACAAGTCTTACCAGTAAGCAAATCAACTATAGACTGCCCCAGAAACTCTCGTGATTTAAATCTAATGGAGAATCTGTGGCCAATCTGCAAGGGACAACTTTGTAGAATGAATATACGAAGTACTAACATGTGAACTGGATCATGTTTCATTGGAAAAATACGAAAAAAGGTAAATAATAACGGGATTATTCGTTTTGTTTCAATTAATTTGCATAAGGATATGCTTTCTGTTGTTAACTGGGGCAAGGAACGGCTTGTTAATTTTAACGTCTCCAAAACGAAATTGCTCTCTATTAATCGTCTCTGGAAGTATTAACAGAAACTTTTCTGCTTTCTACCTGCATGACTGGTGCTAACCTTCAAGTGCGCGACTCGTTGCGCCTTCTCAGGCTAACATTTCTGTTGACATGAAGTGGAAAGATTATATCGAATCAATTGGTAGCTCTGCGGCAAGGAAAATTGGTTCCCTGTGTCAGACTAGACATTTGCTCCTTAGAATCTTACATATTTACAAGTATATCATTCGTCAGTGCTTAGAATATTGCTTCCGCATCGGATCTGGTGTTCCTGCTATATATTTAGAGACCCTTGATAAAATCCAAAGAAAAATTTGCAGTGCCATTGTTCTTGTAATCCCGGCTTCAGTCACTTTCCCACCGCTGTAATGGAAATTCCCTATGCCTTTTCTAATGGTAATTATTCTGATAAACTTTCCGCTAGACTTTATTAATTTAAGCGCAGTACTGGATTGGCGGTAAGGTCACATCATTTTATAGTTGAAATGGCTAGATGTAACCGTAAGTTCTATGCTAATAGTTTCTTCTCTCGCATTTCTCGCTTATGGAACTCTCTTCCGGCAAATTTGATCAGCAAAAATTAAAACGCAATGTCAATCGTTATCTCCCGTCTTATTAATTTCTGTTCTTTCCTTGTTCTCGCTCCTAAATATTTTTTTTGTTATATTCTTTCACACTCATTAACCCCCTACGTGTTAGTGTCTTTGTTGACTGTCTTGAGGTGAAAAGATTGTAAGAAAAAAGAAAAGAAATCTTGAATCTTAACAAAAACAGTTTAAAAAATAAGAATAAAATTAGCCCTGTAGTTGAAACAGTTACTTCTTATCCAGTTATTTAACCCATAGCTAGTTGTCTACAAAGAAAAAGCATTTGTGAAATAGGTAATTCAACAGATTATGTTGGAATTTGAACTTACTCGCATTACTCCTCCTATTTAACTGACTTTTGAGAAGAGCTGTGTCCTCCAGAGAGTGAAATGACAATATGTCTAATGTAAATAAGGATATCTCCTCAGCAGACTAGGTCATTGACGGGTTCAAGTTAACGGATTTCTTTATTTTTCTGTTAATTGTGCATCTTAATTTTAATGATATTATTTTAATGGCACTGCTTAATTTTAATGATATCAATTTAATGGTATATCTGAATTTTAATAACATTAATTTAATGGCACATCTTAATTTTAATTATATTAATTTAATGGCATATCTTAATTCTAATGATATTATTTTAATTGTATATCTAAATTTTAATGGTATATCTTTTCAGGGCGTTAATGGTTATTGCTCAGTAAAGACACTATTTTCTTTATTATCTGTGATTTCCCATAACCTCTTGGGAAAGAGACTGCAGTGGTTTCCCGTTGCTTTCTCTGCAGTTTTGAATCCAGGATTGTTCTACTCTGAGACGGGTTACCACCCACACCTAGAGAGCTCAGTTTACACTAATATTTAACTGATAGCCGTGGAAAAAAAGAGGACTACTGGATGCGCTATGGAAGAAAGGTTTATTCTTCCATTTTTGTTTCCCCCATTATGGACATTATTACATTCATGATAAATAACACCGTATTTTACGGACGGAGTGGGATAGCTGAAAGAAAAAGGAATGACAAACATGTTTTGTTCTCCGAAAGAGTTTTATTATACTAAATCATATATATATTTATATATACCGGGTGTACCAGCAAAATTGTCCAAATCGTGTAAAAGCAAAATTGCCCATTGTATTTTGGAAATGATTAAAGATATCATTTGATCATAAACGAAAATGACATGTTCATCATTAATTAATCATAGCTAAGGATCGGAAGCTCATGAAGGATTGGAATTATATTCATATATATATATATATATATATATATATTGTTCTAGGATCATTTTCCAACTTATTAAAGATGGCCTTCGCTCTAACCTAACTTTTTGTTCGTGAGTAACAAGGTAAGTTACAGGTTTCACGTACGATTTCATTTTCAAGTCTTTTTTCACTGCTCTTTGGACTATCATAGTTGAAACTCCTCTCTCACGTGCCAAACATCTTATGAATTTAGTTGGATCTTTTCTAATTGATCTCTTTAGCTCTAAGTTGAGATGATGATCCCTCTTCCTATTGTGACCTCCTGATCTAGTTTTCGTCTCTACTGTTCCTTTTTTTTAAAACTTATTCACAGTTCTCTTGATGGTTCTTGAATGGACTTTGAAGATGGAAGGCAGAGTATGAATGTTGGTACCATTACTGAAGGCCCGAACGATCTTTTTCCTCTCATCATTGCTCATTTGGGAAGATAGTGGAGTTGACACAAAATGATTTTAACCTGTTGTCTTTCTAGCTGAATAATTCAAAGGGTTTTCCAGTGATCCTTACAACAAATGGTGTCAAGATGGCTAAACGTCTTAACTGGAAAAAAGAAACCTAATTAGATTAGTGTTTTTAGATATTAAACATTTTGTGGGATGGACATTCTGCTATTACACGATTTGGACAATTTTTCTGTTACACCCGGTACATATATATATATATGTGTCCCGCACAGAGAAATTATGACATGTAGGCAGCAAAAGCAGCGTGTAAAAAAATAGGAGAACCTTATTTGTAAGATTTCTCGGACAAAAAGCTGGGGTTTCAGTTGTTTCTCTGTGCACTTGATGTGGCCATGTGGTTTTTTCTTGCAAGACCTACCGCTGTGGGCAAGGTCGTCCTTCTTCTCCGGGTTTCACATCGCAACTGACCTTCGTCGCTCAATCCCTTGACGTCACTCACCAGCCGTCACGTGACCCTCGAAAGGGAGATAACCGCATTTTGTGTTCCTACATCTTCCCTAAGAGCATTTGTGCAAAACTGAATGCAACTGCCGTACGAAAAGTAATGCAAGCATCCTCAATTAAAGTTTGAACTCGGTCCGCCAATTCTGTTTTTGTGCTGAAAAACCGTCACGCCAATCTGCACCTCCACTCAAATGACAACGAGCGAGTTACAAATGCTGATGCGATTTTTTTTTTTAACTTTCAATGGAATGCACTAAAATACGATTGAATTGCTCGACATTTTCTCAGCTAAATTCTGCTTCCGCCTTCATTTCGTTTCATAACGATTTTCCCTAATGCAATAACAACATATATTAAGTTTGTGGGACACGTTTTACAGAATGTGCAGGCGGGCCTAAAATAGCAAACTACTGATCAGGACTCTGGTGATGAGAACTAAATGGGGAGTGGGTGAACTCCGTGCTTTCGATATAAGTCCAAAAAGGCGCGAAGACACGAATTCAAGAATTAGAACATGGCTTCCGCACCCGGATTCCTTAGTGGGACAAGCCTGCACGTGGCGATGAAATTCCAGCCAATGAGTTGCCATGCGTTCTCCAGAACGCTTCCCTCTTCCTCGTTTTCTTCAAGAAACAATACTACAACTACATGCCCTCGTATAATAAAGCGATAAAAAAAGAAAATTGTCTGTGAATTGGGAACGCCAGGAAACGCAAAATACTGGCATAAATATCAATTCACGCTCGGAACCGTCAGTTTTTCATCAACTAGACGCAGTTCCGATTCCCGTCTGCATCAGTGTGAACGGAAGTGGAAAAAAAAAGTCTGGTTGTAATACCATGAACACCCATGTAAAAAAGAGAAACCGTGATTTTATCTCAAAGGTTTCTCTTTGATGGACCAACAAGCAGATAGTTTGAAGTTCGATCTCTGAGCGGCATTCACTTTGCACGGGCGGTGAGACTGGAAGGAGGGATATGTTTTTTGAGATCAGGTGGCAATAAAACCAGAGATGTAGTTTATCCAGATGCTGATCTATATTAAGCTTGAGATCGGTGAGAGTTCTGGTCTACCTTTGGCAGGCGACGAACTTGTCTGTCGCGTGGTCCCTGTGCCGTCCATTCGTATTTCGAGCCACACGTCGCGTTGAGTAGATGGACCAGGAGTTAGTAGGGGGAAAATCTGACATAGCAGAAGTTGTTCCAAGTATCACTTAGCTACCCACCCGTACGGACAGGCAAAGCCCTGAATAGAATATCTACATAATATAATAAAATATCTACATAAGGTTCGCGGTCTTATTTCCCGACATGACCTTTGACCTTTATCGAGTTACCTTACGATCAGGAAGCAGGCCCTTTCCCGGCATCCGTGATCGAAAATCAAAATTCAACGTGGGAAGCTTAGGCGAGAGTCGCGGTGTGTGTTTACACGGTGCAAAGTCACAATGGAACAGAAGGTGAAATGATCGCCTCGGCGAGAAAAGAAAACACGAATCCTGTTTACAATATAATGGGTTCTTTATCCATGAATCACATTCTACTGTCGGATGTACTGGTAAGAGCCACATTTTCTCTAGCTGCTACCAGAACAGATTAACTAACGGGTAAGATTTTTCGGTCAGCGATTACTCCGTCTCCCTCCGTCACTACTTCTAAATATGACTCTCCCGTTACTCTGAGTTTGAATGCTGTCTAAATATATAAGCTCATGACTGGAAGTGTCTAACTTCCGATTGAGTGGCACTTGATTCAGAATTTTTCTATTTATTTATGTATTTTATATTATATTCCGTATTGGTGGACAGTGGATGTTTGAAGATTAAAATCGAAATATAACATTTTCAATCACGATTTTACTAGTAACGCAGTCATAATAAACTTCTTGCCCATCGAGTTCACTTGGCTACGTGAATGTCCTGATCAATTGATCGCGGACACATTATGTCACTTAATTTTTAAATCCTACGTTTTTGTCAACTCTGTCAGTAAGTCTAACTTGAAACTTATAGTGTCTCACCTTCCAATCTGTCAAATGCCAGGTTGAAACAAAAGTAAAATACATTTTTGACACAAAAATGTAATTTTTTTCTTTTATTGTTAATCTCACTGATTATTTTAAACCTTTAAGTTATATTTTATATATTGGGGAGGCAGGTTAGACGAAATGCTTAGCGGTTCGAATAGAGAAATCAATAGATCCAAGTTCGAATTTCAGTCGAGTTCATTGCATTCGCTTACGTGTTAATACCCTTAGGAAAGGTATGAATCCATCTCTTCCCACAACCTATGGGTAAATAGTACCCTACAGAAGGAGAAGGAAAACTGATTTAAACCAGCCTGGAGAGAGTCAGGCTCTCTTGTCCATGAAACGCCACTGCGACTGTGGTTGCAGTAGATATGATGCCCCTACGATCCTCGGGGGCACAGGATTGATGATCGTGATAGATTACTGAAAAAATTTCTAGCATTTTCTTTGTGACAAAATCTATTGTTCACATACATTTAGTTTATTATTATTCAGCCATCTGAGTATTTTCTTTCACATTGTATAATTTGACGCTCCTTTCACGTCAATTGCGCCTTTCCTTATGAAAGATATCGTTTTTTTTTTTTTTACTTTGTTAGAACCTCTAGCTGAAAAAAAAATTTTTTTTCTTTCTCAAAGCAAAACAAATTTGAATGAATAAGCCACATCTGGAAGAATTTAACATTCCACTTTTAAGAACGCACCAATAATTTTTTAACTTTTCGTTTCATTTAAGGAAATTGCGTGTTGGGGAAGGAACCATTGATAAAAACTGTTATTGGATGTGGAAGGAAATAGTGACCGAAAAAGTCTTAAACACTTGAATAAACTTTGGATACTTCGCATTTGAAATAAACGTCCAAAAAATGTGACAAAATCTATTGTTCACGTGAAGTTAGTTTGATAGCTGATAGCAGACACGTAAAAGAAATTACAAAATCTCCTACAGAAGGAGAAGAAAGGACTAAGCATAAACTAGAAGGGGACAGAATGCATTGTCATCAGTAAAAGGATGAGCCCGAAATGCTATTTGAAGGTCGGAAACAGGAGAATCAAGAAGACGCGGAAGTTTAAATATCTTGGAAGCGTTTTGACAGAGGATGATAAGTGCGACACTGAAATCCGTAGACGTATTGGGATGGCCAAGGACATATTCAAAAGCTGGGCAGAATATTGCGAGACACGGGGATTTCTTTGGTAACAAAGAAAAGAATACTGAACTGATAGGTGACATCTGTTCTTCTTTACGGCAGCGAATGTTGGACGATTTCCTCAAAGATGAAGAAGAGACTCAAGGCGACGGAGATGTGGTTCTACAGAAGAATGTTAACGATATCATGGACCGATCGTGCGAGCAACGATGAAGTCTTAGAGAGGTTGCAAATAAGGAGGAGGCTTATACTTAACATCAGGAAGACGCAGCTGAAGTTTCTGAGACACATTACGAGAAAGGAGGGCCTGGAAAATTTGATACTCACGGGTCGAACAGGGGGAAAGTTAGACAAGGGAAAACAACGCATGACATACCGAGTGGCTTTAAGCAAGTGGATGACAGAACGTGGTCTGAGGAAGGAAGCAGAGGGAAGGAAGTTGTTGAGAGCTGCAAGGGATAGAGCCATTTTATTTATTTTTGTGTTAAAAATGTATTTTACTTTTGTTTCAATCTGGAATTTGACAGATTGGAAGGTGAGACACTATAAGTTTCAAGTTAGACTTACTGACAGAGTTGACAAAAACGTTGGAGAGCCATGATCGCCTACGTCCTGAAAGGACATGGCACATAAAAAGAAAGATTATTCAGCCATCAGAGTATTTTCTTTCACATTGTATGATTTGACGCTTCTTTCACGTCAATTGGGGCTTTCCTCATCAATGATTAAGGATATTAAACCGCATGAAGTAGAATTTACCATCCCACTTTTATGATCGCACCGATAATTTTTTAACGATCAGTTTCATTTAAGGAGACTGCGTGTTGGGAAGAGGACTATTGATGCTAACTCTTAATCGATACGGAAGGAAACAGTGACCCCCAAAAGTATTCTTTAATTGTTATTTAAAACTTTACTTACTCTCGAGTTTTGATAAAAGGATAAGTAAATAAGTTGGGGTAGATTATTTTTAATTTTATAAGCGAAAGTGTTGGAATGATCAGTTTTGTCATTCTAAATAATCCCTTTCTTAGAACGAAAATGTTTCTTAAACATTTCCACAAAAATAAATAAATAAATGGAGGGTTGACCTAAAGACGAAAGGGATTTTTTATTTATTTATTTTATTTTTTTTTAGTTTGCTTGTATTTTTTATAAGTGAGGATGTACAATTATTAGAAGCCCAAGAGTAACTTTTCTCACTAGGGATATGTGTGATGATCGTTACGTTTTTGGATCATTTGACTGAACGAGAGAAATCTGAGCTAATTCCCAAATCCAACAAGACAGAATACTCCCGTTGTCACGTATTTCTGAGGGAGATTTCATCGCCCAACACCGCCTCTGTGTCTTAATCTCCGTCTAGCCTTCCCTAGCTTTGTACAAACGCTCATGTTTACATGGGTCTTTTTTATGCGTCTTGGACACAACACACACCATATAACTTCTGCCAGCTATTTTTGGATGACGTCTGGTTCTTTCCAGGTTAGACCTTCATCTCTGCCAAGATGATTTTGTCAGGTAATTATATCATATTTGTGTGGGTGTGTGAGTAAGTGAGTGAGATCTTACAACAGATAAATGTTCTTTTACAAAATGTCTGTATATTACAAGTGTGAATTTGTTGCGAAACGCGGAGACGAAAAAAACATGAGTCAGAATCCTGCGTTTGCGCACTTAAGATTTGTAAGTGGACGTGACATTGGCGAAAATGGACAAAATAAGTCACAGAGGAATGTAACCGGATTTGAAAAATGGTGGCTACATAATTCCCTTCATTGCAGAGATTGTTGTCCAAAGTGCGTGAAAATTTGTAGGAACAGGCGAAGCATTTCATGCTTTAGTGATTATTCCACGGGTAAAAAAGAAAGTAAGAAAGACGAGTTAACAGAAAAGAAAGGAGAGAAAGATCAACAGAATTGCAAGTAACAAAAAGGAGAGGAAGGTTAACAGCTTTACAGTGGGGAGGAGAGTAATTACAAGAAAGAAAAAGGAGAGCAAGGTTAACAAAATTCGGTGGAGAGTGACGGAGAGTAATTGCAAGTAAGAAAAAGTAGAGCAAGGTTAACAAAATTGCGAAGGAAAGAAAGGGGTGTAATACAACAGAAATTCAAGAAAGACAAAGGAGAGCAAGGTTAACAAAATTGCGAGGGGGAAAGAAAGGTAACAGAACTGCAAGGTTAACAAAATTGAGGGGTAAAGGAGAAAGGAGAGTAATTGCAAGAAAGGAAAAGGAGACAAAGGTTAACAAAATTGCGAAAGAAAGAAAGGAGAGCAAGGTTAACAAAATTGCGGAGGAAAGAAAGGTAACAGAATTTCAAGGTTAACAAAATTGCCGGGTGGAGGGGAGAAAGGAGAGTAATTGCAAGAAAGAGAAAGGAGAGCAAGATTAACAAAATTGCGAAGAAAAGAAAGGAGAGCAAAGTTAACAAAATTGCGGGAAAAGAGTGAGTCTTATGCGAATCAGTTGTTGAAGTGGGAAAAAGCAAATAACAGATTCGATAGCAAGAAAAATAAGTGGTGGTAAGATAGGGAGGAGAGGAAAGTGAAAGGATTGAGTCGAGGTGAGCGAAGATGGTGGGTTACAGGAGTAAATTCGCAGAATTTCAAGAAGAAAAGCATCATGCCGAAACAAAAGTAAGCAAGCGACTGATTGAGTAAAATTATCGATCTCCGCCTCAGTTTGATGAGATTTGGGTCATTTGAATTCTTTGCGTCAATCAAACTAAGAACAGAGGGTTCGATTATGTTTTGATCTGTGATGTGCGAGGCTAGCTTTACTCTCCTGCTATATGAACGACATTTCACTGTTTCTCACGTTGTTTTAGCAACGATTTATTTATTACTTATTGTAGATTTTAATATGCGTATCAGGATCACACTAGACCAGTGTTTTCCAACGTGGGCGCTACCCCCCCCCCCCCCCGTAGGCTCTATATTGAAAGGAGGCACTGGAAAGTATTTGATGGGGGTGAACATATTTAGAGGAGGGGCCAATATCGATTTTTTTTTTTAATTTTCAAAAATTATTCAATATTGGCACTAAAGGAAATTTCTAAAAGTTGTGGAAAGCTATCAAACTTTTCTTCGTGGCTTTTCCAACTTCTTATATGACTGAATGTAGTTTTGACGCAGTTACACAGCTTCTTACTAAACAAAGAAACCACTTGCAAATTACAAAATGAGAAGATCTAAGGTTACTTCTAAGCAATATGAAACCTAGAATAAGAGCCTTAGCCAAAGTCAACCATCGCACTGAAACCATTGACATAAGCTATCAAATAAAATATTTTTTTAGCGTTTTAATCATTGGCATTTATAATAGAAATGAAAACAATATTGAAAATATTTTTGCACTAATACCTAAGTGTTATCTTGCGATGAAAGATGAATTCAGTATAATATTGTAAATTTAATTTGACGTGGGGGCGCTGGTTGAAAAAAAAGATTGGGGAAACACTGCACTAGACCGAAAAATTTGGAAACAGCATGCGGTACTGCTTGGCATCCGCACCGGAAGCTGCAATACGAACATTTCAGAGTATTTAGGTATCAATCTAAAGACAGTACAGAGAATTTGAAAAAGAGTTGGATGAGTCTGATGGTGCTTACGAAGATTGGAAATCATGCCGAAACAAAAGTGACTGACTGAGTAAAATTATCGATCTGATAAGAAAAGACCCCCCCTCCGAATCTGTTGGCGAGATCCAGGCCATGATTGAAAACGATCACTCCAAGTCAGTCAGGTCCATAGACAGGGAAGTAGTGCTGCCCTGGGTGAAAAGGGTGGCTACTGGAAGATCCTATGTCTTGCAACAGGACTCTGCACTATGTCACACAAGCAGAACCCAGTCAGACAATTTCTGCGACCACATCACCCCTTACATCTGGTCACCTAACTCCTCAGACTGCAAACCCTTGATTATTATGTTTGGGGCGCAGTTTAGCGAGTGACCAATGAAATTTCTTGTAACACCAAAGATGAACTGAAGGTAGGGACTATGTAGGATTGATCAACGTAAACAAGGAGACCGCCCAGAAGGGTTGCAGATTTCGAAGCCATCTGGAGGCCGTGGTTGATGCAAGTGACGATTTTATTGAATAAATTTACTCTTTAGTATTTCAAGATATTTATGTATAATTTGGGGAACTGTATCTGTTAGAATGAGATGACCGTGTTATTTTCATTTTTGTGTAATTGAGACAATTTATCTATCGCACTCTGTTTTTATATATATATATATATATATATATATATATATATAACCACTTGAGGTTTTGAGTTAATATAAGTCCCAGTTCCCATTCAAAGTAAGAGATATGCTTGAGAAAACAAGCGTTCATTATGACAGGTAAATATTCAGGCTCTTCTCGGTGATGAAAGGTTACATGTTTAGTTTTGGTGGTACTTAATGTTACAAGCATTTTTCTCCTACAGAGAAGAGATCAGCTGCTGAGCCCTGGTTATCTACCCTTTTAGAGGTGCTTCGATATACCCATAATATATTTAACACTTTTCTCAGAACGCACAGATACTACACCCTGTCATTTGGGGTAGCGCCGAAAAAGGTTAACATGTTTCCTGTACATTTTTTTTCTACCATAGTTCCCTCAAACGATACTCTAGGGTAGGAGTCGGCAACATTTGGAGAGAGCGGACCGAGAAGCTATACACTGTCTCGGAGGAGGGGCCCTTATATTAAATGTACGGCAGGGTGTCCCAAAAGCCACGCTGCAATTGACTGAAAACGTCCTCTTGTGAAATAGCAACCAGAGAAAGTTTGCATGACATCATCTTCCAGAATTCGATCAATAAAATTTCCTAATAATATATTATAACGTACAGAAACATTATTTAATTTGGTAAATAAATATAAAATTTATAAAGTTTTTCAATGGCAACGCGACTTTCGGGACATCCTCTATAATAAATTGTCTCGACCTCAGACCGCCCTCTACAGAAGGCTGCCTTGGTCTGGAGGTTTAAAGAAGAAAAAAAAACAAACAAAAAAACAACGAAGTTAATGTTGTGTTATTTAAACAAGGCTCCTTGTTTTACTGCAGGAATAACAGGACAACAACTAAGACAATCGACAAAAAAAAAAAAAAAAATGGAAATTACTACAAACGAAATAGCTTGAAATGGCAAATTGCTTAATGAGACACTTGTTTTTGCTTATTGTTCGAGAACTTCTCCACATCAGGTGAAATATTCGTCGATGACAGGAGCAAAACATTTTCCAGCTTTAACAACTTTTACTATATTTCATTTTTGAAAAAAAAGTTGTTCACAGGCAAATATACAGTGTAACCCGGATATAAGAGAGATTTTATCTGGTCCCAAATTAGAGCCTGTGTTAATGTATATAAATTAGACCAAACCCGGATTTAAGAGAAACCCGGATATAAGAGACTTCTCCGGTCTCGACAACTCTCTTATCCGGGTTACACTGTACTTCCAAACAGTGCAACTTGTCGTGGTGTAATGGTCAGCAAGCTTGTCGCACTGGAATAAATACGACTGAGCAGCGAGTTCGATCCTTACTGGGTGCCCCATACTTTCGGCTTTGTGCCACATCTAAGCCACGTTTACAAAACCACCATGTGTACTTCCAAATAATGATACCATCATTTTCGCATTATTCAATAGGCTTTTATAGTTTCCGCTTGGCAAAACATATTTCTTGTAGAAGTCAGCTGTGGATTCAGAATTAAATTTTGATTTCAAAAATTCGTCGCATTGTAAGACGATTAACTCCAACTGATATTTTTCTGCCACTAGCTAAATTAATTAGATAATTTGTGTCTAAGTGTTAAGTTGGCAGGCCGGACAAAAATCCTTCGCTGACAGGAGGTTGCCGACCCCTACTCTACGGTCTCTAATAATCGTACATCCCCGCTTATTCAGTTAAAAAAATCTCTCTCGCCTATAGACCAGCCCTCCTTTATTTTCGTTTTAAGAAAATTATTAAGAATTTCAAAAAAATTCCAACAATCCCGCTTATTTATGTATTTTAATTTTACCGCCCCCGCTCCTTACCTCCAACTTTATTCAAGACTCAAGTGTAATTTCTGAAGAATTAATGGATTTAATTTCTAATCCGACCTTCTTATAACTTCCAATGTTATTATAGTGGATACTTTGTATTTGAAATAAACGCCCAATTTTTATTTATTAAACTGTTCGTATTCCGTCTATCGGCTTTTGTCAAGATTTCTTGAATGTGTAAGCCGATAGACATGGACGTAATACAGTGTTTAACAAATAAGAGTGGGGCGTTTATTTCAAATGCGAAGTATCCAGTATAATATCTCGCGAGTAAGTCAAATTTTATACAAGTGTTTAAGACTTTTTCGGTTACTATTTCCTTCCACATCCAATAAGTTTTTATCAGTGGTTCCCTTCCCAACGTGTAACTTCCTTAAATGAAACGGAAGGTTCAAAAATTATCGGTGCGTTCCTGGAAGTGGGATGTTTAAACTCTTCCAAATGCGGCTTATTCGTTCAGATTTGTTTTGCTTCGAGATGAAGAAAAAAAAAAACATTTGGGGGTGGGGGCTAGTGGTTCTAACGAATTGAGAGAAAAATGGGGTAACATTCATAAGGAAATTGACGTAAAAGGAGTGTCAAACCATACAATGTGAAAGAAAATACTCTGGTGGCTGAATAATGATACACTGAATTTATGTAAATAATAGGTTTTGTCACAAAGTAAATGCTAGAATTTTTTTCAGTAATCTATCACGATCACAAATTCTGTAACCCCATAGAGTCGTAGGGGCATCACATCTATTGCAGCCCCAGTGGGAGTGGCGTTTCATGGGCAAGAGGGCCTGACTCTTTCCAGGCTGGTTTAAATCAGTTTTCTTTCTCTAGGTCCCTATTTACCCATAGCTGGTGGAAAGAGATAGATTCTCATACCTTTCCCAAGGGTATTAACACGTAAGTGAATGCAATGAACTTGACTGAAATTTGAACTTGGATCTATCGATTTTTTCAATTCGAACCGCTAAGCATTTCATCTAACCTCCCTTCTCAATATATAAAATATAACTTAAGATTTAAAATAATCGGTGAGATTGACAATAAAAGAAAAAGATTGCATTTGTGTCAAAAATGTATTTTACTTTTATTTCAACCTGGCATTTGACAGATTGGAGGGTGAGACACTATAAGTTTCAAGTTACTGACAGAGTTGACAAAAACGTAGGATTTAAAAATTAAGTGACATAATGTGTCGGTGATCAATTGGTCAGGACATCCACGTAGCCAAGTGGATTCGACAGGCATGAAGTTTATTGACTGTGTTACTAGTAAAATCGTGACTGAAAATGTTATATTTCGATTTTAAATAGCACACTGTAAACTCTTTGGCCACTTAAAACAAAAACATTTTCAGATAAAACTTGCATCCTAAACCTCAAGGGCCTGGTTTTCACGCACATTGTGACTCAAATGGTTAACACCTCAGTCACAGAAACTTTAATGATTTAAAAAAATTTTCCTATGCAATACAAGGTTACAAGTTAGTGTCAGTCTGGTCAGATTCTACCATGAGGTTTGGACCAAGACTTTTTCAGCATTTCTTTGGACATTTCATCTTTTTATAATGACAAGCTAGCCACATATATTGTTGCAACAATAGCTCAATTCCTGTTTGGTGGGCAACTTAAACATACAATATGGAAAAATCCGGGCTGTACATTAGCATTTTGGCAATATTCAGTAGAGGCGATGTGAAGAACTTACCATCTAAGTTATTTTCTCTTATAATAAGTACAGCATTACACAGAAGTAAGGTCAACCATAACTTTGATCTAAAAAAAAAAAAAAAAAAGAAAGAAAGAGCCACACATACTAAAAAGAGAAAATAATTTTCTGTGTCTATATATTGATCTACGTCTTTAGAGTTAAGATTAATCTTGAACACACACATGAAAGGAGAAAGGGAGAAAAAGAGAGCGAGGGAAGAGAAAAGAGAGGGAGAGGAGTTGGACTTCAAACATTTCCAAAATAGAAACTATCATCTAAAATTGGAATGAAAATAGTGATTTTGTTTTTTGATGGATTCACCATCAAAATGCAAAAAAATTCAAATAGTGAAAATTAATCTCTAAACACTTCAAATACCTTAGTACATGGATCAGTTATAACAAATTTAGTATAGGAGGTAAGGAAATTAAAAACAAGATAGGTTGCACTAAGGGTGCTCTTTATCCAACAACATAAGATGCTACAAAACCAAAATAATGACTTGGAAACTCAAGTTGGACTATTGTCCTCATTTTTGTCGCCATATTTGTCACGTTTCGGCCGTTGTACGCTCCGGCCTTCTTCAGGTGGTTGGAATTTCGAACTGAACCCTTTATTTCGATCACTGGGGTAGACTGTTCTAGTTCCACGTGCCATGTTTGATGGATGTCAGTTATCAGTTATCTCCTAATTTTCCCTCTGAAAGTTCTCCACTGCCTTAACCGGGTATTGAACTCACTCTTTGGGTCTGTCACTGGATCTAACCAACGCCTTTATCCACTGTGCCATGTGTCCTTGAGGACATCTGGGTATGAATTTCTGGGTATTATAAACCTAATGTTTTCAGCAACCATTTTTTACCAGTGCTCATATTGCAACTTTATTATCATTGCTTTTCTCTGGCACTCCTTATTACTGGTTCCCATATTGTATTTATTTCTATGCTTGGTTGACTCAGGAGAAACGTTGTGACAAATATGGCGACAAAGATGAGGACAATAGTCTGACTAATGTAAATACTGTACATAATACCTCATCTCAGAAATATAGACAGACTTTGGAAACTCAAGTTCTTAAATAGCCTTGTCAGATCTAAACTTTCATATAGATGTCATGCAAGGCATCCAAATTATTCAGAAATGTCCATATATCAATAACCATTTTCACAGATCGATCATTAAAAATGGCTTTAAGCAGATGAATCCTCCTCTAAGTCTTAAAACGATTCTTCATCAGATCTTATAGACAGGCAACTCTGAATCAAAGAACTTTACCAAATAACATAAATCACATCACCTGAACAATTCCAACAGCGGCAACAACTAAAATGAATAGCACATGTAACTTGGAGAGAAAATAATGAAAATCAAGGTGTTGCTTTTTCACATTACCTTGAACAAAAGGTTACAAAGGAAACGTCCATCAGTACTAGAAAGAGCTATAAGTTAGTGGATCTGAGAAGCCTATATTCCTGAAAAATATTTTATCAGTTTTAGTCTGCAATAAAACTGTTCAGTCACTGAGCGAAGAATGTTTCCTTATAAAGAAACTGCTAATCCCACTATTACCTTTGTCAATAAAACTCATCAAAAAGCATAGCATCAAATAATGATTGTCAAAGATACACAATCTCCCTATTGTCATCCTCCCTATATGGCGTTGTTGTATAAATTAAGCTTCCAGTATCTGGAAACATAAAACACTTTCAAATATGGAAGCTGGGAGGAGGACAATTTTTAGAAGTTTTAATATTGATATTCAATGAAAGAAAAATTTTGAAACAATGTATTAAGATTCGATAAAGTGGAAATCCAGAATTCAGGCCAATGAACTGTTTAATTAATCCATTCCCTTCATAATTTTTTTTTAGCTAGTCAATGTTATCAATAATTCATTGATTATTCCTGGTATTATAGTCGCTTTTTGCTCAATATCTTTTCGTGTTAAAAATTTTATGCATTTCAAAATGGAAACACCACCTTGAAAGAAAGATTACTAACAAAACGACAAAGATGGCGCCAAAGCCTATCTCAAGACCAAGATGAAGCAAAACAATCACTTAGTAGACAAAAGGTATCTGAGTGTCTCACAAGAAAGGCTTGAACAAACAAGATGGCAGTGTAAGAAATATAGTAGTAAGAACAGATCAATTAAACGGTTTCTTTTGCTTGGCATCCAATTTTGTCTAGATATATTTGTATAGATTACCAAAATAGCTAAGGGAAGTAGCTGTTCATAAACTTACTACCTTAAGTTGATTCACCTCCCTTACTACAATAGAGCACGACACAAAGATATAAATACACAACGGTCAAGTTCAAAAATTCCAGTCAAATCTCTTACATTCGCCCAGGCACAGCACATAACAGAGTGATATTCACTTACGTGCTAATACCCTTGAGAAAGGTATGAATCTTTCTCGCCTCAGCTATGGGTAATTGCAGAACAGACCAGATTCTATAGCCTTGGATGGCAACTGGTCTGCTGCAAAAAGAAATGGCAACCTACTGTGGGGAAAAAATTTGCCTAGTCAGTCATGTATCAAAAGATACATGATCGCCCACGGATGTATCATGCATGGCATATAACTGACTGGCTGAATTATTAAACAGTAGATAAGTATAGCATTAGACTACTAATAATTGTACTTAGCCTATGATAAGTGCAAAACAGCAAATCAAGCAGCTAAGAAACTCAGATTTTTTTTTTTATTAACCATTTCTGACAGAAAAACAAAGTATAGGGAATCCTATATGCCATCAGACAACATCAAGATTGAAAAAGTCAATATAACGTTTTTAGAAACCAATCTCTCTCAATATTGTTGTTCTAATTGAACACCAAGAGGTGGATACTTCTGACCAGGCCAAACGTGCAGTGTCTCATTCCGGTCGCAATTTGCATGCTTCCCAACCAAGAACAGAGCTTTAGAAAATAAGACAATCACAAGCATTAAAAGCCACAGGAACAACAAAAATGGCAAGTTAATGATTTCAATATTTATTTTAACAAATAACATGATTTCATTGTACCAAAACCACACATACTCCAAGCAGCAGAAATTTTGATCCCTTCCATACACACAAAGAAAGAAAAAAATTTTTTTATCATGTTTCATATTATGATACATCACATTATCATAAAGAATAATATAAAAAAGAATATATAAGATATATAAAAAAAAAAAAAAATATATATATATAAAAAAAACAAAAACAAATATAAAGAAAAGGAAAGATTAATTAATTATTTAATAGCATAAAAATAAGCAGAGAATCCACATGGGAGTCATGTTGGCAGTTTACCCAAAATGTCTTGACTATTCTCTGAGCTTTATGCAAATTTCTTGAAATTGATAGATTTAAAAAAAAAAAAAAAAAAAAAAAAAAGGTGATTCATGCACTCTTATAAAAATTTATTTTTTTCCAAGACCCAAAAAGACAAATCAAGAAATGTATATGAATTTCTGGGATGAGGAGGTATTATTTAAACACAAACTATTGTTCTCATCTTCGTTGTTGACATCATGTTTCAGGCATTGTGCCCTCTGGTCTTTATCAGGGGTATATTGATTAAAGTTAATTTTGAACTACACCCATTATTTAATCTACAGCAGTGGCTTGTCCTTGTTCTACTGCTCATATCGAGAGATAATGTGTTTAGTTCTTATTTTTAGTACTAGATGAGGTATCTCTAGAAAAGAGTAGCGGAATGAGAACATTTTAGCTCCACAGATCCAGTTCGAAATCCCCTTTAGTTTACCTGGATTGACATACGCCTTATGAAGGCCAGAGAGCACAATACTCCAAAAAACATTGTGATAACAACAACAAAGATGAGGACAATAGTCCACATGTAAATAAATCTGAAAATGTTTTTAATTAAGTGCATCCACAATATAAAACACGGCTAGGAAAAAAAAAAAAAAAAAAAAAAAAAAAAAAAAAAAATCAAATAAATGATATCATACACATACATACAATTGTTAGCCAATATAGAAAAATATAACATTGTTGTCTGCAGTCGGGGTAGAGATGGAAGGTTGTTTTACAGTGTGGTAGGCAAACACAAGACAAGCATACATTAACAATCCCTGGACAGAGACACACGTGCAAGCATACATACAAGTAGACACAGGCAGATGCACAGGCAGGCAGACATCCATTCAGACAAATTCAGAACGTTCTAATACTACCTAAGATTAGGTAACGGGATTGTGTATATAGATTCATTGTCACTCCCACACAACAGAGTGTCATCTTCAATGTCCAATGAATTCACAGAAAGCCCACCACCGCTGCTGTCCAACAAGGCTACAATATCAATCTTGTGCCGTGCTACATCAGATGCCAGCCAGGGACTAGCACTGGAAATTTTGGTTGACTGACTGCTGACACCTGCACCCAGAGACATAGAGAGGTTTCCGATGCTTGCACCTGAAAATAAAATATTAAAATAAATAAAAATAATGTATCATAATCGGTAGGGAAATTATAGCAAAATTTAGTTGAAATAATGAATACAATACAGAGTTGTTAGCTGCACTGAAGTGTGTCTAATTTGGCACTGAAACATCCACCCTATGAAGAACACTTGCTACAGTAGAATAAGGTTAGTGTACTGGTCAGAATCTCATTGACAATCGCTTGTACACTGAGTGGCCATGTGGCAAAGTAGGCTTTAACTCACTGAAGGCAAATAGGAATTGTCATCAATACAAATCAATGAAATCACTGCTACATTTAAGGTGTGGCAGTATGACTGGGACACCCACACCGAAGGCGTGATTTTATCTTGATCTCAAGTGTTACAGTTTTATGGCCAGCAGATAATCTTTGAAGTTGGGTCTTCTAAGTGGCACCAACTTGATTGAAGGAGAACAAAAGAACAAATAAACAAGAGTATTTGAGGTCAAGCAACATTGAGGATTTGGGGAACAGTCAACCAGATTGTTCATCTGTTGAACTCTCTGCCTTGAGTAGAGAGGAATCCGGATGAGGCTTTGCCAAAGGGCAAAGTTTCGTCTGGGGAGGTAGACAGGCCCTGAACACGTTTATGTGGATTCTAAGGGAATATTTTTGGCTGAGCCCACAGTAAACTCAGCCTTGTGCCACATACATCCCTCATTGGGCTGTTAAATATTAACACTATTGAGGATTTCCAGCTACAGTCACCGTTCTGGTGTGCCTATGGCAGGAGACCGACTACCCCTTAGGTAGTTCCAATGCTACTAATTCATGTTATTAACCACACATTGTGATGTTGAAATAGGTAGAGAATCGAGATATATATCTCAAAGATAAAATATTGATAAGTGACACTCAAGACAACTTCTGCCATGTCATCCTGACCATATTGAATGTCACTTACCTACCCAAAGAGATGAAGGAAGTGAAGCCCCGAATAAAAAATTTAAATATATTGAAAACAGGGTTTGTGTTTTCACTTATCATCATGGCATTCATTTTCCACTTTTCATTTCCTCATAAATGTGAAGCAGACATTTCCCAGTTTTTTGTGACCACAGACATGAGTGAAAAATCGAGATAAAACTTGGAGTTGTCCTTAGCTGGTCAGGGAAAAGCTTGATGATGGCCCTTATTACAGGTTTAAAAATGGGTTAATCAACAACCATCTATTATATCACAGAGAGCCAGAAAATTGATGCAAATTGTTTTGTGAGAAAGTATTCACTATTGTGAATCATGTGACACGTACCCAGTGACAAGGAAATGGGTGGCATATCAACCACTGTGGGTTATTTAATGCAGAAATCTAAATATTTTGAGCACAATTGTATGCCTTCAACTACAGATAAAATCTATTGTTGGTCATTTTGCTATAAAAATGTATTTTTATACTTTAATAGTGTTTTGTTTTAGCTGGGACCCTAACAAATGATGCCTCTCTGAATCAGGGTGGACCAGGGAACAACAACAATTAAGAGGGGGTACCATCTGCCGATCAGAGGCCTTGCTGCCAGATGTAGTTTATTGTCCTACCCAGGACTGCATTTATTGTCCTACTAGGGCATTGTGATGTAATGGTTAGCAAGCTTGTCTTGCTCGATCAATTACAACTGATGAGTTTGATCCTCACTGGATGCCCCATACTATTGGCTTTGTTTCACATCTAAGCTAAGCTACACTTAGAAAATCACCATTTATGGTCCAAGTAAATGTCAGGGTTTTAAATTATTCTTTTTAAGAGTGCAGATACATCAACTTGAAATTATAGAATAACTCAGATTTATTTCAGCACTATTTAAATAGATTGGTCCATTTGTGAAAAATAGGAAATTATCTTTGGGGAAATGGTCTTTGTACATTAGCATTCTATATACTTTCCTTCAGCTGTAACACTTGTCAGAATAAAAAGAATTTTTGTTTTTATAGATTTAGGAAGGAAGTGAAGTGTCACAGCCAAAAGAATGTGCAAAGAACACTAATGTACAAAAATTATTTTCCCCCACAAATTTTTTTTTTTATAAGTGGACTATTTTATTTAAGTAGTTCATTATTTATTTCAAGCAAATATCTAGCTAAACCTATCAACACAAAGAAACTGTAAAGTTTAAATGAAGCAAAACAGTAACAATCCTGAAGCCTTTATTTTTTTTTTTTTAAACAATTTGGGGGGGGGGAGAAAGAAAAAAGAAGCACTTCAATCAAAAAAAAAAAAAAAAGAAAAAAAGTGTGAATCCATAACAGCAGATAACATTAAAAAAGAAAACAAGGGAGGCAACTATTTATTAACGTTTCAATGAAGTCCTAAGCGACTAAGATGAAACAGAACTTGTGAACGGAGTTGTGTAGGTTTTTCATCTTCAAGCATAAGAAAACATTTACTAAATGGATATAGAAAAATATTTATTTTTAGATTTTGTATTAAAATAATAATTATCCACACAATACTGTCCCGCTCTCCACACACACACACACACAAAAAAGTTGGTTAAGTGTGTTTATTAACATTAAATTACTGCCATATCAAAGTGCATTTCAAATGCTGTCGGACATGGTCAAGTGGTTAGAGACTGGTTGATTAATCACTGGTTCAATCCAGAGTGCTATCTTTTGAGACATTCTTTATTTTATTTAATTATTTTTTGTTTTACCAAATTAGTTCACATGCAAGGCAATAAAGCCACTAAGACACAAGAGGTTAGTGAGTGTTAAGGAGAGAAGGCAATAAATAAAACAAGAATTAACACAGAAGATAATGATTGACATTGATCTTCAAAAATTTAAATGTGATGTTGACTGGAAAGCAAGAAGCCGGAAGTGCAAGAGAAGAAACTGTTAGCATAGAACTAACAGTTACATCTAGCCATTTCAACTGTAAGAGGAGACCTTGCTACCAATCTAGTAGTACACTTAAATTCATAAAATTAAGGTACCAAAGAGGAAAGCCCATCAGAACAATTACCATGAAAATTTTTATAGAAAAAAAAAAAAAAAAATGCACTGGGAAGCTATGTTATAGTGATGGGAAAGTGACAAACTGAGATGCCAGGTTAGGACCAATAACATTGCGGATCCTTTGTACTTTTTATCAAGAATTTCTAAATGCATAGCAGAAGTACCAGACCAGATTTGGCAGCAATATTCAATGCAAAGACAAATGGTAAGTGATTAAGGCACCTCTTGTTGTACAATAGGGGACTGTCTACGTTCCGTTATTCCCTACTAACGTGACAATGGACTGCTCCTACTTATAAATATGGCAAGTAGTATCATTAGAGCAGGATTTGAGTAGTATTTGATTTACTAAAGTTGTTGCATTATGTGTGAGTATTTAATAAACTTCTTTGTTTCCTCTACCTAGTCTTCTGTTCCTTCAATATTCTCTATGGCCTTTCCAGTCATTCAGACTAATACTGGAGAAACAATCCTAGTTGCTTGTTACGTAATAATATTGGGACACGTGTGTGTGTGTGTGTGTGTGTGTGGGAGAGAGAGAGAGAGAGACTAAGGGCGATAACTCCAACAAATTTATCCGACAGCATTTGGAATGCATTTTTGATATGGCAGTAATTCAATTTCATGTTGCAAATAAAACAAAATTTTTTTTTTTTTTTAATTATTTAATTACTTATTCAGATAAGCAATAAATGTTGCTACCTTCCCATGGCTGTTATATCTTTCTTTTTGTACATTTTTTATGTATTCATTGCTTCTCTTTTCCCCACCCACCAAAAAATCTGAAGCCTTGCATGTTTTATCCATCAAGATTCAAACTCTTATTCTACTGAATAATGGTACTTTCACTTTTCATTGCCTGTACTGAAGGGTTTTGTGTGGGAGAGAAGTGCTAAAAAAGGAAAAAGGTCACATACCATGCCCACTGACCAACAAAAGCACAAAATTCAGCAAGAAAATAAAGTAAATCTGTAATATATTCAGTGTCAATTATAATTGACCCCTCCTACCCACAAAAAAATTCCAACAGTTTGCATTCAAAACAAACTGCTGACATAGCAATAATGTCCTACTGCTATATTATGATATTGGACTTTAGAAGAAACAAGAAAGGAAAAACAGAAGACAGAGAGGTGGGGCTGGGGTGTACATTTATTACCCTTTCCCAGCTGATGACTATCAGTTTTGCAAAATTTCCAAATGTAGTGAGCAAAATTTTTCTTCACCTGTTGGAGTTCCTGGATAAGCAGATGTGTTCGTAGATGCATCCCAATGCCATAATGAACCATCCTCTGAACATGTGAAGAGATGATTTGGGTAATTTGGATGGAATTTCACTTCCCACACTAAGAAACAAAGAACAAAAAAAATTAAAATGGATATAAAATGTAAAAATAACACGTAAACTGTTCTAAAGTCTTACTACTGGAATATTTTATTTTATTTGGACAAAATAGCAGCAGGATATTAAAGTAATATCCCACATGTCAATTAAAAAAATCCTTTAAGCATCCAAAAGACAATTTTTCCCTACCATTTTAAAAATGGAAGTTTTGGACTTTTATATATATATTTTTCTCTTTTATTTTGGCTAAAAATATTAATAAACGTAATATCAGAAGTGAGAATCTAACAAAGAAAACTTCATTTTCACCAGTAGGGTAAAAAAAAAAAAAAAAAAAAAAAAAAAAAAAAAAAAAAAAAATTAATAATAATAATAATAGGGTGGGTTTGATAAACATTTCCATTTAAGTATCAAACAAAACAAAAAGAGAATGTTTTATGAAATTCACATCAACAAATGACAGACTAAAAAAGCAAATATAAACAAAATCAAAGTCAGCCAATTTTTTAATTTACTAACATTTCATCTGCAATCAAGTCTATTTTGATTAATTAATGACGAGTCAGAAAATTTTGCTAGCCATTTCTTTCCACAGCAGGCTGATTGCCAACCAAGGCTGTAGGGCCCAGTCTGTCCTGCTATTTAACCCATAGATAGGAAGAGTAGAGAAGGATTCATACTTTTCCAAGGGTATTTTTGCATACGTGAATGTAACGAACCCGACTCAAATTTGTTCTCCAGTTTCTCATTCTAAGCCATTATCCACGACACCACACCCGCACTCAAGTCTATTTTGAATACGCAGGTGTCATCATATGCAAATACATCCACACATAAAGCATTTACCAATAAACAGACTCTAATAAATCACATATTACCAACAAACTGCATATTTGCAGAAGTGGGTCTGAAAGTAAGATTCAGAATTGCATTCACGCGTATTCTCAATGTATGGGTGCATTGGCCGAGTGACTAGAATTGTGTTCTGACCATGAGAACCAGGTTCAAATCTCACCATGGTAGATTTGTCAAGGACTTAACCTCAATAATAATGGCCATGGGAGGCAGTCCTTGCATTCGGGGCAATAGGGAATTGCCTGAAATCCATACCATGGGTGGACAATGTAGTAGACAAAAACAAAGTGATTCAGAAACTGCCAATGGTTGTGCTAGCACAAAAAAAATAAAAAAAATAAAATAAAAAAATCACAAGTCATCATGATCAAGGGTTTTAGTGCACTGATCTTGGTCAGCTACTGATCATGCCAACTTATGCGCTCTCTCCCAGAAACTCAGTATAGTTGCCTTATAAACCACAAGTTAGCTCTGTGGGTATTAAACAAATGCAAATGTGTCTGAGCAGGTGTCTGCAATTGGGATTAGCTAGCCACCCCCAGCAGACAGGTATATTCAGACAGACAACCATATATATTATCTATTAATTTTTTTCTTTTCAGATGATAAATTATATAAAAACTGTCCAAATGTTCTTTTTATCAGAGCGCTTTCGGCTATACATTTGGCCATTTTCAAGAATTAAAAAACTCTGCTTTTTAATTTAATTGTAAGTGGGGAAAAGTTTTCCTATTTCAATGTAAAGCAACTGATTAAACACCATAAAAATTAACTGACAAAACACCAGTTCTTACTTGGTCCTGAATGGCCTTCTAATAATGTGACAGGGGTTTGTTGCTGACGGAGATCCCAGAGACACAAAGTTCCTTCTACAGCACCAGTGGCAACAATATGTTGTTGGCTGGGATGCTTGTCTACACACATTAAAGCAATATGCTCACCACTTCTGCAAATGAAAAAAATAAAAACATTATGATTAGTTAAGGCGTCCATACTGCTCAGATGTACATTGTTTGCTTGTAGAACTGCAATTACTTAGATATTTGCCCTCACAATTTTAAGATTAATAAAAAAATAAAAAATAAAATAAAATGCTCCACTCAGAGCATTGGTTCCAAAACTGGGTGCCGCACCTCATAGGTGCAGCAGAAGAGGACAGCAGGTGAATGATTGAAAGGCAATCAAAGATTTAGAAACAGTTTCAAAAAATTCATATGCCAAAAATAAATATGATTTCAAAATTTAAAATATGCATGCACGAGTCTCAGTATAAATAGTTGTAAATAATTATTGACCAATTTTATCATTGACATTTTTGCATTATATCAAGTATTAAGAATATAGTAACTAGGCTCTGCAAATTGGAGGAGAGAGTTATCAATGATAATGTTCTGACTTTGAATCCGCGGTTATCGCCCTTTAACCCTCACTCTGTTTTTTATTTTTAAGTGTACTTTTTATCGCAGAAAATTTGGTGAGGCATGAGCAAACTTTCATTCTGAAAATGCAGCCCAGAGATAAGATTATGGCAAACACCGATTTAGAACAACTAAAATTTACCAAAACATTCTAAACGAGTTGAGATAACACTAACGATTTTTGCTATAATCATATAAGTACCATAATTAACATGTCCACTGCAAAAAATTGTGATAAATGTAATTAATTTTTTAACTGATTGATTTTTTTTTTTTTTTTTTTTTTTTTCACGGCGTAACACCTTTTGCAGGTTATTTATTTGTAAGATTGCAAGAACCCTTTGGAGATATTAATAATTTGTCCTACTTATCAACCTATAGCTGGGGAGAGAAGAGTGTGACTATAAATATTCACAATTACCGGAGTCAAAGCACCCAAGATGTTTTGCTTGTCGGGCTGCCGTTTTGTAAAAGAAAAGTACATTCTCCGACATTTGTTATTTTATGCTGCTTGGCACGATGCGTCTAGTGGCAGTCTACGCATGCTGACTGGACGAGCTGGGGACTGATTGAGAGCGAGGCCAACAGCAATGATTGGTGCGTTGGCCGTATTTTCGGTCAATAAAAACCGCCTGGGACATTGGCTGGCAGTGCGGTCGGGACCGTGGTGACGTGCACTATTATAGAGTTTCGTATTAAGTCACGACTGTTTATTTTTGTCTGGAAGCTGGACGCTAGCTTCAACCTACCGATAGAGTGAGCTGTATATTTACCAGTGTCTACTGAAACGTGGGACGAACACACGTTTTAGCTGGCGAGAAGTGAAGATTGGACGTGTGACCCCAGTTTTGTCATTTCTACTACAACTACAAAGAGGTGGTTTCATACCTTTCCCCAAGAGTATTTGTGGAAAACTGAATAGAACCTGACTGGAATTGGAACTTTGTTCTCTGATTAATAATTCCAGGTTGTTATCTATTCTATGAAGAGCACATACAAGCTAACAGCACCTGGAATTCCCAAGCGGTCAGCCATCTAGGTACAGACCAGGCTTGACATTGCTTCTCTTCTGATCACAGACATTAAGCAGTGTTTCAATGTTATATAGCCATAAATGAAATTAAATTTATTAAAGTATAAAGAATCTCACTGACCTCTCTCTCTACAGGTAATCTATCCACCTCTATATCTACCACTTCCCCCAGTGCAATATGACACAATTGAAGATATATTTTGTTAAAAAGAAATCATGACATTATGATAATCTATTTTTAAGAGAAAAGTGACTGTCAAACTTTTGTGTGACTAAAAGAAACACCAATGTTATCAGTAGTAATATCCACATTGATAGCTGTACACCAAGACAACATTAACAGACATTTCAATATGGCTTTACCATAAATATGTCAGAGGGCAGTACGTCAATTTGTAGACATGTTAAAGGTACATCAGAAATGTACAATTGCATACAATTACACATGTTTATATTCAAACGCACCCTCTTAACCTTAGGAACCATATTCCAACACACCCAATAATTTAAATCTAAGCTACAGTTGGAACTGAATTCCAATCAGGACATTGACTAAATTCTTTAGTTTGACTCCAGCTGCAGGTTTAGGAAATATATCTAATATATTTTATTCTGATACATAATATATACAAGTTGTAGGACATCATTCTGTATCTCCGACTTAATCAAGTGGTATCTTGTCAAAGTTTTGATTTTATCTTTACTTACAATCAAACCAGAAAACAATCATCTACAAAACTTGGCGCTTTTTTTTCTTCAGTACATATTTGACACTTGAAATTGTGCTCCTGTCGTTTTCATTCCTACATTTTTCAGTTTCATTATATCGTTTGTATAACTTTCTTGAAACAGATTTCAATGAAATCTATATTGTTGACAAACTACAGACATTCCTTTCACTTAATATTAAATCTCGTATCATCAGGACAGACAAACTCAGCAAAATTTTGCCCAAATTTAACAACCATTTTTGTCAATGGCTACAAGCACAGAAAAAATATCCCATTCGAATGATGGCATAAAAAGCCTACCTTTCAAGACAACTCTATATTTCCATTCGAATCCATTAAAAAAAAAAAAAAAAAAAAAAAAAAAAAACACAACAACAGATGTTATGATAATTTATAAATTGCAACAAATCTACTATATTATTATTGCCACCATTTATATTGTATACTGGCAGAAATGATTGCGTTGTTCATCAACTAATTTTGTCTAAATAAAGACAAAATTTGCATAGATTATTAAAATGACTAAGGGAAGTAACTCCGCATTAATTTAGAACCAAAAGTTGATTTACTTCCCTTACTATAATATTTCCATGCGGGAATTTGCTCAAATGTGTAGTGTATCCGCTAAAAATAGAATTTACAGTAATTTTAAGAAATATGTCTGTGCAAGATTCAGCAAAATTGTACAATCCCAATCACATATTCCAACAATAACAGTGAAAAGGATTTTATTGTTTAGAAAAAAAAAAAAAAAAAAAAAAAGCGAAATTTTGAAACTTATGAAAACTGATAAGAACAGTCAAAACAATATGAACAAGAAAATTAAGAACTGAATAATTTATTTTAAATAGACCTTTTGAAAATGCCATGTTACTAATGCTGGGACTATGTTCCACAATACTGACTATGAGTTAACATTTAAACAAATCCGGTTTTCTATGAATCTTGTGAACAGACCGGTAACCTAATGAAACTAAACATAAATACACAAAAGTTATTTAATGCTTTCATTCAACCCTCTCCCATAAATATCAGCTCTCAATGTTCAACCTGCGGCATAATATACAACACCATCATCACAAATAACGCAGGACGTGAACAGTGAGACTGGTTACTTCTGCCATCTCTTCTTTGCGCAATCAGCGAAGAAAGTACAAGTTTTACAATCTCATTTTCATGGTTCTTTCTTCTTTCTTTTTTTTACGACGACGAGAAATTAAACATCATAATGGTGTCTAGTAATTCTGGTCACTAGTTTGAGAGAAAAACAGCCCAGGTTACTTTCAAGTCTAAGGGATAAAAATGACAAAAAAAAAAAAATAGAAGAAATGCAAGATGAATCGGATATTGAAATTTCTGACCTTAATAAGAACAAACTGACAGATTCAGGTGAGAACAATGATGTTGACACGCGTGTCAGATCTTGAGTAGACAAACAATCTCTACAATGTGAAATTACCAGCATTTAGAACTTAATGGACAAACACATTGTCAAAGGATGCCAGACAGGTTGACTATTGTTGTGGAGTAAAGAACACGCCCACCCCACCCTGGTGACTATGAACTCGTCCAATACTATAAAGAGTTCCATGGTATGAGGTTAGGAGTAGTCGTATTGGAGTCAGGCTGGCAATAGACTTCAAGCAGAGAGGAACCGAGACAAGGCTATGCCTACAGCAGTGTCTCAACTGGGGAGATGGACAAACCCAGCCCCATGTATGCACCAACTATACAGGTGTTATGGTAATAGCCTAAGCATTACATATAGAGAATACTTTAATGAAATACATTATACCAAGTACGAGTGCATGTTATAACAACAATCTTACAATAGGAAGTTATAATAACTATTTATCTTTGTTTTCAACAGGTTCTTTTTATGAGACTTTGGCAACAGAAACAAACGTTATTTCCCTTTCTTGTAATTCACACGGCCATATTGTGTGTGTGTGTGTGTGTGTGTGTGTGTGTGTGCGCGCGCGTTAGTGTTAGTTATGTGACTGTTGAAAGGTTAATGGTATGTAGTTTAGAACATATTTATACTTACAGTGATAATGTCTGTGGGGTTTCATGAGGGTTATGACGGAGGTCAAATATCTTTAATTGTCCGGTTGAGTTAGTTGTTAATATTTCGTTTTGTCGCAAAAATATCAAACTGTTCACTGTACAACTGTCTGCTTTTTCTGAAAAAGTAAATTTGAAGAAATTAGTTCATTTTACAAACCCAAAATACACCACTTGTAAAAGATAATGAATATTCCAGACTAAATTTGATAAAAAGAAAATTAAATTAAACAAGAAATAAGATTGCTGGTGCTTTAATGGTGAATATGGAAAATGGTACCAGCAAGCGAAGTTTGAATTCTAAGTCAGTACTCACTTTGTACTAGTGCCCTTGAGGCAGACATGAATCCATCTCTTCAACACACCTACCCCCAACAATCCAGCTGTAGGTTAAATAACAGAGCAGCCTGGGCTCTACCTTTGGCAGCCAGTCTAGAAGGGCACTCATCAAGTAAACAATGAGAAATCATAACAATATATAGATATTAAATTAAAGGAAGGTGCAGAGAGTCATGACCACCTACATTCTGAACAGGCATGATACTTAAGGAGTGGGGGTGGATACTAGCAAATAGTTTTCAGCAATCCAGTCAAACTCTGGTAGCACTGAATATTAGATTAAATATTTTTTATTTTTTCAATTACACAAGCTGTTGCAAGTAAGTCTGCTGCCCACGGTATAGCCTACACTCGTGGCTTTGTACCAGATTAAGTTTTAATAAATTTCAGTATTATTAGGAAAGAATGCTATCAGATACATATGACAGCAGATAAAATTTATATATGAATCTAATGTATTTGCAACCGTTTCAAATTATAGCTATCAAACCATTTGTTTCGACAACAAAAATTGAATAAATTCAATAACACATTGATGCCCTCTGTCAAAAAAAAAATAAAATAAAATAAAAAATAATAATAATATTGGTATTGATTAGACATATTATATATTGATTTCTGAGACAGTGAGCGTTAGCACATAGGCTCCCACATGACTCACCGGTGTGTCATGGTGGTATGTCTGCAAGGCCCACACAAATTTCTGGTTGGTTGTTTTACAATTTCTTTTCTATGAGGTTTATTGGGAGTGGGATGCTATGATTGATTGCCTATGATATGGTACATCAAAACCACATTTTTTTCAGGAAAAAAAAAAAAAAAAACAACTTTTCTTCATTTTCCTTTAGGAATTTGTTTTTTTTTATTTTTTCATACACAGAGCTGTATCAAACATTCAGATAAACTAAAAGATTGAGTAAACAGAAAATTTAATTGGGAAAAAAAAAAAAAAAAAAAAACTTTATTTACTTAGGAAACCAAAATAATTGCCTACAACCATTAAAATAAAACAAGAATTCTAATCTAATAGAAATCCCATTCCTAATAAAATATATGATTTCTTGAAAACATGTAAAAGAAAAAATATAAAAGCACATATTGCTACACCACTAGGAGAAGTTGAAGTGATTCTTATTCACTCAAGGCAAAGGAAGGTTTCACCTTTGGTGTTACTTTTTCGTTTTTTTAATCGAAAAAGTTAACACCAAAGGACAATTAAAAAAAAAAAAATTTTTTGAAGACAAAATAATACTAAATTCTTAGCAGTTTCAAAGTAATCCTACAATTTTAAAAGAAAAATAAAGTCAAATAAATTTTGTTGTTACCCCCTCTGTGGAATAACAAATGAGACAGGTAATTTTATAAAACTTGACAAAGTTAATTATCTCGACTGGAGACTTAAAAAGCTAAAAATTGCCTAATAAAGAAGAAAGCAAAAAGGAAAATTGTGTCACATGTCATGGTGAAGAACGAATATTACTTACCAATTAATTTGTTGATTTGTTTGTTTTCAATGTTAAGTACACATATTCGTCCATCTTCACCACCAGTTACCAATAAGTCGTCCCTGGTGGTAATACACGTACATGGACAAGGGAGGGCACCATAATAATGAACCATGTCCCATTCTCGCAGGCACTCAATTGTCTGAAGAACAAAGAAATGCACAAGAATTCTCATTTAGTATCAGTCAGATATTAAATTTAAAATACTGTATATGTCAGTGTACAAGGTGACTTTTTAACCTTAAAGTTAAAATTAAAATTTTTCAGTTAGACAAAAAATGTTTCTAGTTTTCTAATGTGTATAATTTGTAAAGATTCAACTAAGGGTTTGCTAAAATAAAGAAGGGTCAATTTTTGCCCACCTTATCTATATATTTTAAGTTTTAACAAGCAAAAGATGCCCTCTAAATATTATGCAATCACCTTAAAATTTTATATGTGACATTTTTCAATGAATAGAACTAATTTAAGGGTGACAATTCAATTTCAGCATGTACTTAAAAAATAAGTGACACCCTATTACACATATATATATATATATATATATATACATACATACATACATACATACACACACTATTACAACAATACTCTAAGCAGAAAGGTATCATCCTATGTATTACGGTTTAACTTGTGCATATATTTCAATAAAGTATAAACAGTATCTAATCCTGCAGGACAGTGAATAAAAAATAAATTTTAAATTTGCTTAGACATTTAATAAGAAATAAATATGAATTTTCACAGCAAGGGTCTTCAAGCTTATCTAAAAAAGTTGTCTTACTGTCTAAAATAAATTTTATTAATATTTAATAATTTCTAAAAAGAATAAAAAAAAAAAAAAAGTGTTTTATTTTTCTTAAAAGAAAAGAAAGTGCAACACAGTAAAAACATATTCCTTGATTTTTTTAAAGAGATATAAGCAATTTTAGCAATCTTTACAATCTTTTAAATTTAAAAAATATTAAGTTGAAAGCTAAATGCTGATATCCAACTTGATCATTTTATAAAGAATAAGATTCAACTGTTACAAAGCATTGAAATAAAGGTAAAATTAAAAGATTTTCATAAGGATGAGAACAACTGTAAATGTGTTTTTTGCATGAAATTGAGTTTTCTGTTATTTATTAGATAAAATTTTACTAGTTTTATCTTAAAAATACTAAAGCAAATCATGTTAAAAGTGGAAAAAAACTACAGCTTAATCATGCCAGATAAAAGTGGGATAAAATTAGTAGTTTTTAACTTTTTTTTAATACACTACTTATAAAACTGTTTGGCTCCAAAGAGGAATAAATGAGAAAAAAAAAAAGTTTGAAATATTTTAAATGCCATAATTTAACACAGCAAAGTTCAATTATGCCAAAGAAAAATATTAGTAAAATAAAATTAAATACAGTTTTTGATAGAAATTAAATTTTAGGTTTTTAATACAAACTTTTGTGAAGAAAAAGCTTTTTTTCAGGAAACTTCAAATAAAAGATTAAATTAAGATGAAAATCAGTTTCAAAAGCAATCAAATAATACATGAATTTTTTAGATAGAAATTTTAAGTTTCATAAAAAGAATGCTTACTTTTCTAAGTCTCGGTTATTGGAATATTTTAGTTTTATTTACATAAAGTGATACGGAAACAAAAATAAATCTTTTCAATAACCAAGACTAAAAAAAAAGATTTTTCTGGATTAAGACTGTTATAATAAACTGTTGTAATTTAACTGCCTCAGCACAAGGACAATTTGTGACACAAGGTCAATTTTTTATGTGAAGAAATCAAATCTGACATTGGCAGGAATTCCATACAGGAGTCATTCTGTGTCAAATCAACAAGGATCTGACCATCACTGACAGATTTTTTTTAAAAATTTGATAGACTTGCATATAGAAATTGAATGGTACCCATTTCACGTCTAGGTCAAAGTGTTTCAGAGATATGACCCGACCTTTGGAAAAAAGGTGAATTTTGGTAAATAGTCAAAGTTTAAATATCAATATCTCAGTTTTTTTTTCACCCACAAAGCTAAATTATATACCATTGGATAAATCTAAAAGGAAATAGATTTATTTTTTTGTTTAAAGGTCAAATAAGATATTTTGACCGTAATCATTAATTTCTTAAAAAGTGTCTTAATTTTTTTGTAAATTTGACAATAAATTTGCCTGCCTTATGGCAAGATATGTACAAAATCTACTGGTGGACTATTAACTGTGGCCTGAGTTACAAGGGTTTTACTGAGTTGGACCAAATTCAAAATGGCAGATTTTGGTATTTGCCACTATATGCTAACATTTTCATATCTCCCAATATGGAAAAGTTGTATATCTTTAGAAAACTGAATGTTGATTAATATTCACACAAGAACTATGACCATAAAATCAACAGAATTTGTGTTATTTGTAGTTAAATGTTGACTAATTCAGTGGAAAATAACCTTACTTTTGGTTTTGTTTACTTTTTTATTATACAATAGATTTTTATATGAAAAAGTGACATAATGAAAATAATTATTGAAAACAATGTCATGAATTAATGTTAACAAAATATGAAAATATGCAACAAATGTTAATTGCTAACCAACTTTTGACATGTTACACTAAATGCACAAAACAATCAATTTTTGGGGGGTTTTTTTATGCATATTTAATGTATCCCTTTTCAGATCAAAACTTGATTTTTTAAAATGAATATTTAAAAGAGATTCCTAACATTTACAAAGATTAACAAGCAAACTCATTTTCTCGTTGGAATACATGTTTAAATAGAAAATAAAATATGGATATGCAAACCACTTTTTCACTCAAATTTTTATGATGATCAACCTTGACTGTATTTAAAGTTATTCTAAGAAATTCTCTTTTCTAAAATAGATATATTTTAGATCTATCCAAGTATTTTAAGATGGTATATAATTTAGCTTTGTAGCTGAAAAAAATAACAAATACTGATATTTAAACTTTGTGGCTATTTTCCAAAATTTACCTTTTTGGCAAAGGGTCATATCTCGGGTTAGATGTAATATGTACCATTCAATTCGTATCATGAAACTAATTGTACCAAATTTGAAAAAAAAAACCATGTCAGTGATGGTCAAACTATTTGACATGGACTGACGTGTGTGTTACACACACACACACACACACACACAGTGCGGTGGGTAAATTGTTGCCATTTTATATTTTTAATTTTGAGTGTGTGTAGTTTGTTTTGGATTTTGTCAACTGACTGCACTGTATAGTAGGGTCAGTTGTGCACAGTCTATGAGAAAATGAGCACCATGATGCAATTTATTCTGCCAGAAGTTTGGAAATGGCATGCTTAATGCTTGGCATTCACACCAGAAGCTCCAATATGAACATTTCAGAGTGTTTGGGTGTCAATCCGAGGACAATGCAGAAGACTCAAAAAGAGTTGGGGGGACTCTAATGGTCATTACGAAGGTGTTTGGAGTGATCACTAGTGATGGTGACGTTATGCCTCCATTAATCTTCAGACTCAACATGGAGGCCTACATAAAGTGTCTTGAGGAGGTAGTGCTGCCCTGGGTCAAGAGGATGGCTGCTGGAAGACCCTATGTCTGGCAACATGACTCTGCACCATGCCACACAAGCTAGAGAACCCAGACATGGCTGCTAAACAATTTCTGCAACAACACCACTTCTTACATCCAGCCACCTAACTCCCCAGTCTGCAACCCCCTTGATTATTGTGTGTAGGTCACAGCTATGTGAGAGATCAACAAAACTCCTTGAAATACCAAAGATGAACTGAAGGCAAGGATTATGGCAAAATTAACCAACTTAAACAAGGAGACTGTCCAGAAGAGTTCCAGGAGATTTTGAAGTTGTCTGGAGACCGTAGTTGAAGCCAATGATGATTTTACTGAATAAATTTACTCTTTGGTAAATATTTGTAAATATTGGTAGATATATTTGTGTAATTCTGGTAAATATATCTGTTAAAATGAGATGTTAGTTTTATTTTCATTTTTTTTTGTCATTTAGATGACAATTCATTTATTTAAAAACTATGTCTCGTGCTACAGCAAGCAAAATTTGCAACAAACTGGACAGAGATGGTAAGAAAATCCAAAACCTTATGAGATTTAAGTACCGCAATAGTCTCTATTTTGGTACATGTGTACTAAAATACCAAAATATCACAAGTTCTTAATTTTCTGGTTGTTTGTCCATCAAAATAATGATATACTCTATGTCGACACACAAAAAGACAAAATCTCAGTGGAACAGATCCATATCTCAATCCAGAGCCTTGTCACTCCTTAGAGGAAGGCCTCCCTGATTGAACACATTTTCAAGGATGTAGCCACACTCACCACACTTGACTAATTGTTGTTTGGAGAGGGTATTTAATCCAGAGGTTTTGAATTCAGAGTTGATATCCTCTAAAACCAGTTGCCACCCAAAGCTACAGGACATAGACTAGCCTGTTATTTACCCATAGCTGAGGGAGAAGAAGAGTGATTCATACCTTTCCCAGATATTTGCACATGACTAAATGTAACAAACTCAAATGGAATTACAACTTGGCTCTCCGATTCCTCAATCCAAGCCACTATTCATTACTCCACTGTGCGTCTTGTTAACAATCAAATAGAAAAGGTTTCCCTTGTGAAAGGGTGTAGGCAAAACTGAATGAAAGGAAAGAGGACTCAAGCAGCATACTATAGAAGACACAATTATATATATATATATATATATATATATATATATATATATATATATATATATATATATAATTTTATACATTTTCAAGAAGTGTTCTGACCACAACTATATTTCCATAATAGAAACAGCCAGAAAATAGTGACATTTCACCTAGTGTAATAGTGAAATAAAATGCGAGACAGCTAAGAATTGTTATTTATATTTTTAATTTCTATTAAGATTGAAAAATTTGTAAAAAGTTGCTGAGACCTATCCTCCCAAAATATATTGAATAAACAAACAGTTGGTGATGGGCCCTCAATCAAGCAAAAAATTCAGATTCATTAATGAAAAACAAAATTTTACAAAATAGTATGTAGAAGGTGGGGGAGTAGCAATTCTTGCAGATTACTATTCATTTAGACCTTCCCCCAAACACATTTTCAGAACCAAATAATCATGATATATATATTATTATTTTTTTTTTTTTTTTAAATCATTTTACAAGTGGGATCCTGTTCATAATATACATGCAGTGTCTAATCAATCCCTCACTTCATAAAGAGTACTTTGTTTTTATTTATAAGTGTCACGTTTGAAAGAAACTGCTTATTTCATTGACAATTGCATACTATTATGAACCAGGAGAAAAGACATCAGTAGTATGCAAGCAGAGTTTCAAACTTGACATTTATAAATAAAAACAAAGTACAGATAACTCTTTAATACAGGGATTGATCTGACAGTTTATAAAATAAAAAAAATGAAAACAAATTGGATTCTACTAAAAATCACAACCCACCACCACAAAAAAATTTCCCTATTTTTAGGGACAGCCTAGTCAATTTCATTAGTACCCACAGCTGAAATTCTTTTTTAAATTCCTGGCTCTTACAGAATGCACCACATGTACTCTTGTGAAAAGGTGAAGAAAAAAAAAAAAAAAAAGAAAAAATGACCCACCACTGGCATCACACTAGGCACGTTTGAAATGACATCTAATCCAAGAACTCAATGAAAAGTAGGTACCAGGAAATTGGTACCTGGGGACTTTATCAAAATAGGTGAAACACTGTTTTAGTACACAAGTTCTTAAAGGAAATTCAGAACCAAATTGACCACCCATGAGTCCAGTACCTTACTAGGTACCATCCCATCTAAGCAGGAGCTTATTTGCTTAAAGACTGATCCAAACTTTTATTTAATGTAAAATAGTAGGACCGTACAGAAATTTTGCTAAACTTCCTTTTTCCAACATAGCTTCCTCTACAAAAAGGAAAATGTAGCTAAATTCTTACCTGTGTGCTTTGGTTGTGCCTGAATACTTTGACAGAACCCGTAGAAGAGGAAGAAACAATTAGTTCTTGATTGAAATACTGAAAAAAAAGAAAACACAAATGAAGACAGATATTGATGAATAATATAGTCAGTTCTTTTTAAGGAATACTATTCACACAAACCAGTGGACTCTTTGAAACAATTTTTCATTTTAATTCTGACAATGCTTTTATCTGCAGCTATGGCAAAGGAAAGAAAAAAAAAAACCAAAAAACAATATAGCTATACTAACACAAGTACCTTAAAGACTAATTCATTGTAGAAAATATTTACACAATATGAATACTGTATATATCTGGTTTTCTCATTTTCCTTTTCTAACAGCAACAAATATCACTAACATGATATAAGAATCAGATGTTAATACCCATTATTACAGGGCTAAAATCCATTTTACAGATTAAACCGGAACAGATTTGATTAAAATTAAAATTTTTGTCACTACTTCAACAGACTGGCCTACTCATAAAAGAGTCATTCCATGTCAAATCAACAAGGGTCTGACCCTTCACCAACACAGATGTTTTTTTTTTTCAAATTTGATACACTTATAGAGCTTCATGATAGAAATTGAATGGTATCTATTTTACACTTCTAGGTTAAAGGGTACCCAAGATATGGCTCTTAAACCCTTGCCAAAAAAGGGTATTTTGGTAAATAGTCAAAAGTTTAAATATCAATATCTCAGTTGTTTTTTCACCCACAAAGCTAAATTATATACCATTTTAAAGTACTTGGATAGATCTAAAAATTGATCTATTTATTTTTTTGTTTAAAAGATCAGATAATTTGATCTTGACCATTAATTTCTCAAAAATAGGTTCTTTAATTTCTTTTTTTTTTTTTTTAATGTAACAACAAATTTGCTTTATGGCAAGATATGTAAAAAATTTTCTGGTAGACTTTTGACTGTGACTTGAATTACAAGGGTTTTACTGAGTTGGGCCAAATTCAAAAATGGCAGATTTTGGTATTTGCCACTATATGCTAACATTTTCATATCTCCCAATATGGTCATATCTTTAGAAAGCTCTTTACATGGCGATTAATATTCACATGAGAACTACGATCATAAAAATCAAGAGAATTTGTTATTTGTGGTTAAATGTTGATCAATTCAGTGGAAAATAACCTTATTTTTGGTTTTGTTTACATTTTTATAATACAACAAATAGATTTTTATATGAAAAAGTGACAAAGAAAATATTTTAAAAAGTGCCATGAATTAATGTTAAGATAACAAATATTTATTGACATGATACACTAAATAAATGTACAAAAATCAATTTTTAGTCACTTACTCTCCAGACTGTAAAGATATTGGTGGCTTTTCATACTAGTTGGGATTCTTCACCAATACAGGAGATCCAAAACTGTTGTGATTAAGTAATTTTTAATTTCATATTAATTTTTTTTTTTAAATTTATGTTGGTGTAATGATACATAATTATTACTGATAAAGCCTCAGTGGGTGAAAGTTATTTACTACAAAACAATGAGATATCTTTTGAGACATTATATAATTTTGGCTTTAATATATAATACTAGTATAAATAATCATGTAAAACTTTTGTTACTAGAATACAACCATGAAAAAAAAAATTGAATATTTTAAGCCTCTTCTGAGTTTTCATTAGTAATTTTAATTGACTATTCTTTGAATGACTATTAAATTTACATAAATCTTCTCATAGAAGAAAAACTATTTGGTTTAATTTCATTGTGTATAAAAGCGTTGAAAAATGACAGAATAATAGGAAAAAATTCTGTTAAGAAAGGGTTAATGTTCAATTTTTCTCCCAAGGAGATAAAATATGAAACTTTTTACAATTTAACAAGTTCAGATTTTCAAAAGTGGATACACTAACTTTTTCATGCTATTTAATGTTTTCAATGTCTGATTTTTTTTTTTAATTATTAAATTTTGCTGAGATTGCTATCACAAATTTAAATAAATTTATTTAAAATTATAATTTGTACAGATTTTCAGTACAGTCTTGTATATGTTCATAGAATGTGATTTCATAGAAGAGCATGTCAGTTAAAGAAATATTTACTGCCTTGTCATAAAATTACTATGAAATAATTCTTATTAGATATAATTTTTTTTTTCTTTTTTTAGATAAAAGTTTCCAAGAAAAATATTTTTTTTTTCCAAGACATTAATAATCTTTTACTTGTTGAATCAAAATGGATGCATCAACAATACTTTCATCAGACAAAACATGCTGCAACCCTTTTAAAATCCATAAAGAAAAAGAAAAATAATAATAATATTAAAAAAAAGGATTAAGAGACATTAAAAGAATTTGCTGATAAATTCAAACAAGTTAAATTGACCCCTGGTAGAAAAATTTGCACCCGTTGTTGACTAAAATTAACAGCATTACCTGAGTTTTCTGAAAGTACTTCATCATCAGCCTTCTAGCATTTTCGTAGATACTGAAAATGAATTGCAACTTCTTAATGAGTCATTGTCAATGATTGGTGAATCACCAATCAAGCGTCAAAAACTTGAAATACAAACCAGTTATGAGGAATAAAAAGTAGGAAAAATTAAAGGAGCAGCATGAAAGAAAATTAAACTGATTTTGACTAAAATCTCTGATCGAGAATCTACTAGTGTAGAAGAGCACAAAAGATCTCATGAAAGTGAAATTATCACACAATTAGAAGAAAAGTTTGCAGTTTGTGAAAAGAGGTCCCAAAAAGTACAAATTTTGACATTACTTCCAAAAAAGCTCAAGTATCCAAAGAATTCAAATAGAATTTTGCACACCAATATATATGGCGAGACAAGCCAAAAAACTTGTAAATGAACAAAGAATACTAACGCTACCAAATACACGAAAATGTAGATTCCTGCAAGAGGCAATTGACAAAGTTGCTACGTTTTATAAGAGTGAAGAAGTTAGCAGAGTAATGCCTGAAAAAAAAAAAAAAAAAGACTATAAGACAGTCTTAAGGAATGGTAAAAGAGTTCAGGAACAAAAGTATCTTGTACTCAGTAACCTGAAAGCGGCATACTAATTATTAAAAAAAAAAAAAAAAAAAAAAAAAAATCAAACAAAATTTGTTTTTCAAAATTTGCTGAACTCAGACCAAAAGAATGTATCCTAGCAGTTGGTGCTGGAACACAAGGTATCCGTGTTTGCACAATATATCAAAATATGAATCTGATGATTGTGGGGCTCATCTTGGTACACTGACTAAAAGATGATGAACAATATTATTTAAAAGATTACCACCAATGCATAGCTGCTGTCACAGACAATGAAGCAACCTCTAACTGCTACTTGGGTGACTGCTCTACTTGTAGCAATATAATGGAGGATTTTGTTTTCTATATAGAAGAAATTCTAAATAAAAATTAATAGATGATTTTATCTACAAACAGTGGCTATCAACTGATAGAACCACATGCCAACTGTATCACAATCCACAGAAGAATTTATTTTTGTGCAGGCCTTCAAACCTTAAAAACGCATGATTTCATTAGCAAAGAACAATCAAAATTTTGTTCTAAGAAAACTTCTTTGATGGATGGCGAAGTCATAATTGTTGCAGATTTTGCTGAGAATTATTCATTTATTTTGCAGAATGCTGCACAAGGCTTCCACTGGAATAATTCTGAAGCCACATTACATCCATTTGTCTGTTATTACAGAAATGACAAAGATAACTTACATTTTCTAATAAGTCCTGCTTTTAACTAATAAAACAAATTTTGCAATTAAAATTTAATTTCTCTAAATTTCATGAAATTAAGTAAGTAAAATTTGTATTAAAAAAAAAAAAATTTTTTTAAAATAACTTCATTCATTTGTGAATAAGTCCTGAAAGTTTCCGACAATTATCTGATTTTTTGCAAGAATTTCAAACCAATGCGTTTTTTGTCGGAAAAAAAGGTGATAAAAACACCCGTAGTAACCTTAGGCTGACCACCAATGTTAAAAAAAAAAAAAAAAAAATTTTTTTTACCAAAATTTCTAATGTCCAAAAAAGATTAAAAACCTTACTAAAGTAATTAAAATACTTTGAGCTTCCTCTTAATAATAACAAACATTTTGGCAATAAAACATTGCTTTATAAAGTTGGGGGGCTTTTTTTCAGTGAATTAGTGGAGGTATCACACACACAATATATATATATATACACACACACACACACACACACACACACTTTTTTTTAAAAATTGATTTAGAAAAGGATTCTGTTCATAATACAGTTTAAAATCAACCCCCGACTTTACAGAGTTATTGAACCTAGCTATTCTATATAAAAAGCTCACTTCATATAGGAGGCATGGCGGAGTAGTAGATAGCAGCTCAGATTGAGGAATCAGAGAGCTTGAATTCCAGTCAAATCCATTACATTCACTTACTTGGGAAAAGTATTAATCCTCTTCTCCCTCCAGCTAGGGTTCGGCACAAAGCCTTCACCACTATAATGAAATCATATGCTGGTGCCTGGGCTGTCAGTCCCAAGAAACTTAGCTGCTTGACCCACATATGTTGAATACAATGAGAGAATTCACCACACGCACACACACACACACACACACACACACACACACACACACACTAAATTTTCTGAATTTTCACTTTTTGTGAAATATCTGAAAACATTGGGGAATAATTATCTTAAATTAATAAAAGTATACGTTTATTTTTCATTTATGTTAATTTTTATTTAATTAAAAGTGTATATATCCATTTATCCTTTCTTTGAAAAATCTTGTAGGAAAAAAATAAAATAAAATGGTTTTTTTATGGTGAACAGCTAAGCCCAGATAATTCTGTAAAAAGTCAGGGATCAATTTTTATACTGTATCAAAATTATAAAGGAAATGATAAAATAAATAAAAATAAAAGAAAATGGTATATATTTTTCAATTCTGACAAATGCTGCACCTTGAGAAATGAATGTTAATTTATGAGTGGACCAGTAAATTTGCATAGTGCAGAATTTTCCCTTTTAGATAAACTTACAGTATTAATAATCACTGCACAAACAAATGAAATGAACACATGGACCTTTCAGAGTCTAACCATCAAGCTATACCTGAAATTACTTTTAATTATAACATCTATCTAATAAATGCGAATGTTAGTGTGTCACACTTTTTCAACTTTACTCCTAGTGGCTATATCCCAACATAGCATACAATTTTGGAATCAGGCTAACTCCATGAGCAAATTAAAAACATTTCCAGGCCAGATCCAGGATCACAATCCTGAAATTCTGGATTCCCAAATTTTCAATGATTCCACCATCTTGGCTTGGATAAAAGCAATTAAAAAGGGGGACAACTTTCAATAGCTCATGTTACAGAAATTTTGGATTCCTAAGTTTTCATTGCTGCAATTGTTTGTTTTTTTTGCAACAAAATTTTTTTAACAATAATTTTTATAACTTGGAAATAAATTTGGGAACAATCAAAATTAATTGCAAAATCCAGCAAAAGTTACCCATGAAATGAAAATAATTGCACAGAACGTCAAGACCTACATATATCAAATTGTCCTTACATTAATTGACTACAGAAGAATTATTGTTGAACTTTTAAAAAGGTAAGCTTAAATATTAATGCAATACTTAAATGCAGCAATCAATTTTGAGTTATTCTTTAGTTTATTGTTGCTTATCACATCCACTCCTCCTTACCAATTGTAAGCCCTCTGCAGGAGGTAGCTTAAATGCCACCTGATAGCTAGTTTTTAATAAAAGCTAAATGTAAAAAGCTCTTAGCTACTGCTACTTTTAACAAGTGGCTTCATCTGTAAGTTTTCCATGAAAGCTGTTCCAAATTCTCTTAATTACCAACATATTCGAGTTTCAAACAGACAGGTCAAGATGATTATTCTTTCAGAATAATCCACCATGAAACCTGCTCATCCCAACCCCACCTTTTATTAAATATTCAAATGCAACACTTAATTCAGGGGTGGCAGAAAATTTCTTGAATATTTAATAATAAGGGTGTCTGGGTGGATTGCATACGTAAAAGATTATTTGTAACTTAAAATGGTATACAGTTTTCATTGTTATTTTGGTAAAATTGGTAGCCATTTGTGCACAGAAAAATTACAACTTACATCAATAGAAACATTATTATCATTGGTAACAACATTTAATTCTGGAACAAGGAATCAAATTCAGCATTTACCACCATCTATACTTTTAAAATATTGTATGTTTTAGATTATATATGTATAGGATTAATACAAATATGAAACTTGTCAGTTAGCTGATTGATATATTCAGCACTTCTACTCTGGGGTTTTGTAGAGAAAGCCCCCAGCAATCGGCTGCTTATTTTTCCCCCATTTTTATATTCAATTAAAAGATAATTTATGCACTTTTTATTAGTATCAGGTTGATTATTTTCATCTTTCGTTGTGCACATTATATATATATATATATATTAGTTATTTCTCCTTTTCATCGTCTTGGTCTCTTCTAATGGTTTTATACTTTCCTTTCTTTCAACTGAGTAATTTTCAAATGTCCTAGGGCAGGCATGGGCAGCCTTTTTTTGAGCAGTGGGATGCATGATCCATGGCTCATCACAAGGTTGGCTGCACTGCTAAACAGATTTAAGGTAATTTTTCATAGAAGATACTTCTGCTATTTTCACTACAGAAAACCATATACCTTAGAAATTATAGGAAAGTTGTTTTTTTTTTTTAGAAAATATTTTATCATAATTAAAAAATTGAAGTCTTGCTATATTCTCACTGATGACAGTGTAATTAACATATGCTGCTGGGCATGATTTATTTCTAATTTATTCATTTGAAAATAAAAAACATGTCTTCAGAGAAAAAATTATTATGGATGTTTTCTGTTCCAAAAGCAAAAATGTTTACACAAATGATCTTCCTTGGTAAAAATCTCCAATGGTTTAAAATGCTGACAACTAGTTTCCACAAAATTTTACACAATTCAAGAAACATTGTACTTAATTATTCTTTATGTATGAGAGAGAGTGTGTGAGTGAACAAGTGAGAATGAAATAAAATAAAATTTTAAGGTTATTTTCTTATTGAAATTAAGTGTGCCATTCAGAAAGACAAAACAGGCCAAATGTGGCCTGCAGACCATAGTTTGCCCATGATGGATCTAGGGTTTCCTTGAGTTTGAAAAATCTAAGTGTATCCTATTGCCTTAATTTTATTTTTATTAATGCTTAAATTACATGATTAAATATTTATGTCTTCACTTACTCATTATTTCATTTTTTGTATTTGATTTGGCGGCATCTTAAGTATTAGGGTATTGATTATAGGAAGTTAGGTTTACAATCAAATTTTATTGACTGTTGTTTGAATATGTATGCATATACTTACAGCAACTTACTGCTTATATTTTTTCTTTTTATACTGCTATGGTTACTGGTGTAAATTTTCTTCTGTATTCTGTTTTTGTGTGTGTCTGCATGGCATGATCATTTTGCCATTTTTCACTTTTTTTTGAAAATCATCAGTATCAGAGTTAGTCTGGTTGTGTTTCTGCTTCAGACATGTGACCTATCGACATTTTCGGTTTTTTTTTGTTGTTAGGGAAGGTATATATCATTTATTTACGTTTTACACACAGAGTTTATATTATATTTATTTGTTTTATTTTTACTTATTTTAGATTTAGTGCATAGATAGCAAAGGGTGTGTGTGGAGACTGGACATAGTATTCAACACTATCTGGTGACTATCAGCACTTTCACACTTCGGACCAAGTGTTACAACTACTTTAGCAGGCTGTATAAGTAGATGACACGCAAATTAAGTAGCCTGCTAAAGCAGTGGTGACAATTAATTTGAACACCAAAATGAAACTGTCAAACAGTCACCATGCAGTGTTGATTCTTATGTCCACAGTTTCTCTCACACACACACTTTAAAAGTATTTTTCTTAAATTCATGTGCATGTGATATTCAGTTTTGTGTATCAATTTTATGGATAGTGACAAATGCCAAATTTGATTTCCGTCTCCAAAATTTTATTATCAACGATAAATATTTCCATAAAAACTACCTTCAATAATAAGCACTTGTCCCTAACAAATTTCAACATCATGTATATAAATGCATATATGTCTTCTGACAATATGAGGCTTATTTAATCAAATATACCTTAAGGTCAGTAACATCCCCGGAATGTTTAATACTGGCAAGTAATCGTGGTTCCATATCCACTGATGTGTCTTCCATATCAAGTGCATAGATTTCATCTTCCAAATTGTTCTGGCCCACACTCCAAACAGACAACTGACGCTCCTGTGAAGAGGAAAAAGAAAAACAAGATGTGTCATTTTAGTTTCTTCAGAAATGATAACAAAAACGGTTAGGTGGAGCAGGTGGGGAGACACAGAAGGAACACAACACTTATATTTGCATTATTTGTAGGCATGAAAAACACCCAAAGAAGTAGAACACATGTACAAATCACTGATATGGACCAGACCTGTCATACTACTTTTACAAAGTTATTGGTTTCAGTAAAAAAAAAAAAAAAAAAAAAAAAAAAAAAAGAGGTATTATACAAGCATTGTTTCCAAGGTTCCAGCAATACAGACTTGACATATTTCATACAATGTTAACTTTAAATCAGATATGTTGAAATTTTAAAAGTTTAAATTAAATTTAAAAATTAAAATAGAAAGACTTGTCTATACACACAAGAAATAACAATTTTGGGGAAAAAAAAAAAAAAGTGGAAAATAGAAGGCTATGTATTGTGTTTACAAATTCTTAAAAATTTAAATATCAAACCATAGCTGTTTACCATCAGAAAGATCGGGTTTTAACTTCTTAAGAATGATCAGACAACACTAACAGCTATCAAGACAGGTTACAAAACTTTGTATTAAGACTGCAAATGATAATCTACAATTTAAAGGTGGCAAATGCAAATTCAAAATAACACTTATAGCTTTCTTGATAAAAGCATCAATGATGCACCATGAGCAACTGAATTCTCTTACATTCTTTTTATCATTCCACCCCAAGCAAGGCAATAAAGCCACAAAGATGCAAGGGGCTACTGAGTGAGGTGGGATTGTTTGTTTAGAGGTATATCAATTCCTTAATGGGTCATTTAATGACCAAATTTAATTTTCTTGGGAGCATTAATAATTTCCTTTTACAAAAAAGTTATTGCTGATATTTTATACTATTATAGTGTTTTCACCCCAGTTTGGGGGTTAACTAACAGGTGCTACCAACTCAGGTCAGGGTGGACCTGGAACAACAGCAATTAAGAGATGGTTCCATGCTCTTAAAACCTTCAATTTCCAATCAGAGGCTTTGCTGCCGGATGTAGTTTATAGTCATACCCAGGAGGTACCGAGTGTAAAAGAATGTGATAAAATGAAAACATTATTGCGAGAGAGAAAGAATAATAAAACAGGAATTAAGACAGAAGATAATGATTGACATTGCATTGAAAGTTTTCAGGATCAATGTTGACTAGGAAGCAAAAAGTCAGTAGAGAGTCTCTCAAGCAAGAGAAGAAACTGTTAGCATAGAACCTAATTACATCTAGCCATTTCAACTGACCTTGCCTATCTTTGTAAAGCAGTCAAGTGTCAAAACAGAACATGCATATCGGTAAAGTATTTTATGATACATGACAATTTCCATAAACTTAATTATAGCCAATTTTGTAGACTCAAAATCTGTCTTAAAATTTATTTTACACACAAATTCCAAGCAACAAACCAATAGAGCATTTTGCACTGTTGAGACATTTCAGACTTTATAATGTTTAATAATTGAACAGACAATATATTGAGGTGGATCAAATTATATTTTAACATATATATTTCAGAGCTTATTTTATGCACATGTCTAATATATATATATATATATATATATATATATATATACACACACACACACACACAGTATTTTCTTGGGTATAATACAACCTATTGTTTCTGAAACTAAAAATAGAATAAATCACATCCTTTAGTATAATACAATTCCACAATAAAGCCATCCTTACCTATTTGTTTTTTTTAATTTTTCTTTAAATTTTTTTTTTTTTTTAAATTGTACCATAAAATCTCAACGTCCTACCTACATAAATTATCATAATATTTTGCAATTTAAAATTACAAGTACCAGTGTACACTGTATAGGGGTTGTTTACATATTTATTTTGTATCGTTTTATTTTTCTTGAATCATTTGAAGTTTCCAAACGGGATACTTTGTGTCAAGAAATGGGGGGGGGGGCTTGCAACAACCACCACACAGCATGGGAATAATCACCCCATTTTTCAATGTACATAATTTATGCAATAGTTAAGTCTTTGTTGCAACATTAATGTTATCAAAGACATGATAGATTATGTTTATTCCATTTATCAATTTTTTTTTTTTTTAAATCAATTTTGTTGAATTTCCATCTTCGAAACAAAAAGCGTTTAATCACATGGATTGCAAAAGAACAAACATTGCAGACATATCAAATACCTTTTCTAAACAATTGTTATCAACACCTGCTTACTGCTCCAAAATTGATTCAAGTGACTTGATGGTAGTGACTGTGTCCTTTGAAAATGGCTAGAATCATATGACCACCACCAATCAAGTATGATTTTTTTAAACTTAAGGTAGAGGAAACCCCAACCACCAGCACTCAAAAGCTTTAAGGGCTAGGGTTATTAAAAACCCATATAGAGATATAGAATTACATAAATAAACAAGGTAAAAAAACAAAAAAAAAACACACACACACACAAGAGGTTTCTGCAAAGTTCCCTTGAACTCTCAATTGATTAAAGAATACTTTTGATACACCCCATTAAAATGCTTTCAAACACTTTTACAACCAATATTGCATTCTATACTTTCAGCTGACATGAAACAGAAAGAGTATATTGAATCCATTGCTAAGTATGTAACAAAGTTGATTCACTATGTTGTGCCAGACAATTTTTCGACAGAATCTGTAAGTCTATCATTCATCCTTGCTTTGAATATTGCTGCCACACCTGGTCTGTTGCTGTTACTGTATATTTAGAGATTCTTGATAAAATCCAAAGAATAATCTGCAATGTTATTGATCCTAACCTGGCATCTAGGCTTAAGTCACATTCCCACTGTTATAACAGCTCTCCTAAAACTTTTCTATAAATACTTTCATGGTAATTATCCCGATGAACTTTCTGCTATGGTACCTAGACTTTATAAATTTAAGAGCAGCACTGGATTGGTGGCAATATCTCATCATTTTACAATTTAAACAGCTAGATGTAACCGTAAGTTCTATGCTAACAGTTTCTCCTATCACACTTCAAGCTGCTTGCTTCACAGTCAAGTTTGATCACCAAAAATTTAAATGCAATGTCAATTGTTATCTTGTCTTCTTAATTCTTGTTCTTTTATTGCCCTCTCTCCATAACAGTAGTTTTTGTCATATTCTTTAACACTCAGTAACCCCTTGTGTCCTAGAGGCTTTATTGCCTTGCTTGGTGTGAAATGATTAAAAAAAATAAAATAAAGATACTCTAAAAAACAATACACTTGCCTCAGTGATGAGTAAAATAGCAAAGTTATGATAATGTTTAAATCTAAAGTAAAATTTTTCTAAAAATGCTTGAGTGCATCATACACAGAAATTTTTTTTTCATCTTTTAATTCCTTCAGTCTCTATCAGGTCACTCTACAAGTGATACTTATACCATGTATGCATATTCAGGTCAGCAGCAACAAATCTGATTCCCCCCACCAGGCTTTTCTGGTGAAAATGATGGCTAGACTCATAGCAGGATTAAAAGCAAAAACCTGTCAAAGGGTAGATAAACCTTCATGTAAGGTTGTGGAGGTATATTCACACACACCATGTGGTCATAAAATTTGGGCTGATGTTCACAAGGAAAAAACAGTAGAAAACAAATGTATAAAATAACAATAAGAAAACATGGTAAATTGTATGGTAATTTTATACAATTTTATTTATATACTTGTGTGTATGTGTGTTTTACATTACAATTGTGATAAGGTTCATGTTATAAAAGGGATTAAGTCACTCAGTAATATCACAAGTCCCATCACAGAGGGAAGTTATACATGTGTTGTCATCCAGACAGTCCTTGGGCGAAGAGATTGGATCCCAATTCTTTTGGTGGGATGTCTGTACTTCTGGCAGGTACAGTCCCTGTTACATGATGGGAGTAATTTTATCATTTTTATTTATTTATTTTAAACAAGGTTTAAATTTTATTTTACTTATAATTTGCATTATTATTTTATATCTTATTTATAATAACAATGTTCTCACAAGGTCAACAGCCATCTAACACAATGTTGTAGCTCTATATGCAGCAAACACATGGCATCGCTGGATGGATGGCTTCGGAGACTGAAGTCAATGGCCTGGGTGGAGGGTTCTGTGACCAACATGAATCTTCAAGTCGGACTTCAGCTCTGGTTTTGGTCAGATTTGCTTGCCAAAATGAATGAATACCTCTCTTGGGTATGTGGAAGGACTCAGTTGTGCAACAATCACACAACCACGCCCAGTCATGGGAATGATAAAGATGAGGAGTCAAATATTTTGAATACATATTTTGTATGATAAATATAATTTTATCTTAATATTGTCAAACTCTGTAAAATAAATACTTCCCCACCCTCAAGTAATTTTGTGGGACTCCCACCTTAAACTCGGCCTTGGCAACAATCCATTTGGATAACTATCCACATGAAGAAGGCCGAAGTGTATAACGGTCGAAACGTCGTGAGTGTAATAATCAAGCAAGATGAATATGCTGGTTCAAAACAGTAAACAATAATCATGATGATTCCTAATTTAAAAAATTCCGATGAAATATACTTATAGCCCTATAGATTCATTGTTTCTGAGACATAGTTCCACTTAGTAAAAAAAATATAACATTAATAACAAAATCACCAGTAAAAGGACTAGAACCTGCAATACCGTAGATAAATTTTGGTTTGGCTCAGTTAATTACATCAACATTTTTTCCCCTAAATATGCGAGTGAAACTATGAAGTATTTTTTATTACTTTCATGTAGGCTAAAAAAAAAAAAAAAACTTGTTTAATCGAACGAGATTAATAAACAGCTTAATTTGCGGATCGCCAATTTCATTTTAATTTTTTTTATTCTACTGAAAACCGTGACCTAAAATTATTTTTGCAAAGTCTTAAAGCAATTAAATCCCCTAAAATTCCATTGTATTAGAAGTGAACAGGAGACTAAATGAACAAGTAAAAACGAATGCTTTTCTAAAACATACCTTCTTTTTTAATGAAGAGAAGACAATAAAAACACTAACAACACATTTTACGACACACACCCACAAAAAAATATAAACACACACATAAAAAAAAATATGAAAACCAAACAAAATTTGCAATCAGTTTAGACAAATGACTGAAATGAGAGAAAAAGAAAATAAGCCACTAAAATTATAGTAAAAAAAATCAATCTTCCAGGCACTGACCAGTGGCTACCAGCAATCACCATTTTAAAAACGTTGGTGCCACCGATAAACGTAACTGGCTAATCGATTGAACATAATAAGTTAACGTGGTGGGGGGGAAGAAAACCCGTTTTTAAAAGAATTTGCAATAAAGTAAGCATAAAGTATTTTTTTTTAATACTATTTAACAGGAGCGCGGTTCAGGATTACAATCCTAGCAGGACAACTAGCCACTTGATCAAAAGATCATAGAAGAGCGAAAGCACGTGTGTGGTTCGGTTACAGTTTTTAAAAGTACACAACGCCGCATGGATAAGTTTTACTTTTAAAACTCAACTATAAATTTTAAATTGAAGATTATCATATATATAAGAAAAAGAAAGGATATATAGGCTTGCTTAGTTACAATAGTATTTTTAAATATATATTTTTAAGCGAGCGTGCGTGTTGTTCTTTATAGCCACTTAAAGAAGAAAAAGAAAAGGCTTCAGAGTATGGAAGTGGTTGGAGAATCCCAACGTCATTTTAAGAAAATTAAACGTTTTTTTTTTGTTTTTCAATATTAAAACCAACAAATATTTACACATACATCCACAAAAGCCGCTATTAATACACGATCCGTAAGAAAGCAAAGATAGAATTATAAAATATCTTTTTTTTTTCCTTTAGAAAATTAAATTAAAACCAAATGTCAATTTCTTCCTCTTTAAAGGAACCGGTACACCGTCCGGCAGTAAAAATGGACTACACTCTCGTCGCCAAGCATGTGACTGGGGTTTCACTGTACAGATAAAGACAATGGAGCAACTTCTTACCTCATCATCCCAGCTGCCCGTAGCGAAAACACTCGACTGCTGTAAGGACGGAGTACCGCTTGGTCGCCATCTGATTTTGCTGATTTTCTGTGATACGAACTTCACGTTCATATCCGCCATTTTGAATCATTTGCACATGGCGGGAACATCCGGGTACTTTCATAGCTTCAACCTTACCGCTTCACGTGTTTAAACAAGGGAAGCTACTCCAGTTTTCTACAAAGTAACTTCTTATCGACTTGGGGTGTAAAAAAAGAAAAAAAAAAGATAGTGAAAATACATTAAAAATAAAATAGGTTTTTAATTAAGAGGTTTAACCCAATGTAACATTGTTTCCCTATTTTGGTGAAAAGTCATTCCAGTCTTCAATATGAAGATTCCATTTAAAGTCAGAGAACTTTTTTATGGAAAATTATGGAAAGATCATTTATTAACTGGCTTTTTCAGTGTGCCCGAATTGCTACCGAATGTGACACAAAGTCGAGGTTTAAAATGGGTTCAACAGCAATACCATGGGAAAATTGCTGAAGCCCCCTCAGCACTTGGGGGACGTCTCAGGTGCCAGTTAATGACTCCAACCTTCTTCTGAAGGAGTGGTACTGCCTGGGAGGATGACCCCTGGGGCTTGAACATTATTGAATATTATTTTGAAACTACTCAGCCAATACCAAGTAAGTAGAGCGAGAAGGAATAGTTAAGCATCAATGCAAAATGACTACAAATAAACTTTTAAGAGTTATTTTGTCATGGATAATATCTATAAATTGTAGCATTGCTAGTGTGGACTTTGCTGACTCTTGTGGTCTTACCTAGGATTGAATTCTCCATCCTAGGTTAACAAATTAGACTTCTACTCATCAGCTTAATGGATTTGTTAATCAGTGGCATAGCTTATTTCCATTTCTACCAAAGTGGATTTAACCTTTAGGCAGTATTTAAGTTTTTTTTTAATTATTCCTTGGTGAACTTTTTTTTTCTTGTGTTGTTTCCTCTCTCCACCCCCGTTAGGTGACCAGAGATGGCAGTTATCTGGTAGATGCGAGATGCTTTTTGCTTTTCAGGTGTGTTTTTTTCATATTTGTTGTTGTTGTTTGAATGAGAGTGTGTTTCTGTGAGTGTTAGGTTGACTGAGTGATTTTTTTATTATTTAATTATCGTCCGGTTAACTGATGTTTCTGCCACATTTAGTGATTGGGGGTGTATTACTAATTCTGTGTTGTTTTTATCTTGTAAATAAATCTGGTTTACCATTGTAAATATTCATTAGGATTTATCATTTTTTTAAAGTTGTTTTTGCATACCCACCACCCAACTCCCAGACAAAATGAGGACTAGTTAAGACTTCATAGTGTCTCTGAGGTATTATGGTGGCTGTAGTAAAAATGGTCAGTAAGAATGCGGCATTTTCGTGCAAGGGCTATTTGTAGCATGTCTGAGTTTTAGTTTTTCCCCATGTGGTGACTGATCCTCAATCGCTCGAGTGAAATGGGCCAATCACAATCTAAAAGTTTGCAAAACACCTGCAAGTCTTGGAAGATACATGTTTTTCCATAGAAGCTGAGCAGCCCTTTATTTTACTAAGCCTTTGTTTGTCATCCATGACAAGAGAGTCTACCACCTGATTTCATTCTATGAGCTACAGGAGGAAAATGCTATAGTAATGTTTGGGCTATAAATCCATGCCATTGAATAAATTAAACTTGCCAATTTTTATTTTTTGTGCAAAATTCATAAGTGTCCACCAACATAGTCAGGCTGAACAAAAACAGTGGGGTGGTGTATGAAACATTTGAGAAGCTCTGCATTAAGAGCTCTCACAATTTTTATCCCTTTATTTCTGTTGAGAAGAGTTAGAATCATTAAGATGTTTGTTAATTATGCCATCATCAATTAACAGTAAAAATGAATCTGCAAACACAAAATATTACCACTCTCTTACAAAAGAAATGACATGGCATAACAAAATAAAATATTTCTGAATATTTATATATAAGAATAAATTTTAATAAAAACATCTATGTTAGACCCTTACTATTTGAGGAAATGATTCGTCAACCCAAACTTCAAAAAATAATTTGAGTATTGGAACTCCAACAAGAAATGTGTGTGTTAATTACAATAATTAACATTGAGCTTGAAAGCATATGGCAAAGATTTGTGTATCAAGTTGAATGTGGAAAACTTGAGTTGATTGTTCATGATAAAATATTGCTGTATGAGTGAGTGTTCTTTCAGGTTGAAATTATGTTAAGGAACTTTAATGTAAACCCTGGAACTGTGTTATGAGTTCAAAGGATTCTGATTGGCTCACTGTCGAGGATGAATGATGTTTCATATTTATTGCTAACTTTGGTCATGTGGTAGGCTCACAGAGGCTTGACAGATTTTGGCAGAATTATTTTTTGATCAGGTTAAGAACTAGGTCGATGTTATTCGAACATGACTTAAATATTAAGTGACCAATTAAAAGTTGAGATTTTCTGAAAATATTTATTAAGCTGAATTAGCATCTGTTGGTCTCGAGAAACCTTGGATCTGCGCCCAAAGATTTGGTTTGTTTTATGGCATATCAACCTCAATGGGTTATTTAATGCTGACAAGATTTTTATTGCTGGTAATATTTTTCCTTCAAAATGTATTGCTGGTAATAATATATTGCCAATAATTTTTTATTAAAATATTCATTGCTGATAATAAAACCTATTTTTACACATTTTGACCCCACTTTGGAGGTTAACTATTTGCTTATAGCTAGGACACTGACAGGTGCTATCACCCTGGGTCAGGTTGGACCTGGGAACACCAACAATTAAGAAGTGGTTCCACACTTCTCAAAACCTCTTGATCAGAGGCCTTGCTGTTGGATGTAGTTTATCGTCTTACCCAGGACACTGTTCCCAGAGAGTTATGCCTCAGCTGCTAATGGTGGTGCAGCATCTGTTATAGCTGTACAGGTATATGTGGGAGTGACAATGTATGCATGTAAAGACACTCTCCCCCGATGTTGCATTGCTATTTTCTTTTCATTGAGCACACTTCAATTCGGCGGCAAGCATTCATTTCTCCTCTCCCCGCTCCATATCTTAGTGTAAATTGTGTCTCCAGCATGAGTGATCTTTGACATTGTCCTCCCACCTTTCGATGTCCATGTCTATTACCCCCGTGTCCCTTTTGCAGACATGCTTAAAGCGAAGTTGAGGTCGCTTTTGTGCCCTCATGCTGGTGACCAGTTTCCCATTGCTTCTGAATCCTCACATCTGGCAGTGTACATATCCATGCCAGTGGAGCCACCACTATCACAGAAGGGTAATTTGGCACAGATGAGAACTATGGCATTGGTCATCCAGTCGAACCATAAAAATTAACAAATAATGATAAACAAAGTTTATAATAAACATAACATTTTATATAACAATTTAAGAGAGATGATGAGGACAGAAAAAAATTCCTTTTTCTGTGTATAATGTTTAAAGTTTTTGTTTCATCTATAGTTTATAAGTCAATTACTGCATAAGTTGAAAATTTGTTCTTTGAGCAGCATGTGTTAGATTCATTGAGCAGCTCTGTGTGTAACTTCTGACTGCTGGTCTGAAACTGCTATCAGGACAACTTTAAGACTACTGACTTGACTACTACTGACCAGACAACATGTGTTCTGTTTTTATATCTGTGTGGCTGTCTAGACAGGCTAGAACTTTTGTGTATGGCTGATTGCTGTCTGTGAGTAGGCGGTCTACATGGTTGTTTGCTTGTGAGTTATGATCATTGTAAATCAATGAGCGGGCAATGCAGGCATAATGATCGTTTTTGTCTAGAAGACTTTGCATAGCTGTTCAGTTTATTTGCCACGATTAATGATGTTTTAGTGACCTTTGAATTACAAAAGTGTAGAAAATGCCACGAAAAGATTTGCAGATCTAAAAGCTAGAAATGTTTTAGGTAGGATAATGAATGTTTTTTTAGCTTGTATCAAGTTGTATCTATATATATATATATAAAGTTGAAGCTTCTGTCTGTCTGTTTGTCATCGAACTCCTCCTAGGGTTTTGGAGATAGACCATGCATATTCTGAAAGTACATTATCCAGGGTACTTGGATAAGTATATTTCATTTTGTTCAAAGGAGGTCTGCAGGAGGCACAAGGCTCCCACTGAAATTTTTTTCCCTTTGATTTAAATTAAATTTAAATTTGAACAAGGGAATAACCCCTATCTAAAATATAGAAGGAAAAAGTGAGAAGATGGAGGTCACATCGGCAAGATCAAAATGAGACAATATGGATGTCAAGTTGAGCAAGAAATCACCAAGCTGTGGGTAGTGCCTTATAATACATATTTGTTGCAACAATTCAACTAACATATCAATTTTGAAATCTGTTCATTAATTCATTCAATCAAGTATTGCATCAAATACATATCAAAGGGGTCACATCAAGCTGTTTTTGCACAACTTCATCATTAAAATTTTTTTTTCCTTTATTCAAATTATATTTAAATTTGAACAAGGGAATGACTCCTATCTAAAATATAGAAGGAAAAAGCCAGAAGATGGAGGTCACATTGACAAGATCATTGAGTAATATTGAAATGCATAATTTTTCTCCACAAATTATCACAATGATTTAAAATCAATCATCATTTTCTTAAAAAAAAAATGTGTGACACGCAGCAAGGCATGGGTAATTCAGCTAGTATTGTAATAAACTTGTTATTCGACATTTTCAGTTTTTTGCTTGTGAAAATTTTTTAAAATTATACTTGTAAGAGCACCAAAGTTCTGCTTGCTCAGGGTGCCAGCAACCCTAGGGCCGGCTCTGTGGAAGCCAAATGGCAACAATTGAAAGAAATAAGGGAAAAAAAAGTTTAAGGAGTGAGTTTAAAGTGGAGAAAAACATAAAAGCAAAGAAAAAGACAGAAAATCATGACATCTTGCATATCTGCATAGACAGGCACTTGAGTGCACATGCACACACATGCACGCATACACTATGAACAAAAATTGCATCAATGATAAGTGCATATAAAAAAGAAAAATCGAGAAGTATAAGCAGTCAATTGCTGGCACCCCCTAACGAGTGGACAGATTGGTCCATCTATGAAACTTTGAAGTCATGATGCTGAAGGTAACCTCAGTCAGCTAAGTGACAAACTTTTTACTTGTATTAATTCTATATGTATATATATAAATTAGCAAGTTTGTGTACCATTATAATATTATTTACACATACTCAAATATACTAGTATGTTTTAAATACTCACCAAACATACTTAAATTGCAAAAGTAACAGTTAAACAAGAAGCAAAATCAATATTTAGGGGGTAAAAGTAAGAAAGGATAAAAAAAATAGGGCCCTCTTTTATTTGTAAAACAAGCTCAAAAGCTGCACTATCAGGCAGCATTTAAATTAGCTCCTGTGGAGAGCTCTTGATTCACAATAGGTAGGGAAGAGTGGATGTGATAGGCAACAATAAACTACAGAACTTAAAATTGATTGCTGTATTTAAGTGTTAAATTAATATTTAAGCTTACCTTTTAAAAGATCAACGATAATTTTTCTGTCTCCACTTAATTTAAAGGCAATTTGATATATGTAGGTCCTTACTTTCCGTACAAACAATTATTTTTATTTTATGGGTGATTTTCATTGGATTTCGCAATTAATTTTGATTATTTCCCAAATTTATTTCCAAGTAATAAAAATTGTTATCGTATAAAAAATTTGTCACAAAAATTCACATAAAAAGTTGCCAAAAACAATCTCAGTAATGAAAATTTGGAAATCCAAAATTTCAGGATTGCAGGTCCAGATCAGGTCTGGAATGTTTTTAATTTTCTCATGGAGTCAGCCTGATTCCAAAATGGTATAATATATTGTGCTACGGTTTCTAGGATTAAGTTGAAAAAGTGTGACACACTGACATTCACATTTATTATATAGATGAAAACTACAAGATTCTGCAAAGTACTTGCTTTTTTACTTGCTTTTTCTACAGCAGACCCAAAAGTGCTACCCCCAGGGACTCTGACTCCAGATTTAAATTCAGTTGTTCTTCCCCTAGTCTGGTTGCCAACCATGGCTTCAGAGCCTAGACTGCCTTACTATTTACCCATAGTTGGAAGTTTTGAATTCAGAGTTTTTTCCTTCTCATACAATAAATCTTTCCTGAATGATCATACCAGTTCATGACAACATGTTACGAACTGGATTAAGTCTGACAATTAATCATTAGTAAATGTAATTAGTCCTGATTATTTAAAAAACAGAGTGTTTACTTAAATAAATTGTATCTATTAAAAATAACATATAAACACAAAATATATTAAATAAATGTCAGACTTAATCCATTTCATAATATATATATATATATATATATATATATCATGCACATTTCATTAAAAACAACTGACAAGGTGCTTTTATTTAGTTTTTTATATAATTTCTCGTGCGATCTAATAAAGTTTTTCTTTTCGGAGGATAAATTATATAAAAACTGTCCGAATGTTCTTTTTATCCGAGCGCTTTCGGCTATACATTTAGCCATTTTCAAGGATTATATTTCAACTGTTAGAATTAGAAATAGTTTGTTATATGTATGTTTTATAAAGTGATTCATTTTTTTTTTTTTTGTTTCAAAACACAGTCAAGATATTATGTCCATGTTCAAAGTTAATATTATTAAGTGTTGGTTTGTTTGTTTTTATTAGTAAGGCTTCCATTATTTTTAGCCTTTCTTTGCAAGTGGATGATGCTATTATATTAGTGTTGTCGACAAGTATATTCCGAATAGTGTCCGGTAGGTCTCCATGAATATTTAAATGAGATCTAATTGAGCTATTGTCAGAAAGCTGTAGAGTTAATCTGCGTGTTAAACAATTTGTAGTGTGGCCTATATAATTATTTACGAAAGTTGATTCTTGAGGAATACAATTCTTTAATGGACATTTGAATTCGTAAATAATGTTTGCTCTATTTAATTTTGTTCTAGGAGGTGAATTATTATTTTTAACTATAAGGTTAGAGGTTTTAAAATTTTTATAATAAATAATTAATCTAATTTTTTTGCTATTGTCAACTGGTGCTATGCATTTTTTTATAATGTTATTAATTCTGCATTCATCCTGTTTATAATTTTCGTTCATCTGATTTTTATAAAAAATATTAATATTATTGTTTATGTTTCTATTCTCGCGGTTGCTATTAGTTACTTTGGACAAGATACGCCTAATGTGGAAATCCAACAATTGATTAGGAAATCCGTTATTAATCAGCGTTTGCTTTATATTTTTTAATTCATTAAAGAAAAAGTGTGGGAGAGGATTCTATTTCTAATTCTAACAGTTGAAATATAATCATTGAAAATGGCTAAATGTATAGCCGAAAGCGCTCGGATAAAAAGAACATTCAAACAGTTTTTATATAATTTATCCTCTGAAAAGAAAAACTTTATTAGATCGCACAAGAAATTATATAAAAAACTAAATAAAAGCACCTTGTCAGTCGTTTTTAATGAAATGTGCATGAAAGAAGGATTGCTGCCTAAATACACAAATATATATATATATATATATATATATATATATATATATATATATATATATATATATATATATATATAATTAATAAACAATAAAATCCAAAATTAGATCACATGGGGAATAGCCTATAGATATCGGTTGTCTGTTTTATCAACCTCGGTGTGGACTGAGTTTGTGTCTATACAGTCAGGAGGGGCAGAAAGTAGAATTTAACTATGAAAGCTAAGAAAAAAAAAAACCTGTACAAAAACTAATTAATGTAAGTAATAAGGTTGTCATTTTGCTGATTCATATTACCTTCAGCATCTCGAGTAGAGTTCCATAGCCAAACCCTCCAGGGATTGTACCATCAACTTTTTAGGGGGTATTAGCAATTGACTGCTTATACTTTTCGATTTTCTTTCATATATATATATATATATATATATATGAATAAAGAAAAAATGAAAGTGTGCAATTTGATATATATATATATATATATATATATATATATTAGTAATAAATATACATTTTCTTATATCACCAGTAGCACAACTCTGTTTTCAATCAGCACCTGAAGATTGCATGCAAACTCAGAGCTGTGCTACAGATGAAGAAAAAAATGTTTATTTATCATTAGTATAAATTATAGCTGCTATACTATATTGACCACTATTTTATTCGCACCAGAACTCAATGTGCAATATTTTATATATATATATATATATATATATATATATATATATGCTTCAACTCTATACTTAATGTCACTGCCTGAACTGTAAAATTTTATTCATTAGTTAAATGTTGACCTCTTTAAGTCTAAAATTAGCTATCTTTACTGTTATCTTCCCCTTTCTTATGCTAATACAACTCTACAGAGTAACCTTCTACCTTGAGTGGCCCTTGGGGCTTGTACTAGGTGAACAATAAAAAAAAATTTTAATTTAAAAATATTTTTTGGTTTTAAATAACTGCAATGGGTTGATAAGTCGTAAAAAAAAACGAATAATCAAAGCTATTACTCAAGTCTCATTTAACAATCGGATCAATAATTGAACTATTTTCGAGTTTTCTAATTTCTCTTAGTGTTAATAATTGTTATTAGATTGAATTTGGTTATTGAAGTCAGATCTTGCAAAATAAAAGGCGAGGTTATCTTAAATTATATTAGTTGTACTTACATTTTCTTTGAATTCGTTTGAATTATCGGCACTGTACGCATGTTTATCAATTGCATTTTAAAATCTTTTTAGACTAAATGATTTTGTCAACTGTTTTAAGTTGTTAAAACAGAAATTTAAAGATTTTTTACGTTAGTAAATCAACGGTTTAAATCTCTCTGCAACAGAAATTTTAAAAAAGAACCACGACTCAAAACTAAGGAATCACCAGTTACCTCCCTTGTAATAAAATATCAGTCGCAATAGGAATTAATAAAATTTGTAAAGTGGTAAAGAACTGTTATGTCGTCCGTCCTCTTGTATGACATCAGTGATGAAGAAGAGACTTGAAACAACAGAAATGTGGTTCTACAGAAGGATGCTAAGAATACCATGGACTGAACATGTGAGCAACTTTTTGACAAAATGAAAACTAAAAGGACTCTTATACTTAACATCAGAAAGAGTTGAAATTTCTCAGGTAGATAATAAGAAAAGAGGGCTTAGAAAATTTGATACTAACAGGACATATTGAAGAGGAACAGAGAAAATCAGTGAATAACCTATGTAACAAACTTGTGTAAATGTTTGGCAGAACAGGGATTAGGAAAGATAGCAAAAGACAAAATTTGCTAAGAGCTACAAAGGACAGGAAATTGTGAAGAGCCATGATGGCCCACACCCTGAAGGGACACGGCACATAGAAGAAGAAGAAGAAGTGGTAAATGTCTATTCAACTCCACTTGATATTAACTACAGCATATTGGTAAAGAAGTTTATCCCACAGATTCAGAGAATCCCAATATTATGACCTTGTGCCTGACTAAGCTATGCTTATTTACACTATTTATATTTGGATTATTGTCCTAATCTTTGTTGTTGTAATCACAATGTTTCGGTCATTGTGCCCTCCAGCCTTCCTCAGTTGTATATTGATCTGAGTAACCTATAGGAAATTCTGAACTCTTTATTTAACCCTTTATTTAATCTACAGGGATAGACTGTTCTCATTCTACTTTTCATGTCTAGGGATATTGTCTAGTTCTTATTTTTTAGTACTGCTTATTTATTGCTTACTTATTTCTAAGTACATACTGCCAACCTAAGGATTGAACTCACAGTCACTATAAAATAATCACAATAAATTCACATGGTCGTTTTACTAATTAATTCCACAGAATAATACTCAAAGGTTCTTTTTATTTTGACCTTGTGCCAAATTTGGTAGTGCTTATTAAATAATTATATCAACTCCATTCTCTGTTCTTGATTTTTAGCAAGTTCATCCCACAGACTAGCCATGATTGGTAACTAGTATAGAAGGACAAATCTGAATTCAAAACATATGGGCACATAATTGAACTGTAACTAAAGTCTGCTCAATATAGCTGTAGTATATACCACAGATTGGCTCTGTGGGCATTGAAGAAACACCGATGGGTCTGAGCTGATGGGCATGCACGGAAATGTGCAGTCATACTGAAGATGACAAAATCAAACTGATTTGCATTATGCCTTCAAGTTGAAACAACTCTAATGGTGAACCTACAGACTAATCTTCTTAAGTGCTCCATTAGTGTGGCTTTGTATCAGTTTAAGCTTTGCCTAATAAATAATTATAGAAATTCTATTCTCACTTATGATCATGAGTAATATTATTACATTGACTAATCTTCATAGGCTCCCCATGACTCATAGCAGCTCAGAAGGGGAAATTGGAGAGCTGAGTTTAATAACAAAGAGAGCAAGAGTAGACTTAAGGAAGCTTTATTCTGCTTAGTATAATTGATACCAGCATAATGACTATTTATAGTCCTCTACAAACGAAAGAGTTCTCCAAAGGGAGGTAATCATAAAACAAGGGAGATTACGCCTGATTACTTTATCACATTGAGTTTGAATCCCAGTTGGGCTTGTTAAATTAACTTATGTTAACTTTGAGAAAAGTGAATCCACTTACACCCCCAGTTATGGGTTAAATAGTAGGGCTTGCATCAGGAAAAAAAAATCATTGTTGTTTTTTTTTAAAATGTTACGGCAATATTCTCTCGAAAAAAAATGAATTACTCTTCAGTTCAAAATGTGTGTTCAGCTTTTAATAATCCACAAAGGGTTGATAAGCCATAAACAACAAATCACTCTCCCCATGATTGTAGCATTGTACCAGACTAATCTGTGCATATTATGTAATTACACAAATTATGATATTTAGTAAGTTCATCCCAGAAATTAATTCTCATAGATTTCTCAACTATAATAGCAGATGTAAACCTTTTCATTTGACATGCATGTGTTGATAACCCTATCATCAGCAGTAAACACTTTTCAGCATTTAAGGCATATGCATAAAGAGAAAAAAAACTGGGAGCATGCATACTGTGAATCTCAAGAGGCTAGCTCTCTTTCACTGTGGGCTGAGATTGGGATAGGATGCTAAAATTAGTGCTCTGTCCTGTAGCTGCACATGGCTTAGACTGTACACATCGCCTACTTGCTAATTCACTAACAGAGTAAGTTCAACTTTTCCTTCATTCTTTACAGAGACTCTTAGGAACATTCTTTGAAATTTTTTCTATGTGAAAGACGTTCTTGATAGAATAAATATTTTTATCTTCTTTTGTTTCATTCTTTTGTTTGTCTATTTTTTCAACTAATTGAACACTTTTAGTTTTTGTTCATCAAAACACTGCATCTTTTCAACTTCAAATGACAATGCTTAATCTAATACCAACACTGTTATGGCTTGTGTTAGATTAAGCTTATTAAATATCATTCTCAGTTCTATTATGACATGGTGGGCAATCTTGGACCTTCGTATCTGCAAAAAAATGGAGTGCCAAAAAGATGGTCTTTCAATTGAAACCATTAATGTTTTAACTACCTTCACTCCCTCGACAATGTTTATTGTTTTAAAAAGTGACGATTGTAATTAAACCTAAACATATAAAAGTGAATTTATATATTTTCTTTATTCTTGAGAACTGAAAACAAAAATAATGAACAATGTTTATTTATTATATTGTTTATTGGAAAGATTGGCAAAACACTGGATAATTGGCAATCAATTCAAACTTTATAAAATGTTAAATAATAAGGATTTCCTTATAGTTGGTTTTCATATTTTAATAATTTAGTAAATGTTTATAAATTTTTGAATAAAAAATTATTTTCATATTTATTTCTTTAATTGGTAATTATTTCCCAATTACTGTGACCTTGTGCCAGACTCAGATGTGCTTATTAAATAATTATGTCAACTTCAATCTTGGGCCTACTCATGATTAGCAAGTTTGTTACAGTTTTTTGGATACCTATGTACTAGTGAGCCAACCAAAATGAGCTGACTCATTTTATAGTTTACCAAGAGAAGATTAACCAATCAGAGGACTTGTAATATTCAATCCGACATGTATAAAGGCAGCCATTTTTTTTTCTTGGAATATCCACTGCTAACTAGTCAGATGAAAGACCTGAAGAACTACGCTTTCCTACTCTCTCCAAATATTCACTGCCAACCTCTGATATGGAAGACCTTAAGAATTATTGAACAGCTGCTACTAGATATTGGTGTTGTTTCATTGAACAAATTACTTATGTTGGTTTCTACATTCAGACTACGTTAAACATGTATAACAAAGTTTACCCCTCCCCAAACAAATCTACATAAATTCCCAACTATTGCAGCGTTCTTCCATAGACTTCCTTTACTCATCTGTCAGAGATAACCTTCTTTTGTAATCTGTCACATGTACATAATACAAGTAATAACAGAAAGACTTCAATGTAAAATATTAAAGTATTTATGAATTTAAAATACATTAACAACAAAGAAATAAAGAGCCAACAGAAAGATTATTGATTACTTATCAGTTAATACACGACTGTGTAAAGCTGCTAAGAAAAGTACTAATTTGTCTTGAAATATGTGACACTTGACTTTAATGTCTGGGTTAACACAATAGTCAACACATATCGGTAACTCCTCTGTCAGTATCATATCTCTATTTATAGTAAATGGTGGTCTATATTTTCATTGTCTAGAGATTCACATTCAAACTCTGGTGTCAGCTGTGACACTTTTCATTCATATATGACACCTACCAAGACCTGACTCCCTTTTAATGCCTTGATCTGATAGAGTAACTGTGTCAATTCACAAAGTTGTATATACTGGTGAAGGACCAAATGCCAAATTATTTCAAACCTGGTTCAGGAGTGTGGCAAGGAGAAAATGGGAGGCCCAATCTATGTAATCTTTTCCTAGACTATACTCTGTGCATATACTAGCACAGATATGAAGAGATGGGCACTGATCATTTAAGCATTCTGTACTACATCCCAAACAAATCTACCAATAAAAAACATTGATCATGTTTTCCCTCAAACAGCCAGTGTACTGATTATGAGAGAGAGGGGCTATGCTGATGACATAGGTGTTTATAGTTGGGATGAATGATTTTGAATAAAAAATCAACATTCTTTACCATGTGTTCCAAGAAGTAGGACTTACAATAAACCTTTCCCAAACAGAATCTGTGATCTGGAATTGGAATGAAAATAAAACTCTATATTCATCACAAAAATTCAGAATGTAGAATTAATAAAATCTAAACACTTGTTGGATTACTGCCCCCTGATGATAATCACAGGCAGTGAGATTTTGAGTTACTGCTCCTGACAATTATTACAGGTGGCATGATATTTGAAACAATCCATCACTTTCTTGGTGACTTTTCATGGCGAAAAGACGTATTCTTTTTGCTCCAGCAAAAATGTAGGTGCCTCGACTACAGACAACAGAAGGTTGTTTTGAACATTTCACATTTAATTTCATTTCTCATTTTTCCTTTTGTAAAATGTCCTATCAATATATTTGTTAATATTTCTTTGTTTAAATTCTGTGTCTTATTTTTCCTTTCGACTTACACGAGTCCGCCAAAAATTGTCTGCAGGTAAAATGTAGCAGGAGCATAAAAATCTCATCAAAGTCTGCCTGCAGCACACTTCAGATACTTCAGTGTATAGATCAATTATAACAAATTTAGTCTAGGTGGTAAGAAAATTAATTGTTGGAACTTGAGTCATGTGCTTAAATAATCTTGTCAGATCTAAACTCTTACATGAATGTCATAGACGGTGCCTAGTTCATTCAAAAATGTCGAAACTATCACCTATTTACAAGCATTTTCACAAATCAATGATTAAAAATGGCTTCAAATGAATGCATCCTCTAGGTCTTTTATCAGATCTTATCAACTAGCACTACAGATCACAATATATATGTATTATCAAATAACAAAAACCACATCACTTGAAGATAAAATAATTTTTTATTAGGTAAAAAAAAACCTACAAAAAATACTTCGAACAAATGCTTGAGATATGGGCACACAACAAAGATAGATGACACAAGCCGGATTTAAAGAACAAATGATAAATTTATTGTTAACACACAAAATTGAAAGACTTATTCAAATTAAGTGCTTTGTGTGTCAAATGATGGCCAATAACATATAAGTAAAAATAATCAATGCAAATGAAACATGCCATTTTACAATAAAAATTATAATGCTGCATAAGGTCCTCAGAAAAGAAAACTACATATAAAAATGTAGAAAAGGAGAAAATACTTCTTTGTATAGTTTTTAAAGAATTGGTACAATTTTTGAAGCAAAGTTCATGGTAACAGCAAAGGATAGAACAATTACACTAGCCAAAAGATTTTCCTTGATGTGGGAGCAATTTTGAGGTTACTTTCAATTCTAATCTGGTGATTGTCAAATTTCTTCTGCATTGTATTTCTTTCTGGACCATGGTAACCTGGGTCCCAGCAATGTTTGTTGATTTGTTTGAATTAAACCCGAGGTTCCTTTTTATTCCCTGTAGGCAGGCACCAAATTCACTTCTCACAATTTGGAGGGAAACCTTTTGATTGGTTCTGGATGAAAAACAAATGCAGCTGTTTTCCGACAAATCGAAATATACCAAAATTTATTTTTTAAAATTCAGCAAGAGCCCAATGCAGCATCTGCTTTCTCTCAGAAAAGCAGATAATATTAATACATGCTCAAGCAGCTTAAATCTCTTATAAAACTTCCAACAGCAGCAAAAACTAAAATGGATAGCACATGTAACTATAAGAAAGAATAATGATATAATCAAGATCTTGACTTTCCACACTACCAAAAACAAAATGTTAGGAAGGAAACTACCATCCATACTAGAAAAAATGTGATAACAGTTAGTGAACTTGAGAAGCCTGAAAAACTTTTTTAAGAAAAAGATTGGTAATGTTCAACCTTCATGCCTGCAAAAAATGATCTTTCAAAAGTGCTATTTACTTTAAAATATGTACAAGTAAAATGAAATATTTATTATTTACTTTTTATATAGATTCATTATTCATTATTTTAAAAAGAAATAAATCTGAAAAGAAATTATTTTATTAAGAAATTTATAAAAAATTACAAAATTTTCAAAATTTGTAAACCAATTACAATATAATTTTTATTATTTACCATTTCATAAATAAATAACTATGAAAAAGGCAAAATTTAACCTTCGTGCCCATAAGAAAACAGTGTTTTAAAAGGACTTTTTTCTGTTGACATTGCTCTTACTGTATACTAGCAAAACTCCCTCAGCAATTTTTATTTACAAGATTATAAAAATATATGAACCAAGTACAATGCAATATTTATTATTTACCATTTTATAAAGATTTCATATTCATCATTATTATAAAAGATTTCTTTTCAAATGTCTTTCTTTATAAAAAATAAAGAAATAAATTGGAAAAGAAATTATTTTATTCAAAACTTTATAATAAACTACAAAATATGTAAACCACCTACAATGCAATATTTATTATTTACCATTTTATAATGAAATAAATTTGAAAAGAATTTTTTTTTATTCAAAATTTTATAAAAATCTACAAAATATATGAACCACTTCCAATGCAATTTTTATTATTTACCATTTCATAAATAAATAAATAACTATGAAAACTAGTTTTTTTTATTCATAATTTTATAAAAATATCTATGAACTAGAAAAATGAAAATTTAAATCAATATGATTTTTCCAGATATTATACATTTTCTTCTGAAATTATCTTATATCTCAGATTATTTCTTTATTATTCAATTTTTTTATAATTGTGATCTTGGATTCTTAAACAATAGAAATTCAAGGCTTGAAACTCCAGCCTCGCTTCCTACTCTTTTTGAAAAACATAATTTTGAAAAATTTTTTAAATTGTTGCAAATTTTCTAAAAATGCCAACAAAATCTGTCAATAGATTATTTATTGTCAGACAAATACTAACTGATGAAGAAATGAAGAGTGGACACTAAGTTCCTTGTCTCAAATTGTGTTCGTTGGAATGGTTGGCAAAACATTAATTCAAACTTTATAAAATGGTAAATAAAGATTTCCTTTGAGTTGGTTTACATATTTTTATTATTTAGTAATTTTTTATAAATTTATGAATAAAAAAATTGTTTTCATATTTCTTTCTTTATAAATTGGTAAATGATAAATATTGCATTGCATTAGCTTTAATTGTATTATGTTGTAAATACAAAATTATACTTGTAAATTAACAAATATAATTAATATTATTTAATATTTTCGTTTGAAATTCTCAAAGAGCAATGAAAATATATAAATTCACTTTTATATGCTTGAGTTTTATTAAAATTTTAATCATCGCTTTTTATTACAATAAAAGATTGTCGGGGAAGTGAAGATAGTACAAAATAATTGTGGTGTCAATAAAAAACTGCCCTATTGACACATCATTTTATTGTGGGCATGAAGATTAAACTTTGCTGAGTTTTATAAATTTTAACTTAGAGTAATGGTAACTATTTGAGCGAATGTTTCCTTCATGGAAAAGGCTACCCTCACTGTCACTGTTACCATCAATTAATTTGCTAAAACAACTATCATTACATATTGCATCTACCGAAATTTTATTGTTTATTACTCATATCTTCTACTATTATATTTGTGGAAGAGCCAGTAAATATTATTAATAGAAGCAGGAACGGTGCATACTAACCTTGACCCACTAAAGAGGTGAGCCTGATTGGGGTCCCCTGGGAAGTGCTTTGTGATCCTCACTATCTTATCAACATTTGCTTTTTTCTACCTACATTTATATATGTTACAAATTAAACAAAGCACAAAAGACAAAGGATGAAAAAGTTTTTGTGGATTTTGATGTCATTCTGTCATCTTTTTTTTTTTGTTCAAATCTGTGAATTTGTTTTACTTATGTTGAGTCTAAAAAAAGAAAACACTATATAAAATTCACTATTTCTTATTGATAGTATTGAATATGTTAAAATTATTCAACTTTTTAACAAGAAAAATATCAACTTGATGTTGGTTGGTTGATTTTGTTTAGTGGCATATCTATGGGTTATTTAATGCTGAAATCTAAATATTTTGAATGCAATTGTATGCCTTCAACTGCAGATAAAATGTATTGTTAGTAAGTTTGCTTTAAATATGTATTGTTGGTCATTTTGTTTTAAATATGTATTGTTGGTCATTTTACTATAAAAATGTATTGTTGGTCATTTTTTTCCTTGTATTAGGTGAACATTAGTAAAACAAAAAAAATACTGGTATTTTTACTACAAAATGTATTTCTATACTTTCATAGTGTTTTGTTTTTGCTTGGGTGGGGGTCACTATTTGCCCATAGCTGGGACCCTAACAGGTGCTAGCACCCCAGATCAGGGTGAACCTGGGAAAAACAGCAATTAAGAGATGGTTCCAGGCTCCTCAAAACCTCCAATCTCTCAATCAGAGGTCTTGCTGCTGGATGTAGTTTATCGTCATACCCAGAACTATCAAGTTGATGCTAAAAATTGCTGCAAAACTTTGTTGATTTATTTAAGATAGAACGATCTATTATGACATATCTCTAATTTGTATTTCGATACACTGTATTTATTTACAATTTTTGTTGTTGAATTGTTCACCTACATTGTATGTTGTCCATTATTGTATGTAATTAGGTTACAATAATATTTGTATTTTATATTATTACTACCTTATGAAAATTCAGACGTAGTAGAGTGGGGGGTGTAGCATAGATTCGTGGGTAGGAGGCATGAAACCCTTGCACTGGCCCTGGATAGAAGAGAGAAAGAAGGAAGTATTAGAATGATGAATAAGAAGTAAGTTTATTTTTTTTTTATATAAGTATAAGATGTGAATACTCTGAACAGTAAGATGGCTACACTACTCATAATAATTCCTGTTCATCTCAGTGTGATGAGTTGGTGAGTGTTCAAATGTAGGTCAGTTACATGAGACTGGATGTTTTATTTAAGGCATCTGTTTGAACTTAATGAGAAATAGGTGACACGTTGTTTTTTAATCAGTTTGTCACACAGAATGTCTTGATTTAGTCAGAAACAAAAAATCATCAGCATTTTATTCCAGACACTAACTCAAGGGTAGTCCTTCCTGTTTAAAAGGAGGTGAAATCAGAGCAGTCAATCGATGTTACAGGTGAGTGGAGATGTGTGATTGAGGATTCTAATCAGTAGCCACATCTATTAATTATTGTGAGTAATGAGATTCATTAAAAGGTATAAACTGGTTCTGCATCTGTAATATTATCATCTCCATCAGAGTAATGAAAACAAGACAAAATCTTTCAGTTGTAACGTTACATTGTATTCAACTCCAGATTTTGTCAATTACTGTCGACCAGTATTGTGTGTGTAGGCCCAGGTCCTAATCTGGACATGCATCTTACATTCTCATGTGAGATATCTGAGAGTCTGTTCTTACCACTTGAGGGGTGTTTATATATCTATATCTGTCATATGGTTCTTTCCTACATGTGCATCCCAGATGCACCTAGGCCAATCTCTGTCAGTGCAATGGAAACATGAAACTGAATCTTTCAAACATAATATTACATTACATTCAAAACTTGACTGTGAGTTACTGTCCATCAATGTGTGTGTGGATCTTGGACATCATCTGAACTTGAATCTTACATTCTCATGAAGAGGCAGTTGGGCTGATCATATGGATCTGCACTCAGCAGCTAGAAGGTCATCTCAGGTCAATCTCAGTGCTTGAAAGTGCTCAAAAGCAGCTGATGCAGCAGCTTGTGCCACCAAGCAGTAGTGGGAGGTCAGTGTGATGATTTTGAAAATCTGAAATGGTTCTCGTGGAAATAAGCACTTAATTACCGATTGAATTGGAACAACAAAACTGAAAGAAAGTGCAACTTCAAGGAATGTTCTTATGAGAGCCTCCGTAAAAACAATGAAGAAAAAGTTGCATTCATTGGTGAGTTAAAGAGCGTATAATGAGCATTGTCTAAGCCATGTTTGTCCATTAGGGGAGCACTAATTTTAGCATCCTATCTCAACCTTGGCATGAAGTGAAAGAAAGAGCTAGCCTCCTGGAATTTCCAGCATGCATGCTCCCAGTTTGATGTTTTTACACATGCTCAAAAGCTTAAAAGGGGCTGCTGCTGCTGACAGGGTTGTCAATGCATGAGTGTCTATCAAAAATCATTTAATTTTTGCTACAATATAAGTATATATGTAAAATTCATTCACATGCTGAAATACATATTTTTTTTAAAACTTTGCAACCTCTTTGTCACAATTCTTAAACAACCACCGTGTTCTTTTGAACAGGAGTAGAGGTTTATCCCTTGTGTTTTTGGTTCCTGCCAAAGTCTACTTCAACTCTATACTTCTAACCTCTCTGCCTAAACTCTGTAATTTTATTTACTGTTTATTTTTTATTGAACAGATTAAGATTATAGTAATTGGAGAAACAACTTCTTGGGAGTCGGTTCCACAAGGCAGTGGTTTCATAGGAAGAAGCTGCTTGAGCGGAACTTACAAAAGGAATACAAAGGAAATGAGTGAGGTTCTCTATGAGGTGCTTGTTATGGTGGGTTTTAACCTTATAGATTAGGACTGGTGGAACTAAAGACAGTAGTTTATCTGAATAATCTCCATGGAAATGGACACTTCAGATCATTCACTCGTCAGTGTCAAAGGTGATGCCAAAACAAAGACATCCCCTGATAGACTGTTCTGTAGAATGATTTTTCGGTACATGAAAGCAGACTGGGACAGCTCCAGATCTTACATGGTGGAAGCTCATCTCTTATCTTTCTTCAAACACACTACCTCTAAAACTGTTTCCCCCCATATTGGAATGGATTCTTACTGGAATGGAAGTTTTATACCCCAGAAAAAATTCCAAAAGAAACCAAACAGCATTTGAATATCTATTGGGACTGAAGCTCACACTAGACCCTGTGAAACTCGTATATTATGATCTATTGCTAAAGATGCTGAAAAATGGTCAGTTCCTTGTACAGCTCCAGAAAGTATCTGACTCCTCCTGCCATGCTTTATCTTTACAAGAATCAGATCAGACCAAAAATGTAATATTGCTGCCATATCTTGACTGGAACTGCCAAATCTTCACTTTTTTTAGCCAAGGCAAAGTTCAAAAGCATTTACATAGACTTGCAGGTGATGAATTATTTTCCACCATACAATCCCTTTCTCCACAGACTAAAAATTGCTAGCCTCTCTCTAATCTATTACTATTTTCATGACAGATGTTCAGATGAGTTACAGTCCTTAGTTTCTACCAGTTCAGACCTTCACAGCTAAGACCTGTCAGGCCATGTAGCAATGACTTTTAATATGAGTGAGTAATTGAAAAATGTATAAAACTAAAATGAAAATGTTAAAAAAAGGTTCAGATATCCCGGCAGTCTCTAGTGGCGTGGAATGTGTCTACTGTTTCTTTGTTTCCTGGAAACTCTCTGCGTGCCGGTAGACGATGACTTGCATCCTGGCACCGATAAGCATACCACACTTTGAATAGCATTGGTCTACGGTGTGAGCTATGAATTTGGTATTCCTAGGTCTTGTTCTCCCACCAGATCATCACGGTATCGTCATGCATATTTTATTTCTCTGTTTTGCTGTTCATTGTGTGCCATTTGTGAGTTGGGTACGTCGATGTGGTGTAATGGTTAGAAAGCATGTCCCGCTAGAACAATTACGACTGAGTAGTGAGTTCGATCCTCACTGGAAAGTTAGAAAGTTAGAGCGTTGTGTCCTTGTAATTGAAAACATGTGACACAGTGACACACTGACATTCGCATTTATTATATAGATAATAACGATCCGAGAAAATATTATTTGAATATTTGCTGTATTATTCATTTATACCAGATAAATATAATAAATGTTGCATCATTTTTTTTTATTTATATTGATTTTGCAGAAATATATGTCCACGAAAATGACCTTTTGGTTTTTCGAGGTGTGGTTCTCATGTAGTCACATGCCACATCATCAGGATGGTGTTGTCATACGTATTTTAGTGCCCTGTTTTGTTGTTCATTCTATGGCAGTCGTTAGCTGTATAGCAATGACTTTTAGCATGAGTGAGTAATCGAAAAATATAACCATAATAAATATAAAACTAAAATGAAAATGTTAAAAATGATGAGTCAGATATCCCAGCAGTTTTCAATAGCATGGAATATAACTACTCTTTCTTTGTTTCCTGGAAACTATCCGTGTACCGACAGACAATGGCTCGTCTATTGGCACCAGGACACATACCTCACTTTAAGTAGCACTGATCTATACTACATATCCTCATAATATGCACTTCTTACTTCCTCCCTCTATGCTTTTACAACAACTGCATTCAGTAATCCTCTACCTTGAGTGGCTCTTAGGCCATGCATTGGTTGACTAATAGTATATAAAAAATATTATTACTTCTAAAGATCTTGGGAAAAATAAATCACTGTAAATGAAAATTAGAAAATTTATACCACTAATACAATTATGGAGTGCTTGGAAAAGGAGAAAAATACCTAGGTCCTCTCTATTCTCCAAGGTCCACTATAGGCATTAGTAACCTGTGATATTCACCTTAATGAGATGGAAGGAAGGACTAACAACACTTAAGTATACAAATATATCATTTGAATATAGGAAATTTGGTTCTCTGTGTTGTGCAAGAAAGTTTTTCTTGCCTGAGTCCATCCTTCAAATCTATAAATCAACCATTTGCCCTTGCATGGAATACTGCTGTGCATCTTAAGATCTTTGACAAAATCCAGAGATGGATGTGATTGGCCCTGATCTGGCATCTCATTTACAGTCACTCTCTCACAGACATGCTGTTGCTTCCCTCTGTCTTTTCTACAAATACTTTCATGGTAACTGTTCCAACGAGCTACTTTCGCTGGTTCCCAATCTTCATGAATTTAAACGTGCTACTATGTTGGCATCTCAGTCCCACCCTTTCACTGTCGAAACGGTTAAATGTAGCCGTCTCTTCTACTCCAATAGCTTCATGTCTTGTACTTCCTGTCTGTGGAACTCCCTTCTTCTTACTTGCTTCCCTGATAGCTATAATCTACAAATATCCAAATGCAATGTCAATCGCCATCTCCAGATGCCTTGATCTATTCCTTGTCCTTCTCTTCATCTTTTCTTATATCATGCCTCTTTATTCTTGCTCCCACTCTCTGTAATCCCTTGTGTGCTAGTGGCACTCCCACCTTGCTTGGAGTGAAATGCTTAAAAAAAAAAAAAGGTGCACTACACAAAGATAAATATTAGTTACAATTACACAGAGAAATTAGAGCACATATAAAAAAAAAGCAAGAAGTAAGTGAAGGGATGTATAAAAAGTAGGTTTTACTTGTAATGCCCTCAAGATGGACACAGTAGAGATCCCACTCATGATACCAATTATTATAATACATGTATGGTAGCACAGAATAGTAAATGAAACAACAGTATTGACAGTGAGGAGAAAGAAAAAAAATGACAAGAATTTAAAATTCCTTTATATTGCTGATACAGCAGATGTGAGCTGGTGTCTCTAAATGTAGGCAAGAGTAGACTTGGTAAGGTCTAGAATTGAAGCATTTGTCTGGTCGGTTGGCCGAAGTCATGGTAGTTGTGTTGAGAGAGGCTTGGAGTTGAGTAGTGAATTCCTTTGTTGAATTTGAGAAGTAAAAAACATTGTCATTTTCAATTATATTTTATATCGATAGGAATTATATTAAAAATTACTATCTATATATATTTCTACTTTTGGTTGTCTTTTACAAAGTTGGCAACCTTAACTGTATCAGTCATGTAAGCAAGGACAAGATGGTAGTTAGATAAATACAAATAAAACATCCAAAAAAGGACCATCCAACTCTTTAGAAGGAAAGTATAGAAAAAGCAAATTGTCATTACTTGTTGTCTTTACCAAGCCTAAACTAAACTGGATCAATTTGAATTATTACTTTGTTTAAATAAATCTGAATAAATAAAAATAAAAAAATGTCTGTTCTCAAAATTTCAAATTTTTTCTTATAATGCACGCACTCAAATCTATATTAAAAGCAGCGTATCTTGAGTCTTTAAAATAGGGTACTTACACTTAAAGAATTTTGCAATTATAAGTAGGCTGATATGCTTTATGAATCAACATTTTAATTAAAAATTACCTTAGGATTCATCATAAGGCAATATGCATGATATAAAAGTTTATCTCATATTGTTAATAATTGAAAAAGTATTGACATAAGTTTAACTGATTGACAATAAAGTAGAATTTTTTTTTTTAATTTGTGAATCTGTTTTATGAATAAACTGCAGTCCAGTGGTCAAATTGTATAGCAAATTAAAAACTTCTTTGCAACTGGAAAGTCATAAATGAGTAATAATATTTTTCAAAAATGAGAAAAAATATGCACCATCATAAAAACATTGAAAATTTTCTTTTGATGAAGATTTGCATAAAAGTGAATATATTTAGCCTACTTGAATTTTATTCCATTCACAAATCAACATTTATGCGAAAAATACATATGCAACTGCTATAGCATAATTTTTACTTTTAAATGACTGTTATTAACTCAAGAACAAGCCAAAAAAAAAACACCAAAAAACTTGTAGTTAGAATTAAAGTCACGTGATAAGAGATAGCCAATAAGAAACGTTTGATATCCTCCACTCACCCTGCTTTACATTTTACTTGCCTTTCGGTACAAATATAAACGGATATGACGTCACAGGCGGCGCCATTCACTTCCGGTGTTGTGGTGGCGGTATAGCTCACTTCTCAGTCTGAGCCACTCACCGCTGGTTGGCTCCTCTTCCTCTGTTCGAACCCTCTTTAGTCGGTTTTTTTTTTATGTGTGTGTGTCCCCTCCCTTTATAAATCTATTTAACTCTCTCGCACATATCTTATATAAACACCTGACTCGGCTTTCGACACAAACGGGCGCCGAGATGATATTACTGGAAATCAACAATCGTATCATTGAAGAGACACTAACGAACAAGTTTCAAAATGCTTTGGACGGGTGAGTTCTCAAAGAATTATTATTAGTGACAAATTAAAAAATAGAATGAAAGAAATATTTCTGAATGAAGAGTAGAAGTTTTAAATTAAAACCTCCATCGAAGAAATTAAATATATATATATAAAAAAAAATGGGTGGACCATCAGTTAAACTCGATTTACGCAAATATCAAGTGTTGATGATATGGATTCTTGCCTTCTCAAGGTCCATATATTTGTTAAAATGGGTGTTGACTTAGTTTTTTTTTTCTTCTTTTTTATAACAAAATGGTTTGAGAAATCTGGTGGCACTTTATTTCTAATTTATTTCAAAGATGGCAGCTTGCTTTTAAGTCCCATGTGTTGTATAATTAAAAAAACATCTTCTTGTCCAAAGCTTTTAAAATCTGTGCCTCTTTTAACAATGATAGTTTTCTTTAAAAAAACTGTCTTCTGATGTACAAACGTTTGTTTTAAAAAAATTTAAAAATAACAAAAAAAAGACCTACGTAACTCTTCTCGTCTCTAGTAATTGATGTTTTTAAAAAATCTTTTCACTTCATGGTATCGGAATCAAATTAAGGGGAAAAAAAGAAATGTATTATTACATTATATTAGTTAATTAATATCTTTTTAAAAAAGCATGATTTAAAAAAAACAAAACAAAAAACAACAACCTAGCCAGACCAAAAGTGATGGGAGGTGATGTATATCCAACTAGCCAAAAAAAAAAAAAAAGATAATCACTTTAAAATTTTATTTATTTAGACAAAAATTTAAACGCAAGACGAGTTAAATAATTATATTTCACATTTAAAAATATAAACAAAATAAAAATGTTTTTGATTACCAAACAAACCTGAAAGCGAAAGGACATTCCTAGTGGTAAATGAAGTTTGTATTTAAATTAAAAAATAAAATACACCTCCCTAAACTTGTGACTAAGTGATTTTTTCCCAAGATATACTTGAATTCTTTTTATTTATATAAATATTTGTGATGTGTTGTAGACGTTTCTTTTTAATTTAAAAAAAATTAAGTTCAGAATGTATTGCAGAAAAAACTGTTTACTTACTTATAACCTGATGACGTACATCCACACATTTGAAGTAAGGATTCTTTACTCTCTTTTTAAAACTCACGCCCCTCTGATCGATCTCATTACTTTTTTTTAATATTCTTATTATTCTTATATTCAGGCTTCATTTTATTTTATTATAAATAAAATAAAATGAAGCCTGAATATAAGTTTTTCTTTTAGTTTATTGTAGTTTAAATTTTCCAATTAAGTTTTGAATCGCACGACACTCGATAGAAAAAAATAATTTTCAAATCTGTTTTTGTCTTCTCATTTTGCACCTACGTTAAAAAATATAAATCTCATTTAATAAAAAAAATATTTTAGTGTCTACAAAACTGGATACAGCACCATACTAATTTTAAAAGGAATATTCATTGTTTTATTTTTTTATGTGGGGGCTGAGGTTTAAAACTTGATGAAAAAGAAAGATGATATTGAAACCTCCTAAAAATAAATTGCTATTGAACTGTTTTTTTTTTTTTAATAACCAGTTACTGGTCTAAAAATTTTGGAAACTGAAAAGAATAATTAAAGATTTTTTAGCTTTGATGATGCATTGATGAGTCGAGACCTGTCATCAAACTGTCACTTAATTTATTGGTCAGATAATAATACACAGGCATAATAAGAAAATAAAAACACTATCGTCTTTTTATCCGCAGACTGAAAGTAAAGTAGGAAGAATTAATAATCAGGAATAAATGCTTGCATGAAACTACTGGGCCTATCGAATAGCAACCATACCTCATTTTTTGTTTGTTTTTTTTACGTAAATAAGTGTCCGTTACTTTTTAATGGTGTGTCGTAGCTTTTAAAATGAAATAGATTGTCTCTCTATGTTGTCTCAAATTACCAAGTATAGTCGAATTTTAATCATAAAAAAAGCAAAAAATTGAATCCTCTTTTCCTGCTTGTGATCTGCAATGTCAAGATGAGATTGTTTGTCACATGACTGTGTACACACCTACTCTTTCGATGTTTAATGTTGGAGTTTCTTTTTTTGATGACACTGTCCACTTTTCAGCTCTCACTGAAATGAAAATTAATTCACCTCTATTGATTTCATATCAGCTTACCTTTGAAAGTCTCTTGTGCTGTCAAATTTTGCACTGTGAGTCATGCTAACAAAAACAAACAAACAAACAAAAAAAAACTGCAGAAGACTACTTAAAAAAAAAAAAAAAAAAAAAAAAAAAAAGTAAATGATTTTATTTTTATTTTATTTATTACTCCCAGCCGTTGGGATATTATTAGCCAACCTACAATGGGTGCAGTCAGTTGGGCTGCACAAGTACCGACCACTGATAGTGAAATAATCCTTTTTTTGTAGGATACAAGGTCTAGTTTTTTACAATGTCACGATCCAGCTTTTTCTCATCTTTTTTGAAAGAATTAATTTTTTATACACTCTTCTTGTCTGTTACTGTTTCTCTTGGTACAATAACTCAGAAAGGAAGTCACAAACACCAAGTCTTCAATTTCATTTTTAAGGTGTGTCCAAAATATTAGGTTTCGTTGAACCATATCCCGTAGATTAACAAAAAGGAAATACCTTTTAGATTTTTTACAACAGCAGTCTGTATTTTAAGTTTTAATAAAAATAACGTTGATAATATTTTAAAAATTTGTATATTTGTTTGGATATGCATGCGTTCTACACCGTAGCCAATGCCTACTGTTAGGGCACGTGTCTATAAGTCTGCAATAAAAACTTGTGGTAGCAATTAATTTTTAGCAGTAGAAAGCATTGTAAGTTTTCCTTCTAGATTTTTTTTTAAAGAATCGTCTTTCTTTCACTATCACATATGGCTCTGTAATTTTTTTCGTTTCTTTTTCGCTGTTTAATAAAAATGTTGATGAATCAGAATTTTTGTCTAAAGTCAACATCGGCTTTTCTCTTGTCCATTGTTGTGGTATCAGTGCAGTAAAAAAGGCCCTCCCTATATTTCAAGTGCCAAGGCCATGCAGAAATAGCAGCTACTGAACCGGTAGATAGATAAGTTATAAAAGAAAAAAATCTTTCTTTCACACTGCCACCGCCAACACACTTTCATGCACTTGGTACAATTTTTATATTGATATATAAATTAATGTATCATTATTTTAGAGATGTATATACTTTTTTCCCTCTCATCCTGTGATGTGGAGTAATGACTGTAGCCGGCGTTATTAACCTTTTTTTTTTTCTTTTGAAGTAATAAAGAAATCTGTGGGTGGTTCTAGCCTGCAAAACTAATTTCTGCTGTGCAGATAGTTTGGGGAGAGCGAGAGAATTCTTTTTAGCCTTATTTATTTCTCTTCCTTCGCACTGTAAAGCCCTTATGAAGGCATTTAGTGTCATGGGTATGGGAAATAAAATTGTCTGACGAGGTGCTGATAAGTTCCTGACCAAGAAGTCCTCCAGTATTCTGAAGTCTTGGTCAGATTTTGGGAAGTGGTTGGGTTGAACTTTGCAGCACCCTATCGGATAGATTCTTTTTTTTATTTTCTTAGTAAATGCTGAAAAATCGTATTGTGAAAGTAAAAAAAAAAAAAAGCTTTGTAGAAGCAGTCTGTTCAGATGGTGGGGGGCGTTATTTTGTAGATATGACTCTCTCTGAAATACGAAATTAAGTTAAATCTAAGGTAAAACAAACTCTAGAATTAATTTTTTTCTTTGCTGTTTGTCTAGTATTTGTAAAATCTGCAATGACCTGTGGTAAAATGAGTATTACAAGGTTGGCATAAGAAAGCATATTGAATTGAGGTATGGGGGGGGGGGGTCGTGTTAACAAATGTACCAGGCGTACATGTGCAGTTTCACTTATGAAAATTTCTGTTTCTTGACAATGCTGCTGCTGCTGCTGCAAAAAAAAAAATAGTCTATTTGAAATTAAGTTTCAATTTTTCATGTGAGAGGAATCAAAAATGTCTTTATTTAATTTGTTGAAAGCTACAAATGACCTAAAAACAGGATATAAAAATAGTTAAAAAAAAAAAAAAAAAATAAAATGCTAGTTTGCTGACTCATTTTAACTTAAAATTAGTCAGCAAACTAGCATTTTATTTTTTGTTAAAAGTTTTAACTTATCAGCCCAAACTCTTTTTAACACTCTCTTTCCTTTCCCTGTCATCCTTCATATCAGTGGGGGTTTCTCTCAGACGACTGATATTTATTTTGGAAAATCAACCCTATAGTTGGTCACTGGCAGAAAATAAAACTAACTCACCATTTTGATTAATATTTCAGTTGAATTAACTTTTCTAGCATATAATTGTTTTATACAACTTTTAATATTGAGGAAATTCCTCGAAGAAAGACGGTTTCAGAATGAGGAACATGATTTATGGAATTGTTTTATTTTTTTTTTTTCTGAATATATTTTCAAATGGATAAAGACCATTACTCTTTTATCTGTTTGGAAATTAGTAAAAAATTATCCAGAATTGTCGTAAAATCATCTTTTTAATTTGCAGAGAATGTGCAGTTTTTTGTTTTGTTTTGGTCTTATTCACATTCAAAGGTTACCTCTAATAGTAACCAGAAAGAACTTATGCCATGAAACCTGGTTTACATAATGTTTTCTAGAGCTGAGATTGTTTCAGCTTCTGTAATCATAAAACACATCAATGATAGCTGTTCAGAATGAGGCAGCTTTTAACTTTTTGTATAGGAAGCAAATTGGGGCATTATCCAGACTGGCCTTTTCCTTGTCTTCACAATGGCTTTTAATAATTCAAGGTGATACATATTTCCCTTCTAGATAATAGTCTATACTGAAATTGTCAGCAATTTTCTTTTCATAGTGAAAATTTATCAGTTTTCTATTTTGGTGAAGACTATTAACAATTAAAACATTTTCAATGTAGTATACTTTTCAACAAGTAATTCATTTTCTTTCTCACTAATAAAATATTGCATTCTTAATGAATTCAGTTTTATGTAATTTTACCAATGTAGATTTTATTTAATGAAACTCTGACACTCTTTCTATATTATGAACATCTTAATTCCAATTTACTTTGCCACTGTGTAAAAGACAAAAAAGAATTGGCTGAAGGATTTTAATATTTTTTGCTTTGTACAATTCTGTGTCATCCCTGGAGTGAAGCTGATTCATTTGTCAGCCTTCTCTCTGGCTAGGTCATCCCAGCTTTCAAAATGGAACATAAATACAACCATTGTTAAACATGAAGTGGGGAAAAAATGGTCAGCTCTTTCTATTGTTCCAGGAAGCACTCGACTTCTGTCATGATTTTAAGATTTAAGAGTCAGATTAGATTTTTTAAAAAAAGAAATGGCATATTGCTTCCCTAACTGAGCTACTCCATTCTCACTTTCCATTCAGCTTTGTTACTTCAAAATTGTTTACGTTGTCTTTTGGGGGAAGAAGACTTATTCTCCACTCTGGGGTTGCTTTCCCACAGATGCAATATTACATGCTTGTCACTTACTCTGTTGCTATTTCCATGGCAAATATTCAGATGAGCTCCATTCTTTTATCCCACCAGTTCAGATCTTTACAACTAGGACACACCATGTTATGTCCATGAAGTCAAATCCCCACCCCCCGCCCTCATTTCCCCCCCATATTCCAAAGGTAAGAATAAAGTTCCATCCAGAAAACTTTTCCTCCTAAGAACTGCCACTTTGTGGAACAAACACCTGTGTGGGTGCTTCTCTGAACACTTCAATCTTAATCGCATCAATTCATCGGTCAATCAGTATCTATCCTCTTTACCCTAATAATGTTCACTTCATGTCCTCTCCCTTTTCATTCATATCACACATCTCATTCATAATTACTATATTAACAGTAATCCTCTAAATTGAGTGGCTCTCGAGCCTTGTATTGATGAATCTTTTTACATTAAAAGGATTTTTTAAAATGTTTTGAGGTTTACCAGCAAGGTCTGTCTGTTTAATTTTTGTAAAGCTTTTCCAGTTTGCAGATAAGTAGTTGAATATTCTGATCAAATTGATTTAAACAAAAAAAAAAAACTACAAATACCAGTAAATAATAGAATACTATATAGTACTAATTGTAAAGAAAAACTTTAAAAAAGAAAACAAACCATGAAGCTCTTCTTATAAAAAAGGCACAGTCCACTATCTTTCCCTATAGGGGAAGGCCTCTTAAAATGTGTCTAAAAGTTAATATCTTTGTTGTTAGTCACTATCAAATTATGTGACCCTAGATAGACTTTTTTTTTTTTTAATTTAATTTAATTTAAAATGTATATCACCACGCATTGCTAATTATTTTACAGATGATGTACTTTATACACATATATTTAAATTATAACCTTCCTAACAACAACAAAAAAAGATTCTAAGATGAAATTAGTCAGAACTATCCTGTTATAATTGATAACATTTAACATTCCTGGTAATCACTAGCAATGGTTGAAAGTACAAAATCATTATGAACTTTAGACAGTTTCTTTATGAATTTGACCTGGATGTGTGACTGCTTATATGCAAACTGGAAAAATATTGAATTCAATAACTTATGTTTTGGTTGTGTCCTAGATTATTACTGTTGTACTTAAAGGAGAAAAAGGAAATTTTTTAGAGCTACATGACCTTAGTTGATGTCATAAAATCTCATAATGCATTCATTTTCTTTTCCCTAACTATAAAATGAAGTGTAGCAGTGCAGTCAGAATGTGGTACGTCTTTTTTTAAACTTTGCCTGCAAATGGCTCCTGCCCAACAAAGACAGGTTGAGATATCATTAGCTCTAAGTTGATAACAAGCAGGTTCCTCTTTTTACACTTTCAAGCAGAAAGAAAATGCCCACTCAATTCAAGCTCACTTCAAGACACCTACCAGTGAGATTTGTAACAGAGGTATTATTATTATATCTGTGGATGTAACTTTCTTTGAAATATTCTTTCATGAAGCGGTTCAGATACAAAATTTACCCTTTAACCCATGTGGCTTAACTGCATTAAGTTATCCTGTAATAATGATATAATGATTTGTTTTTTACTTCCTTTGTGAAATAAGAACCTGTGTCACTTTGCTATAAATATGGGGCATCAGTCAAAAACTAGTATAACAAAAATTGTATAATTGTAATAAATTGCTAACAGTCATCCACAATTTCTGTCCATATGTAAATAATTTAAATAGTCATCCACAAATTTATATTTGATATGTATGGGCATGGTGCCATAAAGTCAAATATAAATGTTAAGAGATGGAGGAGGCCAAGTTAGATTTGAAATTTGAAATATTCTTGATTCTATATTTTTATCTGCTCCTCTCATAAAAGGAATATCTTTTAGAACTATTATCTTTATAAAATTTTCTTTTTTTTCTCTTCTTTTATTATAAACACACTTTATTTTTTCCCTAAGAAAAAGTCTATAGGGTCTCAGACTTTTTCTGGAATTGGACTTATATAGAAGCTTTAGAAGCTAATGTTTCGAAAGGGTGGAAGATTAATTTTTCTGACTTTTTCTGAAAATTATTCAGTAACGGTACAAATGATGCAGCTTGGCTCACCAGCATCATCATGGACAGAGGCTAAGAAGACAAATTTAGTCTTCCATTTCGTTTTCAGCTCCAGCAAAAAAAAAACCCCCAAAAAACAAAGGGGCTGAAACTCTCCTTATACGGCTGTGGATGATGCAATAACCCTTTTTTTTTCTTCATATTGTTTCAGCATTAAAGCTGATTTTTCAGATTTTTTGAAATGAGGAATTATTATAGAGAGCTGCATGCCAACAAAGTAATAACCAAATCCCAATATACTCATCCAGTCTGATAAGGATATACCAAGCACAATGCATCATAGCCAAAGGTGCCCAATATAGTGAAAGGTTTTGATAAAAAAGTTTAAGTGAAAGGGCAGCTTGCCAGTAGTGACACAAGAGGTACAAATATACAAAGCCTAATATACCCATCATGATGCCCAATCTGATAAGTGTATAACAAGCACATGTACCATAGGCAAATATGCATGATATGGCCGAAGGTTTTGATGAAACCAGTGCATAACTGTGCAGGTAGAACCCAGTTAAAAAAATCTGTTCAGGCCAGGTGACCCATTCTGCTTGGATGGCCTCTGATTGAGGGTGTTTCCAGACACCTTGGCTGCTTTGTCCTTCAAACATAAGCAGACAACCCTCTTGACCATGACACTTCCTCACTATTCCTACTCATGAGCAGAGATTCATAGTCACATTGACTCCTTGTGGGTATACCCAACCGGTGAAGGTCATGCAACCAACAAATCTGTGGCACCAAATGAGATATTTACTGCATCCGATCTTAATTTACCAAGACAACATGTACATGTTAACACTACCAAGCGTTTAAAATCTGAAGCCATGAATATAAATATTATGCACATGTATTCTGACTTATTTTGGTCTAAGACATGATGTTTTAGCTCTTAAGCTCTCTGGCCTTCTTCAAATGCCTGTTGTATTTGATAAACTGGGAATTACAGGAGTAGGGTTTCAGTCCCTGTTAGAAGGTATCTTTTATCAATTCTTTTGAGTTCATTTTTACTTGTGATACTGCTTTTGTTTTTCTCACTAAACTTATTTCACTTCTTGATTGAAGGATTGAAACCCCCAAGTAACTAGATATACATAACCAATGCTTATCTCCTAATAAGAATAAATAAAAAGAAAAAAGAAAGGTATGTACTTTTCAAAGTACGTTTTAGTGAATTTCAGAATTATTTCTTTAATTTATTGAAATTGAACTCAATGTAACTGTCTATTTATATAATATTGATTAAGATAAGTTTCTGAAATAAAATAAGACTTTGAGTTTTGATGTTAACTCAATAAAGCAGATGTGTCCATTTAGTAATCTATTTACTTAACTCATTGTATCTAGTAGGTCACAGATGCAAAACCATGGTTACATTCCTTAAACCACATTTACATTTTATCTTGATAGTTTTGTTTAATGGCATATCAACCCTTTGAGTCATTTAATACTGAAATTTAATTTTCTTGGTAGCTTTGGTAATTTTTTTTTTTTTTTTTTTTTTTAACTATTAAAATCTGTCGCTGGCAGTTTTACTATAAAAATGTATGTTTATGCTTTTGTAGTGTTTTAACCCCAGTTTGGGAGTTCACTATTTGCCCATAACTGGGACCCTAACAGATGCTACCATTCCAGGTCAGGGTGAACCTGGAAACAACAGTAATTAAGAAGTGGTTCTATGATCCTCAAAACCCTCTTGATCAGAGGCCTTGCTGTTGGATTTAGTTTATTGTAATAACCAGGAACCAGATTGTTAGAGAAGGGTCCAAAAGAGATAGAATGACAATAGAAATCTCTTGACCAATTTTCAAGGCTTTGCAAGGCTTGATTTCCCACTTTCTTTCCTGAAATGATTGAAAGTTCCAGGAAGGAAGGAATTGGCAAATGGCCACTCTGTAAAATACTAATTAATTTTTCTCTATATTTATGTATATTTTAACCCTTGAGCATTCAACATGCCTCATAAATATCAGTTCTCAATGTTTAACTTGCCATAATCTGCCCAATGTATATTCTGCCATAATATAGGATGATATCCTCACAAATAATGCAGGAAGTCACGCAAACAGTGAGACTTTGAGAGCCGATATTTACTGGGGTGGGTTTGAGCATGTTGAATCCAAAAGGGTTATTTCAAGAATTTAATTTCTGACTCTGTTTGTGGTTAAATACTGATTGAATGAAGAGTGGTTTTATTTATTGTCTGATTGGCATAACCATTTCTTGTGTCTTCCACATATAGGTTGTAATAGATGAATCTGCAGTCATCAAGATTTTTTGAGCCTCAGAAAATGATGATAGACTGATAAATCAAATATCAGATTGGACATTATTCTTATTTACAAGCAAACTATAATTCTACACTTTTGTTGCTGTTATCACAATGTTTTGGCCATTATCTTCTGGCCTTCATCATGTGTATATCGATTTGAATAACATAAAATTCTGAACTGAATCCTTTTATTTAATCTATGAAGGTAGACTGTTCTTATTCCACTATATATCTTGGTATATAGTTTAGTTTTTATTCTTAGTATGGCTCAGTTATTGCTTGCCTTTTGAGTTCAAGTACACACCGCCTGACCCTGGAATTGAACTGATAATTACTGTTACCAAATTGATGAGCCAGTGCCTTAATCCATTAGCCTATTGTCCTGTGGAGAACTTGGAGTTTTAAACCTAACCTGCCTATTTTGATTGGTATAGAAATAGTATTACAAATTTGTCACCAGATGCATTTGTCAGGGACCGAGGTAAAGTTTGCAGGGGGATACAACTTGTTCCTTTATTTATTAGATTGTTTATTTACACTATTTATTGCTTATTGGAATGGTTGGCAAAACATCGGCTAATTACCAGTCGATTGAAACTTTATAAAATGGTAAATAAGGACTTCCTTCTTGTTGGTTCCCATATTTTAATAATTTGGTAAATGTTTATAAATTTATGAATAGAAATTGTTTTCCAATTTCTTTCTTTATAAATTGGTAAATGATAAATGTTACATTGCTTTAGTTTTTAGAATGTTGTTAGTATAAAATTCTTGTAAATAAACAATCTAATAGTGTTTAAAATTTTTGTTGTAAATTTTGTAAATATTTTATTACAATTCTAATCTTCACCCTCGCTTTTTAAAATGATAAACATTGCCAACAATTGAAGGTAGTTAAACTAAAAGCAGTGTCATCTGAAAAACTGTCCTTTTTTTTTTAATTTTTTTTTTTTTTCTTTTTCTGAGCACAAAGGTCCAAGATGACCAAAAACAATTTAATAAACAAGCTAGAATTATTTTACTTAAGTAGATTGAAGAACTATTAAAAATGAAACTGCTAATTTTGTTGGAAATTATTATCAGGAATTATTATCAGTCTTTGCTTTATTTGGACCAACGTTCTCACCTTGGTTGTTATACTTGTGTTTCAAGAATGATACCCTCCACCCTTTTTCCGGTGTCTCTTTGTACCCTGCAATCTTCTCTGAATTTTAAACTAAACCCTTTATTCAATAGATTGTTCACATTTTTCTTTCTATGCTTAGGGGATATTTCATATCATTTGATATTCACCAGCTTCTATGTCATTTTGTTTTGCTGAACAGAATTTATAAATTTTTCAACACTACCAAACTCAGGTATTGAACATGACTGCTCGGGAACCAGATATGTTTTAACAAATACTTTAATCTACTAGGCCATGGGCCTCTGCCAAGGAGCCATGTGCCTTAGACAAATAGTCTACTTATACTGTAAGTTCAGTCCCTGGTTCTGGTCGTACTGAAAAGTGACCTACTCTGGTTCAGTGAAAGAAACCGACAACTGGTAAGCGTTAACTGGCATAGAATACTTCCTAAACAGAATGAAAACCATCTACACTGGTGGATTAAATTAAGTTTGCCTCCCCCCCCCCCCCCAACGTCTCTCTTTTTTTTCTTTTTTTTTTCTTTTTCTTTTTTTTTTTTTTAAGCTGGAGCAGAGGTTCATTCCTTGTTCCCAGCTTTCCATTTTTTTCTGAAACCTTATTCTCTTTCATTCCCAAAAACCCATTCTGTCTTTGTGGGGTTATTGCTTTGCTTGGGATGAATTGATTTTTAAATAGAAAAAAAAAAGTCTGTCAAACAACTCAAAGGTGATTGTGGGCTTAGGGTGATATCACGTTGAAACACTGGTTCTCATACAATCACCGAAGTTAAGTAACATTGAGCTTGGTCAGTACTTGGATCGGTAACTGCTTGGTAATACCAGGTGCTGTAAGCCTGGATGTGCAGGTAATGTAATGGATAAGTTTTAAATTGGAAATCGAAGAGCCAAAATCTGATTCTGGTCAGGTTTGTTATATTCACTTACATGCAAATAACCTTGGGAATGATATGAATCCCCTTTTTCTCTCCTTATCTATGGGTTAATTAGCAGAACTTGTATCACTAAATCACCTTCCCCAACAAAAAAAATTCTTAAAAATCTAAAAATATTTTTTGGCTTTAAATAACATGCAAAAGGATGATAAACTGTAAAAAAAAAAAAAAAAAATCCTCAATGGTGATTGTTCTGACAGCTTTTATCAAAATATGCATATATGAAGTTAGTATACTAATGTACTGGTGGTGATTGATACAGTTACTTCAGTCACTGAATCCTTATAAAATATTTAAAAACTATCTTTTTATGGCTGATTAACTGTAATTAAAATTCCTGTAGCATGAAGATATTTTTTTTCTTCAGATTATATATCATGGTATATTGTTTTTTAGCACAGAAAACAAAAGTTGATCAAACTAATCATATCTTATAGCCTATCATTTCAAGACACTGAGCCATGTTCTGGTTTGGTCTACTGAGCAAAGAAAGAAGTCCCAATTAACTTCTCCATTATGAGCTTACATCATGAAATAATGTCATAGGTTAAGAGAAATTAACATTCTTTTTGTATGTGGATGACAAAGAAATTTGCTTACAAATAAGTAAACTACCAGGATCTTGTGTGTGTGTATGTATGTATATATATATATATATATATATATATATATACATATATATATATATATACACTACACCCCTCAAAGTAAAATAATTAAAATAAAAATGTTTACAAATTTTGACACTTATTCTTAAATATTTTACTTTGAGGGTTAGTGTGAAAATTTTCAAAAATAAAACAATAATATTCTAAAAGATTTTAAAGAAATGTAATTCCAACCACTATCAAAAAACACAAAAAATGTCATAATATTTTGACTATAGTCCTCTTTTAAAATGATGTGATTTTCAGGAAATAATTTGTTACATTAAAAATTAATCACATTTTTATTAACTTCATGGGTAGGTGTCATCGATTTAGTTATCTTTTTTGATGTATAAAGTTTCTTTTTGTTACCTGTGAGCATTGAGAAGTTGTGTTGCTGCTAATTTCAAGATATTAGTCTAAGTAATGATATTTCAGCAGAACCAAATCCTGTTCTCTTTATTTTTGTTTGAATAAATGTGAAGACTTGTACCTGAAAAATCTTATCTGATTTAATGAGATGTTTGCTTGCAAGGAGATATTCACCAAAATCAGTTTTTTTTTGTTTAATGCTCAGATTTATTTTTCACATTGTCATTTGGGATTATTGATTGAACACATTTTAAGTCACACTTAGTTTCATTGGAATCCTTGCTCGAAATATGAAATGAGGAAATTTTGATCCTGCCAGATAATAGGAGCAAATAGTTTGTCGAATTAATTTTGCTACAAAAAAAAAAAAAAACGTGGATCTTTCTTCTCAAGTAGCAGAATCCAGCTTTCAAATTTGATTCCTTATGGAAGGTAGCATTTTTATATTTGATTATTAACTGAATAATTACTGTACTTTATTCAAGGTCTACTTTCAATAAAGTGAAGTACTCGTTAACCTCTTTTCTGTTAATTCAGGTTGCTTACAGAAATGGTGACTGTTAAATGGATGCAATTTCATTACCCCCCTTACCCATTATATATATATATATATATATAATGTTTACCTTGTAAAAGGCTCAAGAGCCACTCAGAGGGTTACAGAGTAAGAGGCACAGTTTATGGGGGTAAATGAAGAAGACGACTTCTAACCTTAGTCTTGAATAGGTTAAGATTGTAGTGATTGGAGATGATTCATGGGAGTCAGGTTCACAGAGTAGTGGTTTATGGGAAGAAGCCGTTCAAATGGAACTTACTTCTCACTAATAGAATATGAAAAGAATGAAGGTAGTTCACCACAATGTGATTGACATGGTGGGTCTTAGCTGTGAAGGATAAAACTGGTAGACCTAAGGAATGTAGTTTGAACCCGTTCCATGGAAATTGATTAGTGAAAAGTTTGTAACATTTTGTCTGTGAAAAAGGGGTTGTAGAGTGGGAAATAATTCCTCACCCACAAAGACCTGGAAATGCCTTTGGACTCTATCAAGACTGGAAAGTCAAGACTAGGCAGCTGTTTCCCATATATGGCTGCAGTATGGTAGCCTGATCAGGCTCTTGTGAAGATAGCTAGCAAGAAGAGGAGTCTGGTTCTTACTGAAACAGTACAGGAGAACTGATCATTTCTGCTGGTCTGTTGGTATCTCCTATCTTTTCCTTTCTAGTCTCTGCTAATACTCAATCCTTGTCATTGACCTTTTAGTTTAATTCCTGCTTTGTTTCATCTGGTTGGATTTTGTTGTAAGTAATTGAGTACATCCCATCTGGTCTACATACTGAATAATCGGGACAAACTGACAAAAGGAGTCGAGTGTCACAGATAAGGACTTGTGTGTTTTGTTAATACAATATATGCATATAGTTGTAAACCTTGAACATTTTATAGTTTGTTGATGAGAAAAGTAATTTATAGATGGCTTAAGATTTATTTAATGAGTAGCAAATAATTTTAAAATCGGTTATTGACTAAATGCAGATGGTAGGAAGAGTGACTTTATTTATTGTCTAACTAGTGTCATCCTTCCTGCCACCTGCTTTGATAGTAAGTTGTAATTTAAGAGCAATCTGCATTGGTCTAGATTCTTTTTGAGCATCAGAGAATGGTGGCAGAAGTAATGGCAATCAGATTGAATATATAAGACTTTTTATTCTGATTGCTTTAGAAGTAGTACAAATCCATCCTGATGCATTTGTCAGAGACCTGGGTAATGTTCAGCTGATTTTTGGATGGGTCTATTGAACTAAATGTCTTAAATTCAGTTAATATGAAAATATGGGCTCATGTTATGTCATTTGATCACTTGCGAGTGGCTGATAAGGTGTCTCATGAAAAATATCTTTGTCATGGTTACTATTATACTGTCAGTGAATTGAAGAGTCTTTCATGACAATTCCTATACGATTGCAGGAAATAATTTGAGTATTGGAGGACTCTGAAGATGTTTTGGAAAACACCTTCAGACTCCTCCAATAGCCAAATTATTTTCTGTACAATGCCAAATGTAGAGTTTACAAAATCCAGCTGACTGCAGTAAGGGCAATGATTGTCTTCATACAACTAATTTGCCTGTATCAAGTTTTCTTTAAAAAAAAAAACCCCCAAAAATAAAACAAAAACAAATCCCTGTCTCTGATATATTAGCTTGCCTTTTGAGTTTTGGAATGAACTCCAAACTTACACTCATCAGGTAATTTGATTCCATTACCCGATGCTTTTTATTCACAATGGTTTGATGGTCATGCATTCAGTCTCCAGATGGTATAATGCAATAAAAATGTCCCCTGGTTCAATGGAAAAGACAAATGACATTATATGAAGATGAATTAACAAATAGAAGATATTCATAGAACAGGGCTTCTCAACCAGAGGGAAATCCACCCCCACTCGAGCAGAGTTTCATAGGGGTGTGGAGGAGTAATTTTTACTTTTTCACAAGTTTTTCATTGACTGTAATCTTCATCAGAATAAAATCAATTCAGATACCCTGACTTTTTATTGAACTTTTTGTTTATTGAATTATGCTTCGATAACATTTATTTGCTAATTAGCTATGAATTAAAAGAAATTACTCTACATGTATTTGCTTTTAAAAATCCAACATTTTCTCTTAAGTTTAAAAAAATGATCAATGTTTTTGTACTAATATGGAAGAAAAAAATGATTTCAATAATATATGCTTATTTTTTTAAATGCACCTTTTAAGTTGGACAATTGTACAAAAGGTGTGGGGATTGACATCACATTGGGTAAAAAAAGTTGAGAACCAATGTGGATTGAATAAAATGTTTAGTGTAAAATACTATATTCACTTGAGGGAGGATGGTGGGTACACTGGCCAAAGAATTTTGGCAATACCAACTAAAACGAAAATGCTCGTCCAAACAATTTGGTATAATAATAATTCCGAAGTTCAAAAATTATAACGAAACATTTCAGATAATATTTGTTTAAAAGGAATGTTTTTCAAAAGAAAATTGAAAACTATGTTACTGTTTGTGCTAGCATTGTGGGGACATCTTTATATCTACTCACTGTCATGGCTGGCTTGTTGAATCCAAATATTTATCTGATTCATCAATACATTAAAGTTTAAAATATTTGAACTTTGAAGCTGGTTATTCTTCAAATGATTTCTACTTGTGATTTATTCCTCTCTCGTGTAGAAATGTTTGTACAGACTGTCCTTTTATCTCTTATCAGCCACATACTCTCAATATAAACAAATCTTTAATCTTCATAAAAATGTTCACTTGGTCTAAGTACAGTGAATTTTAAATTTAAACTGAGCGGTGGAGTGTGCTTGAGATTTGAGAATTTATTTTTGTTGTTTTGACAATATGATCCATGATAAAAGAAGAAAAAAATTATTCTGAGCCTCTGTTTATTGTAGAAATCATCTGATCCGTGCTTAATGGGTTACTTCACTTTGAAAGCATTTTCTCTATGGTGGAAAATGTCAAATGCCCTGCTGATATTTAATGTTGAAAAATTATCTTGTTGATATTAGAAGATGTAATGAAATTTGATTGCTCAAAAACTTTAAGATATAATAAACTTTTTTTAAAATTGTCAACAATATTACAATATAGATTATAGTTGCATCAAGTACTAATGGAATTTGAAGCTCTGGTGTGCACAAGCAAGGTTTTGGACTTTTTTTTATCACTACCCATTGATTTTACTGCTACTCTGTCAGTCCTTCATTTAGCTTGTGCCATTTTCTGCATTAACAAATCTAATATTTCTGATAGTGGGGGAAAAAATTTGAAACCCTGAATTTGACAATTTTTGACAGTGTATGTTGTATATTGAAAACAACTAAGAAAAATGACCAGGAATTAAAATGAGTTTGACTAAGGGGCACAATATTTTTTCTACTTCTGAGAAATATCTTTGGGGTTAAATATTCAAATTTTGCTTCCAAAATTGTGTAGCAGCAGTTCTCAATCTATTTTGCCCGATGCACCTTTTTCACCATAATTCAGAATGTCATTCTCCCCCTTTTCAAGATTGTCCAACCCAAAAGGTGCATTCCAAATTCATTCTTTTCCCTATTAGTATGTATACATTGACATGGATTATTTTTCTAGCAGCAAAAAAACACAAGCTAGCGGAAAGAAAACTTAGTATCACCTCTCAGTTGCACAGACTGATGCACATTGTCATCTTGGGGAGGTTGAAAGTTAGCATTTTGAGTCTACCAATTTTTGGCCCTAATTAACACCTTCCACTCCTGAGACTCTAAAATTTACTTGGGGGGGGGGGGTTCACCACTAGTTGAGAACCCCTGTTATATAGCAATGGATGAATAAAATTTAATGTTCAACTTATCTTTCTCTACTCAGTTCAGAGTTTGATAGCAAAATTAAATAGGATTTGTGTAAATAAATTGAATTTATTTATAAAAAGAATTGTATATTCAATTTTACTATTAAATGCCCTGACAAATATAGGATATCAGCAAATAATTTAATTTTATCTGTTGCTGTCAAGGATCACTTGATATTGGGCACTTTAATTACAAAGGCTGCTCACCTGTTAAAAGCATTATCCTCCAAGAAATATACTGGTCAATCTTTTATTTTCTGAAATGCAGCACATTAAAAGAAATACTCTTCCAAATTAAGCTTAATGTTGTATGAGGAGCATTTCAGAAGTTTTGAAACTTTTTCAAAGGAGACATTAATTTCAAAGATGTACTAAGCTCTAATCTCTTTCAAAGTCAGAGCCATTATCAGATGTATAGTAATGATATACTAATTAGATAATAATCTAAGACAGGAGGAACTGCCTCTCTCAGAAAAAGTCTCAAAACTTGTGGCATTTACCATGCATGCATGCATGCATGTATGTATGTGTATATATATATATATATATATATATATATATATATAATAAATAAAGAATCTTTAACATTGATTACTTCTGCAGACATCAACTTCTCTTTCATAGTCTTCTACAAAAATATTATCAAACTAACAAGATTCATAAGCCAAGATTTTAAATTATCACGAACTTTAATGAAACGACTTTATTACTTGCACAGTTGGTTTCAGATAAGTCTGGCAGGGATGTTCCTCGTGATATAGGAGTGTATTGAGTGAAATGAAGACAAGTTGAGATGGTGAACAAAGACTATTTATTTTAAATTCCCAGAGTTTTATTTAGTCTCTTAAGTGTGCAGCTATTTTGGTGGTCGACCCAACAATGGAAGAAGATCGGATAGGGACTTGGCAAATCAAACAAAACTTGATGCTGTTTGTCAGACTTCTTGTGCCTTTTCCATAGAGATCCACTGATGATTTGTTTGGGTGGTGTAAGGTGTTGACCTCATTTAGCAGCATCAGAAACATGCATATGAGCTGGTTTGAAATAACTTGATTATCAAAGAGGGAATGAGATTTCATAACTTTTTTTTTCCTTTTTTTTAACTACTTGAATGGATATTTTTTGATTTTTATTTATTTATTTAGAAAAATGTTAGAAAAGGATTTCTGAAGAAAACCTTACTACTTCGAGATTCCGAAAAGCAAGTTTAAACAGAATAGGAAAAAAAAATGTTCTTATAAAATTAATGATTAATTCTTTTTACATCACAGTAAAGTGGAGCATGACCAAATTCTATAAAAATTATAATTCTGTGTTTAGGAAAATAAAGGAAATTTTGTTTTATATATTGATTCGGCTTCTTCAGAATTCTGTCCATACCAAAATCTGAAATTTTATTTCTTTATAGAAACTGAAATGCAATTGGTGTTAAAAAAAAATACAATTGATCCATACTGTTCCTTAATGAAGCTACTCTAATTACAGACACTTGTAAATATGAAGAAAAAGATGTTTTAAATTGGAGTTGAATTAGTTTCATTCTTTGAATATTGTAAACTGGAAAATAATTTTTTTAAATAACAGAAGTACTTATAAAAAAACAATTATAATGTAAAATCAGGTTTAAACAGTTTGCTTTGAGCACTCCTTGTATTAACAGTGAATTCTTTTATTATTTATCTCTGCCTGTGGTACTTAGCATATCCTGTAGTTTGTAAACAATAATTTACCATAAATGGATACTTTAGGATAGGAAAGTATCATTGCTTACTGGTCATTGTAAATCAACTTAGTGTGCGCACATATATATGTGTGTGTGTATATATATATATACACACACACACACACACTTGTGCAACTTGAGAAAACCATGAAATTTAAGTTGCACTACAAACGTAGGTATATTGTATATTTATTAATAATATACTTCTTAGCTCTGTTTAACTGCATTGAGCAGTTTGCACCTTTATATTACATTAAATATTCGCTTAACTGTATATGAATGCTAACATATATACAATTGCTTATATCTAATTATTTGGTTTATATCCACACTTATATCTGTGTGTGTGTATATATATATACATGTATATATATATATAATGTGTGTGATATATATATATATATATACACACACACACTGTATATTTCTGTGTATAAGACAATCTTAAATCCCAATGATCATCTTTAAAGATTGGGGGTTGTCTAATACTACAATTCTAAAAAAGGAAACCTTAAATTCTGAGTGATATTTGTCGGTATAAAGTACATGAAAAGATTCACATTATCAAATAAACTGATAATAAAAGTAATAAAACCATTTCTACCGTATATATTACGGGCATAACTTCATAATAACTTGCCTGTTCAAAGAATAATTTCATATCAATGAAATCAACTTGTATCCGTGCAAGCTCAGCTGAAAAAATGTAAACCTCGAGTTATGATTGCATTCACAGCAATAGAATATACTGTTATTGTACATTATGAGTGTTATTTTGTGATTGTCAATGAAGTATAAGTAAATGACCATTAGTACACCAAGCTGTTTGTAACTGTTTAGATATAAGAAAAGAAGAATCAGTATTTGCAAGAGGTCTCATGATGAAACAAACAAAACAATGGTTTCCCTTTTAGGGGATGTGTGTAGGAAAAACCTGATATAGAATCAGTTTTGTTATTTCGTTCATTTTGAATTTCTAAGGATACAGTAAGTAACATTTCCAATAACATCATCTTTATATAATCAGTAAGCAGTTGTCTTATACTACAGGTATAGGATAAATTCATGAAAATTTGCTATATTTTTTTGATCTAGTCTTATCTAAAGGTTGCTATATTGTTATATAGGAATAGTGTCGCTGCCAACACTTGTGTTTGAACATAGATCGCCAGTGAGCAAACACAGGCAATCCCATTATTGAATTAAGTGGATCATGTGACCATAGAGGAAATGTATATATAGGAAGTCACGTGACGTCTAGATTGATCTGCACTTCTATTCTCTATTATATTACAGTTCACTATTCTCTACTCTATTCACTATACTATTTCTCTATTTGGATCACTATACAGTTCTCTATACGAGTGAGTATTATCGAGCAAGTACTATTAGTGCAAGTGCTATTCAAAGACATCTGACACCAGTATTGTTCAACGGTGTACTATAGTGGTATCTGCGATTACAAAGTCTCTACTACAATGAGCATTACGGAAGTGACAGCAAGTATTCATTGACATTACAAAAGTGGCAATGAGTGTTGACATCACAAAACTTATACATGAAAATATACTGTGTGTGTGTGTGTGTGTGTGATCAGCTGGATTTAGTAACAGTGGTATTTGGTGGTTTTTGTATTTGATTATTCAAATTCGTTTTGAATTGCTTACCTTTGTATCTATTAGCATGGTATGTTTGTGATTAGAATGTTTACTTTTTGACCATGAGACCTGGGTTCGAACCTCACCATGGTTGACTTGTAAGGAAGGTAACTTCTAATAGGTCTGGAGGAGGCAATCCCAGCATGTGGAAAGTGCCTGAAAACCATACCATAGGTTGACCCAAGCCTTGTGAGTGAAATTGGGTAGACAACCCTTTGGGTGCTGTCAGTGGTTGTGCTAGCACTGTCACAAATCATTGTGACCAAGGATTTGAGCATGCTAGCCTTATTCAGACTGTTGATCATGTTAGATAAAGTGTTCTCTCCTAGAAACTACGATCCACTCAGCATAGTTGCAGTATAAACCACAGGTGGGATCTGTGAGTGTTGAACAAACATAAATGGGCCAGAGCAGTTGTCTGCAATGGGGATTATCTAGCTGCCCTAGTAGACTGGCATCCTCAGATTCAAGTCGGTGCTTTTAATGAAATGAACATTTGTAATACACAGGAACATGTTGACATTATGGTTGGTTTTAATATATTTTCCTCTGCCCCTATATAAGAGAAAACACTACAGTATAACCTATTAAGGTGTCTTATTTGATTCATTGACTCATTTTCTATGGCTTATTAACCCATAGCTGGGTTGGGGGAGAAGAGGTGTGTTCACACCTTCCTAAAGGTATTTGTGTGTAAGTGAATATAACAAACCCAACTGGCATTGGAACTTGGATCTCTGATTAACAGTTTTTGAGTCATCACCACCTGATATTCCCAAATGGTCACCCATCTAAGTACTGACCAGGTTAAATATTGCTTAACTTCAGTGATCATTTGGAAACATGTTGCTGTAAGCCTTTGCATGTATGGTAGTCATCCATAACAAAACAGATTGGGGGGGGGGGTATAAATTAAAGGTTAGTTAAGCTACTTATGTTGATATTTTCATACACTAACAAGTTAATATAATGGAAAAATAAACAAATCCTATTAGTAGACACCACCATACATTTAAGCAATTTTTTAAAAGTAATACAATAATTTAAATATGTTCTTTGGAGAATTAAATAGTAATGATGAGATTAGCTGTTTCTTTATAAGGAAACATTAAGTGTTCATTGATTGTACATTTACTGTTGCTGTCAGATGAAATTTATAAAATTTTTCTCTTAAAGCAGTTTTTCAGGAAAAAAGGGTTTTTTCAAGCCTTCCTTTTATTGCTCTTAGGGGGTCTCCTTTCTAAACATTTGTTTTGAAGTCGTTTGGAAAGTCAACATTGTAGGAATACAGAATGCGATTATCTCTCTTTAGTGGAGCCGAGTCACATGGGTCACGTAAGGCCTAAATCTGCCATCCCTTGTTTTTTTTTTCTTGTCTTTCCCTTTTTTTCTTGTCTTTTCCTTTTTTTCTTGTCTTTCCCTTTTTTCTTTTCTTCTTCAGACAAAATCTTTAGCTCACTACATTGGATGTAAATCATTTTTATTTCAATTCTCAACAATAAAATTTGTATATTACAAATTTTGGACGTTTTTATTAACACCTCCTCTTCTTTTGAAATGTACAAGGTAGTGCCTATTGTTAAGCTACATCATTAAATTGGAAAACTAAAGTTTTAACTTGATTCTTACAACTAATTATTAATCTTAGTCTTGTTCTAAAAACCAAGCTTATAGGTCAACAGTTTTTGAACAAGGGATAGGTTTGATATACTTATAAGTCAGTTTTATTCATTTTTTGTAATAAAGCATCTTGTTTTATGGCATAAAACATTTTTTTAAGAACTTCCTATAAATTCATGTTTCCCTCTAATAAAACTATGGGATCTGCATTATGAATTATTGGCATAAACAACAAGGCTGTAGATTTTTTTTATGTTTTGTGTCCCTTCAAGGTGTTGACAATTATGGATCTCCACAGTTTCCAATTTTTGCCATCCATTTACTCAAGGTTGCTTAGGTATGCATTTATTTTTCTTTGTTTCTATTACCCTTAGTCTGTTTTGTGAGTGTCAAATTTCTCAAGCTCTCTCTTTCCTCATTATGTACTCTAGAATTTTCAACTTTTCTCTTTGATGTGTGTTTTTTTTTTTTTTTTTTTTTTTTTGTCTAAAACTTTGTTGTTGCTCACATGTTCAGTCTATGGTATTCTCAGCATCCTTCTGTAGAACTCCATTTCTGTTGCTTCATCTCTTTATCTGTAAGTAGATTGTCCAGCATTCCTTTTTCTTTGTTTCTAATGAAATTTTGCTGTGGCTTAATACTTTGTTTTGCCCAGCTTTTGGAAGGCGTCATTTGCTATCCCAATGCGCATTTGATGTCCGTGTTGCACTTTCCGTCTTCGGTTAGAATGGATCCGGTTTTGAATAGCAATGTATGGCATGCACAGTACACATTGGAATACATGAGGCCTCAAAAAGGGGCTACATTGCTTGCAGAAAAATTAAGCACAAGAGGAAATTTTTAGAGTAAATTCTTCATTGTGCCGTGTCCCTTCAGGTTGCAGGCGATCATGGCTCTCCAAGATTTCCTATCCTTTGTAGCTCTCAATAAAAATTTTGGCTTTTCATTATCTTACCTAAACCTTGTTCCGCCATCCATTTACTCAAGCTCACTAAGTAGGTTATGCATTGTTTTTTTCTCTGTCCCTCAATATGTCCTGTGAGTATCAGATTTTCTTAGCCCTCTTTCTGCATATTAAGTATAAGTTTCCTTTTTGTTTACATCTTCTCTAAAACTGTCATTGCTCAAATGTTTGGTCCATGGTATCCTCAGCATCCTCTTGAATCAAATTTCTACTGCCTCAAGGCCCCTCTTCATCTGTCAGGAGTTTGTCATATAGGATGACTACAGTGGAGTAATTGATAAGTTCAAATTCCAGACAAATCCATAACTTTCACCTATATGTGCTAATACCCTTGGGAAAGGCATGAATCCTCTTCTCCCCCCCCCCAACCATGGATAAATAGCAGAACAGATTGAGTTCTATAGCCTTGGATGGCAACTGGTCTACCACAGAAAGAAATGGCAATCTACTGCAGGAAAAAATCTGCCTTGTCAGTCATCGATCTTTCGATACATGATCGCCTAAGCATGTATCAAGCATGGTACATAACTGATATTATGTAACTGCTCAGTACCCTTTTCTTTGTTTCTCATGAGATTTTTCTGTTTCTTAATACTCTGCTTAGCTTTTGGGAATGCATCTTTGGCTATCTCAGTGCACCCTTCAGGTTTCAGTGTTCCACTTTCCATTCTGTTAACTCTCCCCAGATATTTAAGTTGTACTTGTTTGATTTTGCTATCTCTAATTTGTATGTTGGGCTGCCCCTTTTGCCGACAACCATGCATTCCCTCTTCTTGCAATTGAGGTTTTATCCTTTCTTCTTGCTTTCCATCACTATAGCAGTTCTTAGGTAAAAAAACAAAAAAACAAACAATATTTATTTTCTGTAGATCTACAGTTACTAGGATACCATGAGCTATCCTGTATAATGAATTTCAATACAAGTGACTAAAAGAATATTTTACAAAGTTAATCTGTAAGTTAACAAGCTCCCCTGCATAAATGATTACATTTATTTTCATTACTACTTGGTACATTGTTTACTAGTGAGTGTATTTGTATTAAGAGTTGCTTCTCGTCCTCTCGACCATGCATGGATTTCAACATAATATAATTGACTTTTCTTTTTATTTATTTTGGCCTAAAACTTGCACATGAAAACAAACAAACAAGATTTGATGTATATTATAGTTGTCAGCAAGAGAAGCAGCCCAATACGCACGCTAATGTTTGGAAATGTAAAAACAAGCAAGTACAAAAGTTGAAATATCTGGGAAGTGTTCTAAGAAATGACAGGATATGACGTACAACTCCGAAGGTGCACTGGAATAGCAAAAGTTGCCTTCCAAAATCTAAGCAAAGTATTGAGAAACAGGAAAATTTCATTAGAAACAAAGAAAACTCAGCTGTGCGAGATAAATTGTCCTATATGGCAATGAATTCTGGACAATTTTCTCACCAATGAAGAAGAAACTTGAGGCAACAGATGTTGTTCTATGAAAGGATGCTGAGAACACCATGGACAGAGCATGTAAGTAACCGGGAAGTTTTAAGGAAAATGGATATAAAAAGAACACTTAGAGTTGAAATTTCTAGAACACATTGAGGAAAGAAGGGATTGATAATTTGACACCCATATGACATAATGAAGGCTGGGGTGACAGGAAACTGAAAGTAACCTACCTAACAATCTTGTGTAAATGGATTGCTGAACAGAATGAGAGGGAGAGTAAAGAGACAAACATTGCTAAGAGCTACAAAGGAAGTTGTGGAGAACCTGATCGTCCACGTACTCAAGGGACATGACTTATAGAAGATATGCAATGTCTTTAAAGTCGTGACTAGAAATCAATATCAGGTAGAGGCTTTAAAAAAACAAAAGAATTTCTCTTCTCTTTAGATCATTTTCACAAACTGTAATTGGGTGTTCTTCCTTAATATTTTGTATTGTAACTCTCCTTATATCGTCCTACTTGGTGTGTTTGTAAAGGAATGCAGATAGTCACTCCCCTCACCTCTGGGAATGTAGATTTAGTTACATACAAGTCAAACTTGGTGTACTTCACTGATTGGCTTTAAAGCAGAGGAGTCATCAATAGGAGTGTCTCTCTGCTCAACTCCAGCACCTTCCTCCTCACTCTCTCACTGCCCCTGTTAGTCAGGGTGATCATTTTCATGCCATAATTAAAGCCTAGATACATACAGGGATTGAACACACACACACACACACACACACACACACACAACCATTGAGTTTTATGTTCATTTCTTTTGTAGAGCCATTGTAGAAAATTTATGTCAAACTTGGTTAAAGAATCTTTTATTTGTGAATGAAAGGTCATATCACTTATGGATAAATATTTCTGTTTATATTTCTGGGATGAGGCATTGTAACTATTTACATTGCTCCAGAAGAGGCACGGCACATAGAACTAGAACAATCTACCTCAGTAGACAAAGGGTTCAGTTCAAAATTCCAATCACCTGAAGAAGGCTGGAGTGTATAACTGCCGAAACATTGTGAATATGACAACAATCCGAACAATGCAAATAGTGTGAATAAATATTTGTATTAACCTTCTCTTCCCCTTTTTTAAAAAAATACTCTTTTTTTAAAAAAATACTCTTTTTAAAAAAAATACTCTTTTTTAAAAAAAAATACCCTTTTTTATAAAAAAACAAACTTTTTTTAAAAATACTTTTTTTTTTTTAAATACTCTTTTTTTTTAAAAATACTCTTTTTTTTTTTTTTTTTTTTTTTTTTTTTAAATAGAAAACACGTGAACCACTCAAGGTAGTGTTTATTTTAACAAGCAAATAAATGAATTGGCAATGAAAATACAAGACTCCAGTATAAACTTGCATGCCCAAAGTATTATTTAACTCTGAAAGAATTGTCTTTTGTTACTTGGAGAGGAGATGGGCACTGCCAGGTAATCTTCTTGCATGAGAGATGCCAAGTATAGCCCTCTCACGTCGTCCTGACAATCTATATGATCCACCAGTTTATTTTTTTTTTTTCTCCCTCGAAATCTTAGTTCAGTGCAGTAGTATGTGATATTTCTTAAAAAAAAAAAAATGAACACTTGTGTAAAATCTCTTATTTTTAACAGCAATTGATCAAACATGGCATGCTATTGTGTAGTCTGGACAAGGTAACTGCACCAAGACTGAAATGAGAAAACTAAGTGTTAACTGGATTAATTAATCAGATAGACCCTGACCTGCCCAGTACTGTTGGCGGTTCAGTTTCCAAATATCAGTGAAGTCAACAAAAGCTCATTAACAGGTAGCCTGGAATGTATTGGTGGCAGTTACATAGCTTCAAACATTGGAGATAATTCCGCCTCAACAATTTCATTCAATCTTTTCTTACATGCTTGACTAGATCTGAAAAAGAGGAAGAAGAAAAAAACAAAAATCAAACAAAACACTTTAATGCTTCCAGAAATGATGGCAATGTTTGATTGCTATGTTTGTTGTTGCTATCAGTGCTCTTTCAATGCATTTTCTTAATGGATTCGTTTCTCTTCTGATCACACTGGCATTTATTAGGTCAAAATTAAAACCATATGTATGCATTTATGAAAAAAATTAAGACTGCCATGTTTTAATTATTTTAAATAAAGAAATTGTAATAATAAATTTGAAAATATTTTAATTTTTTTTTTTTTTTTTTTTTTTTTTTTTTTTAATACTGCTTTTATTTTAGAGAAATTTTCTAACGAAAATAATGACAAAATGTTACGTGTTGACCCATATTAATAGAATTTGACTTAATTCAATCAATTAATCTGTTTGTAATTATCTTAATTTTGACAAATGGAAATCTGACTAGCTAAGTCTCTCACATAATGGCTGGCTGCTTGTATCTGAGGATGCCTTCTAGTAGGGTGGCCAGCCAATACCTTTTGCAGTCACCTGATCAGGCACATTTGTTTGTTTAATGCCCACAGAGCCCACCTGTGGTTTATACTGCAACTATGCAGAGCGGACCTTAGTTGCAGTTTCTGGGAGAGAGTGCATTATCTGGCATGATCAACACTCAGACACGATGACTTGTGACTTCATGCTGGCACAGCTGTCAATGGCTCCTATATAGTTTTGTCTACCTAATTTCACTCACAAGGCTTGGGTTGACCCGTGGTATGGTTTTCAGCACTTTCTAAACTTGTTGTATGCTAGGATTGCCTCCTTCAGACTGATAACATCAAGGAGTCATCTTCTTGACAAATCTACCATAATGAAATTCAAGCCCGGGTATCATGGTTAGAAAATTAATGTTTTTAAGATTTGGCCATATATATATATATATATATATATATATATATATATATATATACACACACACACTCTTACAGATATCCCTCAATTAGTGCGCTAAAATTTTTATATACCAAAATTTGATTAGTGCATACGTAATACCCGTTAGATGATTGAAATCAATTTTGGTTCATAAATTTAACAGCACAATTTTAAAATTTCAAGGAAATTTTGCAACTTGCATTAGAGATTTGGATTCTTTAAATTTAAATATTAGCTTTATGCATAAAAATAGTTCTTAGGAAATCACTAAATTCTATTGTCTTTTATTTGCACATATTTTATTTGGCATCTATATAAAAATCCATTTTAAAGTAAAGTTGTCATAAAATTTTAGTAATTTTAATAAAAATGAAGTAATTTGTCATAAATTGGAAACATTACATTTTTTTATGTTTTTGTGTAGAAACTTCAAACTATAAACCAAATTTACTTTTTTATAATGTAAAAAAAACACAAGTTTTTCTTTTTGAAGATTTAAAAACTTAATGTTTTCTTGATGCTGTACAATGGCGAGTATCGTACACCATGTGCTGTACACTTTTTTTTTTCTTCTTCAAACAAAACTACTCGAGAAATTCTGTTTGTGTTGATCAATTAATAATTATCTGATTATTTCTCAATTGCAGAATATAAATTGAAAAGAACAGTAGCTTTCTTTTTTCTCGCTCAATTTTCTCCTATAAAACTAAGCAAATTGGACAAGTCATCTTAGGCTGACATGAATATAAACAAGCATCTTTTTATTCCAATGTCTAGGTGTGAGAGGAAGATGCCCAAGGCTCCTATTTAACTTCACAACAACTAAACTACAAAAAAGCAATTGTTCTTCTATATTAGGCCAACTTCAGCAGTGGGCCTCTGTACATTACTCAATTTAGCACTTAATTGATAAAAACTTTTCGTTGAGACTTCATTTTAGATTGCTGGTTCAGTTCTTCTGATATGATATGTACAATCACCAAGGTTAAGCGATGTTAAGCCTGGTCAGTATCTAGATGGGCGACTGCTTGGGAATGCCAGATGCTGTAAGCGTGGATTTGTGGTTGATGTAATAGATAATGGCTTGGAATTGGAAACTGGAAAACCGGGTTCTAATTCTAGTGAGGTTTGTTATATTCACTTATGTGCAAATACACCTTGGGAAAGGCATGAATCCACCTCTTCTTTCCCTCCCCTGTTATGGGTGAATTAGTAGGACTTGTATCAGTAAATCATATCAAAAATTTCTTAGAATGTAAAAAAAAAAAATTTTCTGGCTTTAAATAAAGCAAAAAGTTGATAATCTGTAAAAATGCAATCAATCAATCATGTTAACCATTTTCTTGATTTTCTAACATTCTCTGGATGGTCTTGAATCAATAGGCAAATTTGAAATTAGAGTAGAACAATCTTCTAAATGAAACTCATCAGATGGGAAGTACTTTAACTACTGAACCAAGAGAAAAGGAAAATGGTGTGTTCCTGAAGTTTGCTAAAGAAATGGACTCTGGAACCAGAAAAAGAAAAAGTTGACTATTTCTAAAACTTTTTTTTTTTTTTTTAAATTATTTCACCCTGAGCAAAATGATAATGCCACTAAGATGCAAGGGGTTACCGAGAGTGGGGGGAATGCTACTGAGAAGGAAGGGCAATAAAAGGAATCAGGAAAAAAGATGCCGATTGATGTTGCATTTAAATTTTTTTTGTAAGTGTCATGGAAGTAATAAACTGGCAGGGTTTCACATGCAAGAAGTATGAGAGAAGAAACTACTGGAGTAGAACTTACATTTACCTCTAGCTATTTGAACAATAAAATGCTGAGACTTAGTTGTATAAATTTGTGTGATCATGGTACCAGGGATGAAAGTCAAGATGTCTTGTCATAGCCAATAACGTTACAGACCCTTCTTTGGATTTGGTCAGTGATCGTCAGCACCAGAGCAGATATAGCAGCAATATTCAATGTGCGGACAAATGGTAGATTTATGAACACATGAAAAGAATTGTCTGGCATGACACAATAAACCATTTTTCCTAGTAAGCAATTAATTCAATATAATAACTCCACTTCATATATCGGTGGAAAATATGAAGCCAAGAAGTCACAATGAGTTGCTCTCTTGGAGGTTAGTATCAGCCATGCAGATGGAAGGCAAAAATAGTTCTCTATGATGACTAAAAGTTAGCAGTTTCATTTTGGAGGCTTGAAAATTTACAAGCCATTTCTTTCCCCAGTTAGCAACTGATAGAAGGTAATTTTCAAGATCAGCTGCTAGTTTTATTTTATTGAACTTAATTTTTAAGACACAAATAAATAGTTATGTCATCAGCATAAATACTGAGTTAGGAACTGATGTCATCAGGAAGGTTGTTGATGAAAATGAAATCCTGCACCCCTACCATGGCTGTTACATACTATGTGGATTTGTATGCAGGTCACTAGCAGTTATTGTGCAACAGTGATGATCTCGGGACCTAGCAACAGGAATATTTGCTGACACTTTTCGTCATTGTCTTTCATTTCTTAACCAGTCAATATGACCGATTTTGAAATTTCTGATACCACTTTGGAAGAAATATCTCCAGTTATTTATATCCAGGGTAACTTTAAGAGTCTGCTTAGTGATGGTGAGAGAGCCACTTAAAATATTCCGAAAGTAATTGAAATTGAATAAATAGTATTTTTTTAATTTTTTTTTATATCTATTAGGTTGGACAAAATGCAATAGCCACCAACCTATATTTTATACAATATTTTTTTTTTGTTACGTGTGAGCATTACTAACTTTTGTTGTTTATTATCAAATTGTTTTTTTTTTTTTTTGCCACTCGTTTTGATTCTGATAGGATTAAGAAGTATCATTGCAGATGCAACCTGTTTATCTGGATTTATTTATCCTTGCAATAAAGAATTTTTCTAGTTGTTTATGTATTAATTTCTTTTTTTTTTTTCTTTTTTTCTTTGCTTTGCACTGAACAAGATTTGGTTTACCAGGCAACTTTATATAGAGTATAACAAAAATAACTCATTTTGTAATAGAATTCAATGTTGAACAATATTCAACCGTAAGTCCATTTAATGGCAGGCGTGGAGAGAAAGACTTATTAATTTAAAAAAATTATTTTTTTTCTATTTTCTTTTCTTTTAAGTTAATCCACATCCTCACATGTATATAGAGGAAAAACAAAACATTTAAAAACATTGCGGGGGTGACTGAATGAGATTGGCTAAGCTAGACATGTTGGATGCAAAAAAAAATTAAATTTACTGTTCCTACATTTTCAGCACTTCCCCTCAGAGTGTAATTATAATTGACATTTGAATCTATATTTTCCAACCCCTCAAATATATAATCCTATCAATAAGAACATCACTTTAACCTGATAAAGTCCGTCTAGATGACAAAATGCGTTATGCAGGATTTTTACACTTTATCATTCCCTCAAACATACAGAAAATAAACTTGAATACCCACACTTTGAATTTGGATGCCAAGTCAACTCCAAGAGACAGGTACAAGAATTTCTTTACAAAGAGAAAACAAGACCATATGTAGAAAGGACTGTTGTTTATTTGCACCCAACTTTATCTCTCTTCTCCAGTAAGATTATCAAATCTTCCTTGTATGGTTTTAGCTTGACTGACTGAAGTAAAGCATGTGACTTCATCTACCAAATAGGCTAAGTTCTGACTTTGCATGTCTTTTTTCTTTTCTTTTTACTAGGGCAGAGACACCCCCAGCTGGAATACATGGATACTAGACACATTTTCTCCAGCCTTAAAATCCTTCCACTTCTCTCCTTCCATCACCTCCAGATTCTTTTATGTCAAGTAGGTCAGCAGAAAAAAAATAAAAATAAAGGGGAAGTTGGCTGAAAAGTAGGTAATCCAACAAAATCATCTCTTCTATTCAGCTTTTGGTTGTGGGGGAGGAGTCATTAAGCTTGCCTCTATCTAATAATATAGTTGCCAAGTTTTATTTAAAAAAAAAATTTTTTTCCATAAATAATGAAGAATTTATCTCCCACCCCACCGCCAACTATTTCAAGTATATTTTTGTTCTGTTGGAGATTTAGTGGGAGTTGATCTCTGTTAACGGTTCTGTCCTAATGACACTCCTCTATTCCGCCCACTACTTGAATGCTAACACTGTAGCCATTCTTGTAATAAGCTTGAGATCTTGCTATGTTTTTGACAGTTCCAATTTGACTAAAACAACATATGCATTTGAGAAGTTCTGTGGGAAAATTATAGAGTAGTTAAGTACTTTGTTTCAATGCTGAAGATTGTGTAGAACAGTAATTATATTGGCATTAGCATTAATTCTACATTTTAATACCAGATATAGTTAAAAAATTAAAAGCAAGTACTTAACTACTCGCTTTTAATTGTTTAACTATATCTGGTATTAAAATGTAGAATTAATGCTAATGCTGATATAATTACTGTTCTACACAATCTTCAGCATTGAAACAAATAAAGTGTTTTCCTAAAAAAAAAAAAAAATTTATTTGGCATAGAATTTTAAACTGGTCCAGTTTTGGGTTAAATAGTAGAGTTGACCTCTCCAGTTAATCTTAACCTCCTAAAGTCTAGGGTCAGCCATTATATATCCTGCATGTCCTCATAAATTACAATCTGATTCTATTTTCTTTACCTTCAGTGGTTCTTGGGCCTTGTATTGGGTGAACATTTAGTTTATAAAAAAAAAGTCTTTCAAGCTTTTGTAATGTCAATGAATACTTGTCACTTTCATAATGCTCATTGTAGTAGGCACTTTGTAATACAATTATAGTAATGCCATTGAACAATACTGGTGTCAGATACCTTTGAATAACACTCACTTGCTCGTAATACTTGCTCGTAATACTTGCTAGAAAAGTAACCACTGAATAGTGATCACTTAATCATGCTAATTCCCATATATACTTTTCCTTTACCATCATGTATCTACTTATTCAAAATGGGATCACCTGTGTTTGCTCTCTGGTGATCGGTGTTCAAACTCCAGTGTCAGCAGCAACACTTTACTGCTATATAATACCTCTCCTTAGAGATAGCTTCCCCTGGAGTCTATACTTCATCTTTGGTTCAATACTTAGAAATTCTGTTGGCATTCTTTTTCTTTTGCCATGAGGTTCAACAATGTCTGATGGTGTTTATACGTTAAACGTTTCATACAGAATTTCCATTGGTACCTCCTTTTGAGGACATTTTAAATCAGTTAATCTATGTTTTAACTGATTAAGATGTCGCTTATGTTCCCGCCTTTGTCCCTGTAGCATGTATGTCATTTTGCTGACCTGTTTTCTTATAATGTCATATTCTCAGAATTCATTTCAAACAATGCAATCCAGTCTGTCCCAAAGATCAAACAATGCAATCCAGTCTGTCCCAAAGATCAAACAATGCAATCCAGTCTGTCCCAAAGATCAAACAATGCAATCCAGTCTGTCCCAAAGATCAAACAATGCAATCCAGTCTGTCCCAAAGATCAAACAATGCAATCCAGTCTGTCCCAAAGATCAAACAATGCAATCCAGTCTGTCCCAAAGATCAAACAATGCAATCCAGTCTGTCCCAAAGATCAAACAATGCAATCCAGTCTGTCCCAAAGATCAAACAATGCAATCCAGTCTGTCCCAAAGATCAAACAATGCAATCCAGTCTGTCCCAAAGATCAAACAATGCAATCCAGTCTGTCCCAAAGATCAAACAATGCAATCCAGTCTGTCCCAAAGATCAAACAATGCAATCCAGTCTGTCCCAAAGATCAAACAATGCAATCCAGTCTGTCCCAAAGATCAAACAATGCAATCCAGTCTGTCCCAAAGATCAAACAATGCAATCCAGTCTGTCCCAAAGATCAAACAATGCAATCCAGTCTGTTCCAAACAAATTAGCAGTATTCTTTAATACAAACACCCCACTTTTTTGGTTTTTCCCACAAAAGAAGCGTTACAGGTGAATTCACTCAAAAAGTTCAATCTCTTTCCTGAGACTCCATGTGCAACTTTATCAGAAGTCAATAAACTGGGTTTACCCATTTTTCTCTCTGTTCATTTATGATACTGACATTAGATCCTATATTGAGTTGCAATTTTATTTTAGTTAAGAATAACTTATGGAAAAATTGATTTACTCTTATAAGTTTGTGTTAAGAGAATTCCTATTTTTTTCTTTTTATTAATTAAGGGGTTGTTGGCTACTTCTCAAATGAAAGAAGTGATCATATCTGTGTGGCAAAATTTAAAGTTAAGGCTGGTAGGGGGTTAATATTTCTTTCTGGCTACACTATTATTTCAAGCTTTCAAGTTATTAATGTCTAACTTATTTTGTCCTATTTAAGGTTTATGTGTCAATATATTTGGCTTTTTATTTATTTTTTAAAACTACATAGGAGATAATCATATTTGAATACCCCTTTTAAGAATAAGTCAGTTTCAAAACAGTAATTTCTGTGTTGCGATGGAGACATTTTAAAAAAAAATAATTATAATACATGCATACATACGTAGATAATAAATAAATCCTTCAACTTTTACAACTGGGTCATTCCATGTCAAGACACCAGCAAAAAGTTGAAATCTGCACCCACTGACACCGAATTACTTGAAATTTGGCACAAATGTTCCCCTTCATGAGTTAGGAAAGTGTGCCAAATTATTTTGTGCTAGACTTTACCGTTCCAATTTTAAGGGGGGGGGTAATTTTCCTATTTTGCCTCTAAATTAAGGCCGCGCAACGTCGCCGAATTTCAGTGTTTTTTAAAAATTAAAGAAAAATACTTCCATACCTTCAATATTTCTGAAGTTTGGTATGTAGGGCAAATAAGAAGTGTAGAATCCAAATATTTAACTATTTCAAGCCTACACTTGATAGAAAATTTTATTTTGTTCACCCAAATACATGACCCCAACATCAACAACTTTTCACCTATGTAGCTTACGGTCAGTCTATCGAAAATACATTCTCTTCAATTTTCATATTTTTTGCCTAACATCTACAATGCCTGCTCAAGTTCACCAAAAAGTTTTGTGAGGGTTTTAAGTCTACTTTAGAAGATATGACCCTGCCAAGTTTAGAGTTTTTTTCCTATATATGTGCAGGATTTCTGAGAAAGATTATAATTAAAGACAATCATCCTAATGCTCCATGACCTCTAAAATGTTGATATTGTGCTAAGTAACTTCTTAAACTATTCAATAAGATTGTTTTTATTAATTTAAAAAAAAAATTTAAATATATTTTGCAGATATTACTTTTTGTACAGATTGTCTTTCAAAAGCGGTAAACATTGCCTCGTGTATGATAATCAACAGTGCATAGAAAATTTGTAAATGGCACTTAACAAATGAAGTTAAAAGAAATTCTTTCTGTTTGTGTTTCTTTTAATTTTATTTTGGTAAATTATTTTCATGAAACAAAAAAACACATGATTTTTTTTCATTCTCAAAAATGTCATAAGATAAATGTGAATCTTTAAAAAGATAAAAATTGCTAAATCCCCTGTCAGGCAGGACCCACCTTGATTTGTGCAAGATTAATATGGCTCCTGCCTCAACAAAAAAAATGGGCTGTGTGTGCATTTTGTTTAATGAGGTTAACTTTTTTTTTTTTTTGTTACCCTCCCTCACTTTTAACATGTATTTTTCTAATTTTTTTATTTTTTGAAAATTTAAGATAAGCCCAAACTAGCAACTTTGGGAATGATATTGTTATACTTCTTAGCCCTTTGATGATTATCACCTGTATTCAATCAAGTAGATTTATTTTTGCTGAAGGCCTACAGAAAATGATTGGCTCCAATAAGAGATCATATCTTTGAACAACATATCTATTGAGTCATGTCTTATCTGTTTGTGGATATTTGTGTCAGGTTTAATATAAATATCTGAGGGTTTCACAAAACTACATAGCTTGACCATAAATTTATCTTTAACCTAAGTTGTCTATGTTAGAACTTATCAGTGATCCTGCAGGTGGCTCTTGGCGGGTCCTGCAAATATAAACATGACAACACTTTTTTCTCCTCCTCCCCCCCCATTAACTGGGGTTGTGGGAATAAAAGCTTACAACATTGCTTTTTGGCTCAAAAGTTTTTCATTTTTTTCATATTATTCAGTTCAGCTTTCATTTAATGGACACTAAGAAGAGTCTAGTTTAGCATTCTACTTACATGGTAAATCAAACTTCAAGAGTTTTGGTATTTTCAAAAGTCATGCACTGGTGTTCTATTAATAACTCTTGAAAATTTGATGGTTAAAGCTTGAGCCGTATGATGACAGAGAACTGGACCAAAGGAAAATTGGTAGATTGTATAAATGATTTGCTCTTATTAAGTGGTTTTAATGTCAGTTTTTCATTTTTTTTTTCTTTTTTTTTTTCTCATGAATTATTGGGGTAGGGTAAAAATAGAATGTTTTAAAATATTTTTTTATGAAGAAAAGTGACTGTTGGTATGTTAGTTTTATTTAAACTATTTTTCATCAAGTGATATAATATAGTAATTAGACTTCACTGTTATTGATTTTGTTTAAAATCTTCTGTGTGTCGTGTCCCTTCAGGATGTTTGCAATCATGGCTCTCCAAAATTTCCTGACCTTTGTAGCTCTTAATAAATTTTATCTTTTTGTTATCTCTCCTAAACCATATTCTGATACAAGCTCGTTAAGTAGGTTGTGCTTTCCTCTGCCCATCTTGCTTTCAATCTATCCTGTGAGTATCAAATTTCCTAGCCCTATTTCCTCCTTATGTGCCCTAAAAATTTCAACTCTCTTTCTATTTTACTAGGTATAGAAAACTTAATGATTGTAATGAAAATAGGGAGATCACCCCATGCAAGGCAGTAAAGCCACTAAGACACAAGGGGTTACAGGGTATGGGAGAATTAGGAACAGAAAACTTAATGAGCGCAAAGAGAAACAAGTAATCAGGAGGACAGTAGATAGCAATTGACGTTGTATTTAAATTTTTGAAGATTAGAGTTGGCTGGAAAGCATGAAGCTGGTATAGTAGAGTCAGTTGAGCACTGTCTGTGAGAAAAAGAGCACCATGACGCAATTCACTCCACCAGAAATTTGGAAGTGCATACTATACTGCTTGGCATTTTCACCAGAAACTCTAATATGAACATTTCAGTGTGTTTGACAGTGCAGATTCGGAAAGAGTTGGATTAGTCTAATGGTGATTATGAAGGTGTTTGGAGTGATTGCTAGTGATGGTGATGTTATGTCCCCATTCATCTTCCCACAGGGCCTCAGTCTCAACACTGAGAGCTGAATCAAGTGCCTTGAGGAGGTAATGCTGCCCTGGGTCAAGAAGGTGGCTGCTGGAAGACCCTGTGTCTGGCAGCAGGACTCGGCACCATGCCACACAAGCAGGAAAACCTGACCATGGCTCTCAGACAATTTCTGCGACCACATCACCACTTAGATCTGGCCATCTAACTCTGCAGAGTGCAACCCCCCTTGATTATTATGTGTGGGGCGCAATTGAGCGAGAGACCAACAAAACTCCTTGTAACACCAAAGATGAACTGAAGGCAAGGATTATGGCAGCATTCACCAACTTAAACAACAAGACCACCCAGAAGAAATGCAAGAGATTCCGAAGTCATCTGGAGGCCGTGATTGAAGCCAATGATGATTTTATTGAATAAATTTACTCTTTAAATTTTTTAAAATTTAGTATTTAAAGATATTTTTGTGTAATCTTGGTAAATGTATCTGTTAAAATGATATGTCACTATTATTTTCATTTTTACATCATTTAGATGACAATTTATCCATCTGTGTGTGCGTGTGTGTGCGTGCGTGTGCTGAATAACCATACAAAATAATTAAAAAAAATTCCTAGTTCCAGTAAAGACATGAATTGAAAAACAAGAGGACAAATGGCTAAATCTTAACTGGTTTTCATTCCTCTCATTCTAAGAAACGTCAGATATGATTTGTGCACCAAACTGTCTAAAAATCAAAGAATACCATTGTTCTTGCATCTGTGTTTGATAAACTCTAACCATCATTGGTTTATATATCCCCTGGGATTGTTTCTCTTCCGAGCGGCAAATGCTGAACCTCATTAAGACTTTGGTCCATCATGGCTTACTAATCTGCTTAGTGACAAAAATAAAATCAGAAATTGAATTTATCAAGAATGTTTTACGTGAAAATGGACCCTTTCTTTGTATCCTGGAGTTTAGCTTTCATGCAAAAATATCAAAAATTTACCAGATGAACCCACATTTGGGACCCCAGAATTGTTCTACTTGTGTATATTGTGGATTGGTGACGTTGGTGTGAGGTTTGCTGAGCAAATTAAGCTGGTGTGAAAAATTGTTATCCACATATTGTCTTTGATATTAATATTGGTTGGAATAATAATCTGAAAAGATATTCTGCTACCTCACCATGTTTGTTCTGTCATTTGCCATTTTGAATATTGGCATGACGTTGATTATATAAGTAGAGTGTTTCAGAAGTTGGAATTAAGACTTAATCAGCATGGACCAGATTGAATAATTTACCTGGGTCATTGATAGGTGAACTTTTGCTTTAATAACCATCAGTTCTCAAAGCAGAACCTGTTCTTGATACTGAGGCAAGCTCATTGGATTTCCTTTTAAAGGAAGTACCGGAAAAATCATTCCATAGCTTGACCCAATCCTTGTGAGTGAAACCGGATAAACAAGACTGTTTGGAAGCTGTTGATGTTTGTGCTAACACAAAGTAACAAGTTCTTGTCACAGAGGGTTTAAGTGTACAGGCTGTGTTCAAACTGGTGGTCATTCTTTCTCTCAGAAACTGTAAGGTCTTCTCAGCATAATTAGAGTATAAAACCAAAGGTTGTCTCTGAGTGCTGAAGAGGCACACATGCTTGAGCGGGTGTCTGCAATAGGGATTAGTTAACCACCCTAGCAAGCAGCCATACTCTGATATGAGCAAGCAGCCATACTCTGATATGAGCAAGCAGCCATACTCTGATATGAGCAAGCAGCCATACTCTGATATGAGCAAGCAGCCATACTCTGATATGAGCAAGCAGCCATACTCTGATATGAGCAAGCAGCCATACTCTGATATGAGCAAGCAGCCATACTCTGATATGAGCAAGCAGCCATACTCTGATATGAGCAAGCAGCCATACTCTGATATGAGCAAGCAGCCATACATATATAATATCCTGTCTTTGGTGTTTCCTATTTTATTGCTGTAAGCATTTTTTTTTCTTCCAGTCCTTGATAGAGATCTGATGAAGGAGGAGTAAAAACTATTTTTATTTTTTATTTTTTATTTTTTTATCTGTCTATATTTTTGAGATGAGGTATTGTAATTATTTACATTGTTCGGTCTGTTGTCCTCATCTTTATTGCCATATTGACAATGTTTCGTCCATTGTACACTCTGGCTTTCTTCAGGTGATTGGAATTTCAAACAGAACCCTTTATTTTGTCCACTGAGGTAGATGGTTCTAGTTTTACATACCGCCATGCTTCTTCTGGATGTCTCCATTATATTGTTTCAACTCAACTATCCAGGTTTTTCTTCACCACTGCTGTAGCCAGGTATTGAACTCCCAACTCTTTGGGTCAAATCACTAGATCCAATCAACACTTTTTTCCACTGGGCTATGTGTCCTTGAGGGTTTTGTTTTTTTTTTTTTTTTTTTTTTTTTTAATTTACCTTGTCATGGTAAACATAATTTCTTTGTTATTCTTTCTTTTTTTAATTTCAATGGATCTATTTTATTGCAATTATGATTGATCCTAGGAGACCCTTATAGTCAGTGAAAATTTCTATAAATACTTGTTTTACAATATGTGCTGAATTTGATGGCCTAAGACCTCCATATTTCAACTTTGAATATTAAACAAATAGTCTGTTTATAAATTCAATTTTGCTCATAAGACTAAGTAGAAGTGTGGTGGGGACTGCATATTTGTCATCAAATAGATAATAATTGGACTGATTTGCACTTTTCTCTTTTTTTTTTTTTTTTTTTTTTGCCAATTATTTGATAACTGTTTTCATTATTTTCAATAGTAACACGCACACACAAATCAATAACTATTCAATCATTGTTACATCAGTTTTAATGGTCATTGGTATAGATAATTTTGAATTCGAAAATTTACTTAGCATATTTAATAAGCCTGTGTAAAACATATTCTGTCAATAATACAGTATTCTTGTTTAGCCCCAGAGGAGCGATCACATTGTGAAATTTAGTTGGTCTTAGATAAGCATTGTGAATTTTATATTTATTATTAATATTTCTTTTATTGTATAAATTTTGCCCCAATACAGTACAAAACCTACTGAAAGAAATCAGTTCTCAGAACTCTGGCAGCATGTATTTCACAGGGGATGTGTGAAATACAAGTGTATCGTGTGGCCTCTGTGTGTGTGTTTTTTTTTCTTTGTCTGTGTGTTGAATAGTCTGGAAATTATGTCAACCCCAAGTGTGAGAAATCTGGGATCTATATTCACTCAGAATCCTGAACTCCTTAAGTGGTTGCTAGGCAAGTTCATTGTTATTTCTATTCAAAAATAGTATCATTTTGGGGCATTCTGGGAATCCTGTGATGTTTTGATAGTAAAATGTTTATTCTGACACATCCGTTTTTAAAACTTTTTTTTTGCTGAGCATTTTATACTTAGTCTTTGTGTTGTCTGTCATTAAATGAAGATTAAACACTAAAGAATAAAATCAGCAATTTTATTTTATTTTTTATTTATTTATTTTGTTTTCAGCCTCTACCCATCTCCCTCTTGTTTACAATCAAAAACTGTCTTGAATAAGATTTTGAGAATTTTAGTTTACTAAGCATAATCATTGCTGATGTTAGGAGACAACAATTCAACTACTGCTGTTGTTTAAAACTTATGGGTCACAGCTGCTGTATTCATAAGCACAGACCATCATCTACAGATGGCCAGGCTGTGCTGTTTCCTGGTTACTGGAAGCAGAAAAGGAAACAGATAAAGAGAGAAATTAATGTCTGGAATTATCCATAGATTTTTTATTAACATTTTTTTTTTTTTCTTTCAAATTTTTCTTTTCATATTCTTTAAGTGGCTAATTTTGGATTAATTTTGATTTTGTTAGGTTAATTTCCATTGAAGTTGTATAATATATCTATATGACATAGGAGGGGCGTATTCAATATTTGATAGTTTTGCGGCAATATGTGCTTAAAAGTTATAGGCAGTTTTGATCAACATTTCTTTTCATCGTTAGCCGTAAGGAATTGTAAATGTAGGACTACCTTTACACTTAAGTAAAATAACAATAATATTTAAGAATTTATTACAGGAAATATCAAGTTTTACGGAAACATTGTTGACAATTATTGATTTAGTTATTTAACAAATAAATAAAAATAATATAAATTTTGATGCTATATTTAACAATTTGTTGTCAGGTATTTTTATTTTTCTCTTTTGTTATTGGCAACATTTTAGAATACTTTGTCTGCAATGCTAAGTTTCCTAAGTTGAACAAACTGGTGCTATTTCGTTTACGCTTTGTTACCTCTCTTTTCCATTGTTGCTTTTAGATCGCTTTCTTCCAATCATTTTGATAGGTAATAGCGATATTCTGACATTTAGAATGATAAAGCCTGTAAAAAGGAATATTTTGAATTAATATACAACCAAAGATATAATCTTAATGATTTCACTATAATTATGTATCAATAATGTAATGATATTCTGCAAATAAATCTATGGTTTATATTACCGTGTTTCATTGCATGGTTACAAACTATAAACCTAAATTGTGCTTGAAAGATTGTGTAATCGGCTCAAATTTTTTGTAAAATACTTGGATATGATATAGTGAATAATTTTCAGTGAAAAAAAGCAATTTTTTATCTTTTGAATATGCCCCTCCGCCACCAAATGCATTGTGTATGCATGCATGCATGCATGCATGCATGTATGTATGTATGTATGCATGCATGCATGTATGTATGTATGCATGCATGTATGCATGCATGCATGCACACACACACACACACACTCATTTGAATTTAGATATGAGTAAAGAGAAAAAGAAAACTTATTTTATATGATGTGTTTTGTCCACCGAATGACTTTATCAAGTCAAAAATGAAATGTCCTATAAGTTTTCCTTCTGTCTTATATATATATGTGTGTGTGTGTGCATCCACAAAATCTGGGTTATTCAATCTTTTTATAAATTCAGCACATTCAAATAAAAATAGGATAATTTTAATTTATTTCGAAATCTTTTGTGAGTTTAAAAATTACATTAATTCTACAACGCTACCACTATTTCCATTCTCTCCTGTTGGCATTATTATTCAAGTATGGGAGGGGATGTTTTGTTCTTCTGGCTAAATTTATGATAAATAATTGCACTCAAGATAAATGCAGATTCAGCAGTAAGACTTGGTGGTGGCAGAAGGAGAGCAGCACAAAAGATGAGTCAGTTTTTAGTGGAAGTGGTTTTCTTTTTGATATCATTTGATCCCAAATTCATCTCGGTGTCATGAAACTATTGTTTCGTCACTTAGACTTAACTTTAAGCAGAGGGTGAATTGCATACCCAGACGTATTTATTTTTTAATGCTTGCTAATATTTTGCTCTGTGTTTAAGATGAAGAATAAGATGATAGAGAAGGACTTGCCATATTTTGATATATTTGTCTTATATCTTTAGTCCAGTTTTATATCTTTTTACTTTTTGTCTAATCTTTCTGTCATTCTGTTGCTTTGCTTTTACATTTATTTCACAAGGCTTAAGTAAATGGAAGCTTATTCTTCATGTCTAGTTTGTGCTGAATAATCGACAACCATTATATCAGATTTCTCCCCTTTATTTTTACCAAGTACTGTTTATGGTGGCCTGAAAAAAAAGTCTTGTTGATAAAACTTTGCTATTGTTTTAAAACTAAACAAGGAAAAAAAGATAAGGGGTTTCATGCAATCTAATCTAAACTATTGTGCAATAAGTTAAAAATATATCCTAGTTTTATAGGACCAAAAAGTAGATGTTATTTTGGGTGAATATTTAAAGTCTTTACCCATTATATGATACACCCTTCTCTTGTCAAAGGTGTTAAGTATTTTCAAAATGGTTAACAAGCTTTTAGAACCACATCATTTGTAGCCACAGAAGATGTTATTGTTTTTTGAGAATTGATTACAGTATATTTAAATAAATACACCTGAGTGGATAGAATTCAACACTGGAGTAATAAATAGTTTGAAATTTAGATAAGTTTCTTCATAAAAACATGTCTGGATTAATTTATTGTTCTTAGGCGTGAAAGTAGTCGAATCAGAAATGCCTTTGACACTAGCAATCGAAATGTATGCATACCTATTTTTAGTATAGTAATGTATACATGATCTTGAGAATTGAATTTGATATTTCCTCTTCATTACATTGACTAAAGTGTGTCATTCATTAGTGGTTGTCAAGTAATTTTATTAAGACTGATAGAAATAATTTTCTGGAAAAATTAGCCATACTGACACACTTTTTTCTTAAATGGTTTGGACCATTTTTCTGTTTTCCAAGAAGAGTTTGAACATAAATTGTCCAATGTTTTCTGAGTACTTTTGGCTTTCATATGCCATTATCAAAGAACTTTTATAGGTTAATATGCTTTTACTGTAGGAATGTATTGTTTTTGAATTTTGTGTCTATGGCTTTTTTCTTCTTCTTCTGCACTGAGTATCATATCTTCATGCATCAATTTGTACAGTTGTGAAATATATTTAGAATTTTGATTCCAGAGTTCAATGAAATTTTAAGATCCTGGGTTGTTTCTATTAAGGCTTCTATTTTTTTTTTTTTTTTTTTTTTTTTTTTCATAAAGTTCACCTATTACAAGGCCTAAGAGCCACACATGGTAGAAGATTATTGAATGATGTGTGAAATAAATGTAAGACGAAAGTAGGAAATGTAGGTTATGAGGATGTAGGGAATAAATGACTGTTGACACTAGATTTGAAGCAGTTAAGATTGTAATGTTGACAGGAAAGCATCATTGCAGATGTCTGTTCCATAAAGTAGTGGTTCTTGGGGAAGAAATTCTTGGAGGAATGGGACACCCTTTTTTCTAAATGAATACATAGGAAATAAAGGAGAGTGAACCCTGTGGAAGGAATGTCTTGGGCATAAAGATTTGAGCTGCTAACAAAGAATGGAGCTCATGTGAACATTTGCCATGGAAGTAGCGATATATAGTATTGTTTTTATTATTGATAGATGTGACTTTTTTGTGTGTGTTTATTGGTGATATGCAGTTGAGCTGTTATTGTGTAGATAAGTTAACTAGTGTGATAATAGTGATTGTGTAAACAATGTATGTGTTATGTTAGAGACATTCACAAGTGGACAATTTGTAGACATTAATTTTTGTTTTTTTTGTTTTGTATCATTCGTGACACATATCAGCACATGAAGACAACACTTAAAACTCACCAAAGGAACAAAATACCTACCCCTAGACATGGCCATATCAGCCTCCCAAAAATTCATGGTTAATGACTATAAAACACTCGGTAGACGATGAACAATTTATATTCAAACTATGCCCAGAAACGAGGAAAATTGTCCCAAATGAAGAAAAAAAAAAAGTTACCATCTTTTTGTTAATCTTCAATCAGACTTATGTGTGTGTGTGTGTGTGTGTGTGTGTGTGCATATGTACGTAAAAAATCATAATCATTTTACGTACGTAAAAAATCATAAACTAAAAACAATTACCTTGTCATCATGAAAAAATGCAAATATATGCACTATATTCAATGCAGATAATGTAACATATTTTAGGCAAAACCAATACTTTAAACATATAAGACAGCCAACTCTTGAAAAAAAAGAAAAATTAACAAGCTACATAAACAACAAATGAGTAAAAAGTTAATGAACATATAAAATAGTTGCAAATAACTGCATTCAGACTCACAATTATTTCTACTCAACAGACTCTAGAATAATTTGCAACATAATGGTTACTGCCTACCCAATAATGGTTAGGATAATATAATAGACCTTGCTACCCATATATAAATAGTTGAGCTAAAACAACACACATGGCCTGAAGATTGCATTCAAGCATGAAATACTGTTGCTGCTCAGTGTTGACCTCAGTGTTCACTTTCTACTTACATACACTCAATCACTCTTTTACCCATAAATATAACATACCTAAAACTTTATTTTTTATCATAATGCTTTTTTAATTTCATAGTGTCTTGAAAGTTTAATAGCTAGTTTTAGTCTAATATGCAATGCTACTAATAGTTATATAAATTAGAGATTAATATGTATGTGAGGCAAAAGGTATAATTTATTAAAAGTATAATTACACATGGAAATTGTATTTACTAGTTATTTAATTTTTATATGTGCTGTTCAAAATGTCCTCCTTTTTCAAAATGCACTTCAGTTCTGTGCCTGCATGATTCATTAACACGTTGCATAGTTTCCAGTTATTTTATTGCGTTCATATTTAATTATTTATGTTCCTCAATATTTCTTGGGTGCGTCTAATAAACAACTGATTTCAAATGGCCCCACAGAAAAAATCCAAGGGTGTGAGGTGTGGTGACCTTTTGTTTTCTGCAAAATAAGAAAATATCAAAACAAATCATTTAAAACCTGGTTAATTAACCCCTATGGTGGATGACTTTTGCCTCATGCTCTATATTTTAGCAGATGGTTAAAATGCAAGGGTGTTCTGCAACTTTTTTCTTTTTTTTTACACTAGGAATATGCAATAACGTCTTAGTTCTTAGTTTCGGCATTTCTTGTGCACAAGTAAATTTCTCCCTTTTTGAAAATGTGACCCACTTTTTCTGATAGGTTTTTTTTTCTTTCTTGATAATGTATTTATTGATATAGTGAAAACCTTTTGATGTCTGTGTAACTTAAGTATGTTTTGTTTTTCAGAATCAAACCTGAAATTGTAGATATAACTATTGCAGGTAAGCAAATTCTGTTACTTCTCTTGACAAAATGAAACCTTGAGTAAAATTTATTTATTATATATATATATAAGGTGGGTAATTGTCAGTGATTTCAGTCAGGCAGTGATACATGCTTGGGTGATTGTCTCTTTCAATTCATGACTGACAAGGCAGAAGATTTTCCCACAGTAGGTTGCAGTTTCTTTCTTTGGTAGATTGGTTGTCAGCCAATAGGACCCAGTCTGTCTTGCTATTCAACCTCTAGATGGAGGGAGAAGAAATGGATTCTTACCTTTCCCGAAGGTATTTGTGCCTATGTGAGTGTAACAAATTTGAACTCTGCTCTCTGATTTCTCATTCCGACCTGACATCCATTGCACCACAACACATCGGTGCTTTACAGAATGCAAAAGTGCATTGTCTTGCATGAATGTAATCTTTAGCTTAATGCTTCCTGTACCATTCAAATTAGAGGGTGGGAACAAAGTTGGGTCAATTCTCTGAATTTATCTTGGTCCCACTATCAATTTTGAAGGGACCGTTTGTGGCTGGCAGGTGGTGGTGGCAGCCAAGACACATGCAAGACTTGCGAGACTGCGTGTTTGCTGCTCGCTTACCTGCCCCACCAGCAGCTGACACAAGCCATCTGGTTGTCGTTTTTACTGCCTATAGTACAAGCCCAAAACCTTACTCTACCTCTTTGCATTTGAATTTTTCCAGGAAGGGCCCAATCTCTAGCTTTGCCATCATGTCCACCCAATGTAGCTCTACATTCATCATTAAATATTTACCATTGTGTAATCAGTTTTCTTGCACTTTTTGGCCAGTTTCATTTTCATGTTTATCTAAAGATAGCAGTTTTGTTGCTTTCATGTCTTTAGCCAATGTTCTTAATATTTAACATCTCTTCTCTCTGTTTATATTTGTAACGCCAGCTTCTTCAAATGTTTTCCTGAGAATCAATCCACTTTACTTGCTTATCTTTTTAGTATTTTCCAAATCTCTCTTGGTTACATTATTGAAACTGCCACCTCTTCCCCAGCTTTTCAATTCTCGTTTAGATTGTTCTGCTCTGTTTAAATTTTTTTGGCAATTTTCAATATTGTTGTCCTATCACTTGATAGTTATCTTATTTTTCTCCTCAAGTTGTATCTTTATTACCCATGTTGTTATTTAATCTATGACTGTCCTTGTTTCATTGCTCTTGTCTAGAGATATCAAGTTCTTGATATTTTTTTCTATTGCTTACTCTGTTTCAATGAAGTTCAACTACCAATGACTGATCTCGCAATTAATCTTAACCAAATTCATGAACCAACACTTTAGTCCATTAGGCTACTGTCCTGTAGGACAACTCTCTGGAGAACTTGGAGTCTTAAACCTAACCTGCCTTATGATGAGTGCTGCTACTTGTCATACTTGATTGGACCCACTGAAGCTTTTCTCTTTGACTATGCTATTATAGGCATTTATTTGCAATATGATGAATAAGCCTGAAGTTGGCATAATTTCACCCGACCAAATAAATTATTGTAAATATTCCTAATAAAACAGATATTTGAAGCTGAAATTCCCCTTGTATATTTATCATATAAATATATCCTGAAAATTTTAAGTACCCTCAGTCATTTGGTTAATAACAATTTTGTTGTGGAAAAAATTGACTCACTAGAGATTTTGTTAATTAGATTTTTGAAGCACAAATTGGAGAACGAGATTGGCAAACATGGTTCAAATCTTGGTTGCCACTTAGTATCATCAAGAAAGTCACTTCCACTAACAGACAAGCCAGGATGCCTAGCAGAAAGGAGAGGCTTACCGAGTTATATGTATTCTTCGCTCTCTCATCTAGGCACACATTATAATTCCCAAAGTCAGGATTGATCCCTTACTTGAAAAGAAAGAATAGTATTTATCTTCTTGATCGGCTTTATACAATGTTGTGGCAAAAGAGAACAGTAGTTTTGGCACTCATAAAATGCTTCCTCTGGTCAACTTTTTGCCACATGCATAACATTTTTATATAAGATTCATTTAAGATGAGTGCGTTTCATGAAATATATCACAATGTTTTGTTGAATTATCTCCTCCGCCTACTTCTTAGTCCTGTGTATGATAACTACATCCAGCAATAAGGCCTCTTATCAGGAGGTTTTGAGGAGTGTGGAATCACCCCTTAATTGCTGTTGTTTGCAGGTCTTCCCTGACCTGGGGTGGTAGCACCTGTTAGGGTCTCAGCTTTGGGCAAATAGGGAATGCCCCAAATAAAAACAAAACACTATGAAAATATAGAAATACATTTTTATAGTGATAATACCAGCAATACATTTTTATATAGATTACCAAACATATGAACATACTAACAAAATGTAGCGACTTCACATAAATCTGTTTCAAAATACTACCAAATAACCAACTTAAAAGAACTTTCATGACATTAGTCCATATAATATTCTACAATTTCTTAAATCAAACTGTATTCCAAAATATAACTTCAACAACACTACAACATAAAACACACTTCACACCGCCTCTAGTAATTATGTCCGCACACACATGTATATGCTCAAAAGCTGTATTCAATTGTGAAAGCAGAATGATATATATAATACTTTTATTACTTCCAAGCTCCCAAGAAAATTAAATTTCAGCATTAAATTACCCATAGAGGTTGATATTCCGCTAAACAAAACCAAAGAAATCTGCTCATCAGTTAATTGTTAATAACTATAGCCGGGTGTGGAACTTTAGACAATTTTGCCTAATCATGTATTATTGTCAGACATTATTCATATTTTTTATACTTCAATATACTTTTATTTATTTTAACCTGCCGAAACCACCTTCAATCCAGGTGTGCTTTTCCATTAAGCTACAAGAAGCTATTAGAGTAAAACAAGGCTTGGTTATCCTATTTGAGAAATGCACATATCTTGCTGGGACCTTTCAAAGTTTATATTTACTAACCTTGCTAATGTTTCAGGTTAAAAAAAAACACAGATTAAGCAATTATACAGGAGGATGCAAAAGTAGGTATATAGTAATGAAAATCAAAACGTGCATACAAACGCATCATATCAATCCCTCATATGTTCAAACTGTTTGTCCACTTCATTTGCACGCTCCTTATCACCTGCAAAAGATTTATGTATCAAAAATGAAAATGATAATAAATGTATTATAATAAGAATGATTTTAATGAATTAAATGAATCCTAGAACGACTATCATAATAATTAAACAACATGTTAGTTATCGAAGCCTGTTATGAAAACTGACATTCAAACAGAAATGCATTTTGCGCACTTCACAATTTTTGGGGGTCAACATAATCGACCAACTGAGAGTGCAATTGCAAACGATGTAACATTGTTGTGGAGAGGTTCCATTCCTGCGTGCAATGATGAATAGGTGTCTGGATTTTCGGTCACATTCTCATGCACTGCAGCAATGTTTTCTGCCGAATGGCGTAAACGAGCACACGATGGTGTTTTTCACATCTGCCACCGACCCAGTTTGTTTGAATTTACAAATAATTTTTCCAATTGCACTCTTGAAACTTTAACGCGTTGTTTGATTGTTAATCTTTCCATGGTTGAAATTGCCAAAGACTTAAGATGTTAAATCTGAGAGAAAAAGAAAAAAAAAATCATTTGACACTTAAACTTAATTCACATTTAAAATCAGTCCAAGTTATTGGAACACCCTTTACTAGTACTACTTATTGTATATTTACTTTTGCAGTCTGCTGTATTTAGAGGTTACATCTATTTGAATGAACACTTCTGTTTATTTTTAGACACTGGAACTGTACCATTCTTAGAGATAAAGACTTATTAAAGATGCGGTGCATCACGACAGCAATCAAACCTGTATTCTCTTTAACTTTAGATACCATCTTCGACCACTTGGCAGGTGGATGTTAGTTTCACTGTTAAAAAAAACCCGATTTACTTAGTAAATATAACAAAAGGTCCCAACAAGAAATGAGGTATACAGCTACAGCATGTCGAAACACCAAAATTAAGCAATATCGATCTTGGTCTGTGCCTAGATGGGTGGCCACTTGGGAATACAACTTGCTGTAAATTTGGATGTGCAGGTAGTATAATGGATAATGGCTCAGAATTGTTAATTTGAGAGCTGTGTTCCAATTCCAGTTGGGCTCGTTATATTAACTAATGTGCAAATACCCTTGGGAAAGGTATTAATCCACCTCTCCCCCGCTTCAGCTATGGATTAATTAATAATACTTGTATCACTAAACCATTATCTCCAAAAATAAAATAAAATTGTATAGAAAATATTTAGATTTCAGCATTAAATAACCTATAGAGGTTGATGTGTAGCTGTACAAAACCAATTGACCAACCTAACAAGAGATGGGCATTTCTTCCTTAGGATAATTGATCCTTGATTTGCTGTCATGGCTTTGTGTAACTTAATGGTAAAGTACATTTGACTTGAAGATGGTCCAATCCTGAGTATGACGATAAACTACGTCCAACAGCAAGGCCTCTGTTCCAGAGATTTTGAGAAATGTGAAGCCACCTCTTCATTGCTGGTGTTCCCGGGTCCACCCTGACCCAGGGTGGTAGCACCTGTTAGGGTCCCAGCTATGGGCAAATAGTTAAGACCCAAACTTGGGACAAAATACTATGAAAATGTAAAAATAGGTTTTAATACCAGAAATACTTTATAAAAAAATTATTACCAGCAATACATTTGGGGGGGGGGTGTTGGCATTAAATAAGCCATTGAGGTTGATATACCGTAAATCAAACCAAACGAAACCAAACCTGAAGGTGGTTAAAGGGAATACAGATTTAATTCCTGTGAAGAGACACCTTTTCTTTAATACGTCTTTAGATCTATTGATCTAAAGACTTATTCAAGAAAATGTCAGATGTTAATTTCCCTATCAAAGAAAAAAGCAGTTTAAACATGTTTACCCTCTAAATATAATGTTTAATATAAGATGATGTGCTAAAAGTCATGGGTTCAGTGCCTTATATGCCAGAACATGACTGATATAGATTTGGGCATTTCTATGATATCAAGGTAGCAGTAGCAACAACTACTATTATGTCCTGCCATCCTATAACTTTTGGCACATCATTTTATTATCTCTGTTAATTCTGAAGTTAATTGTTTGTTTTTCAGAACTTTAATTTATAATTATGTATAAAAAAATTCAACATAGTCGAGCAAGCCTTTTTTATACAGTCATAAATTAATGTTAGACAAATTTTGTTTTTTATCCATTTCTAGCCTTCCATCTCTTTCATCTTTTAATGGTAATTTGGGGTAAACAAAGATGGCTAGATTAGGATGACTCCTGCCAGTTGGCTTTTATAGTATAATCAGTAAGGCAGTCTGCCAAAAGGATGTGTATTTGAGTCTTGTCAGAGGCAGTCTTTAGTCTGACCAATGCTGTTTACTAATGATCATAGACCAATAATGAGTGAGTGGAAAAAAAAATGAAAGAATTAGTTAAAAAAAAAAGAGAAATCCAAATAGTGATATCGTGTTTTCTCCTTATATATTTTTTAATTGAGGAAATTCTATTGATATTTTTATTTTATTTTTAAGATTTCGATGGTGTTCTATACCATATATCCAATCCAGATCAACAAAAAACAAAAATTAGGGTAAGTATGAACAAGATTCTTACTCTTTCTTAAATCTTTAAAAAGAATAAAAAATTAAGCACTGATTTATTGTAAGACGTTTTTTTTTTATTTTTATTTTCTTTATAGTTTTTAGTTTTTAACCTTGTGTGTCTTGTTACTAACAAGTCTGACCTTACTGGCAATTCAAACATAACCTGTTTCTCCAGTTGAATTAGTCTTTAGTATTCAGCAAAATGCTTTATGTCAAATTTCAATTCATTGGTTTTATTGGATATGTGTGATGGTGGGTGGGGAATGGCTTCAATAGCGTGGCTACAGACAGGTTTGTAAATGAAGGAACCATAGAGGACCCATGAGCAAAACAAAAGTGAGTATTTTGTATAATTTTTATTGAAGGCTGCTCAAATTATGTAACGGTACTAGAAATGGTTTCAAAAAATATTTTCCCTGTAAATCTGTATCAAAACTTTAAATGGGGGTACCATTTATGGACAAAACATCAGATGATTAAAGGCAATTATATGCAACCAAATGGTGAAAATTACACAGATTGAACAAAATTTCAGCATATATTTCAGCACCCCATATATATATATATATATATATATATATATATACACACACACAGTGCTGTTTGATAAAAATGACTCACCTGATTTTTTTTACTTAAAAATCTTTTCGCCTATTGTTTTTGGGGTCAAACTAATTTTTAATCTTACTCATATAAAGACCCCTTCCCGACCACCTAGTAAAAAAAGTTTACTCACCCTAAGGTATTCTATTGATAATTATAATTTTGGATATAAATGAGATTTAGGGGAAAACTCTGTGCAAAAAAAGGGACTCACTTATTTCCTGCAACTAGAAATCAATAGAAACATAAGCGAACAGCTTTAAATAAAGAATAATAGTAATAATAATTTATTTATAATAGGTAATATAGTTCGAAATATTTAATAATCTATGGGTCCTCCTTTATTTTGAATAACCTTTTCAACCCTTTTTGGCATTGACTTGATTAGGTTCTGGTAAATCTCATGTCCAAGCATTCGGATATAAAATTCACAATCAAATCCTCTTTGTTGCTCAACTGCTTTCTCGAGAGCCTGTACTTTATAATGCTCCATAAGTTTTCTATGGGGTTGAGGTCAGGAGATTGGGGCGGCCATGTCATAACACGCACCTGCTTCTCATCAAAGTATTCCTTCATCAATTTTGATTTGTGACAGGGAGCATTATCCTGCATAAGAATGAGCAAGGTGGGGTCGATTTGCACCCTTTCAGCAGAAGGGAGCAGACAAGACTCTAAAATTCTCTTTTACTGTTCACTCCTGAGGGTCTTTTAAATAGGTTTTAAGAAACCAGTTCCATGAAAAGAAAAGCATCCCCAGAAAATTATACTGGACAGATCCTTGACAGTACTTACTGCTAAATTCAAAGAGCTTTCAAAGCTTCTTCTCCAGATTTTAGATCGCTTATCCTTTGAATTTAGCTCAACTTTAGTTTCATCGGAGAGAACATTTAGTAAAAAAAAAAAATCAGTCACTTTTATCGAACAGCACTTATCTATCTATATCTATCTATCTATCTATCTATATCTATCTATCTATAGCCCTAATTACAAAAAAGAAAAAATACCTGAATTATGACTGTTTTGCTTCCTGGTACATGTCTCTGACACACATGCATACCTCAAACAGCCAGATAAATGCTTTATGGCAATTAAAACTCTGAAGGCAGTCATGTTCATCAGCTGGTTTATTAAAGGCCAAAAGGGTAAAACTAGAAAAATAGATGCAAAGATTTATTATTTATAAAAAATAAAAATTATAATAAAAATATTAAAAATGATTTTAATGCACTTCATGAATCCTTAATGGGTAAAGAATGTAGCAAGTAGTTTGCTACCAGGAATATATTAAAGTGTAAACTCTCTCTCTTTTTCTTCTTTACTTTCTTTTTCTTCTTCCTGCTTTTATTCTCTCTTCTCTCCTTCCCCTTTTCTTTCTTAGAGGATTGAGAACAAGAGTAGAGAGACCTGTTTGAGGAAAGGATACCAAGCAGGATGGGGAACAAGATTGACATTACACTTGAATATTTGAAAACTAGGGATTTCAGGGAAGCAAGCACACGGAAGGGAGTTCCACAGACTGGAAGTGCGAGAGAAGCTGATTGAGTAGAAGAAACAGTTACATTTAACCGTTTCCACAGTTAAAGGGTGGGACCGAGATGCCAGCCTAGTAGCTTGCTAAAATTCATGCAGTCTGGAAAACAGCAAAATTAGCTCATCGGAACAGTTGCCGTGAAAATACTTGTAGAAGAGACGGAGGGAAGCCACAGTGTGTCTGTGAGAAAGCAACTGTAAATTCTCAGAAAGGAAGAACGTTACCATTATGAGACTGGTGCCTAAAAATGTCAGCATGTGGTGAAAGGAGTCCTTAAACATAAGGTGGCTACTTTAAACAATCGTTCAAATAATAATGCAATAAGAAAATGCTCAAAGAAAAATATTACGAAAATACATACCAGCATTGCAATCGTTGGGGGTCAGCTTCAGAAGAATGAGAAGGAAGAAACTGCGTGCTCTGCATCTGTGGTTTGTTGTGCAGGTTCCAGTAATATCTAAGGACCGTCAGGAAGTGGTAAAAAATGGTGACAATCTAAAAATTACCTACATTAAAAGAGGGACGGACACGGGCAAAATAAGACACTAGAAGTCAATGACATCAAACTTTTTCCTGATATGGTTCATCTTTCTGGATCCATCAAGATAGAATGCCATCATAAAACCATTTTTGTATTACCTTTTTGAGCAAGATGCTTCTTATAAACCTTTAACTAGCTTGTTTATTAGGTTGTTCAGAAAACAACTCATTTTTTTTTTTTTTAAAATAGTCTTACTTGAGAATTTTTATTAATCAAAATAAGATCCATTAATTTCTACCCGTTTTTGCCAACAAGATACAAATGCAGTTATTTCATTAGTGTAAAAGTTAGATTTGATAGACAAAAAAAAAATCTTTAAAGGCATTTTGGACAGCAATTGAATTGTTAAAAACTTTGCCTTTGTCAAAATGCTTGAAAAAGTAGTAATCACTTGGCAAGGTGTCAGGTGAGTAAAGTGGATGAGGCAGTTTCATAGCCTAGTACATTCAATTTTCATAGCATCCGTTACTTTACACATAGGCTGCATTTGATCAGTTTCTTTGCAATATCCCTTGGCTGTGATTGTTTCACTAGGACTCAGAAGGCCACAGTGAATCAATCCAGCTCTAGACCACCAAACAGTCAACATAACCTTTTGATGGAACTTCAACTTTGGGAAGCATTTCAATTCAACCTTTGCCCTGAATGTCATATCCATTATCCATTTCTCACATGTTACGTGATCAAGAAATGTCATTTTTGTTGCACAATGGACTTAATACTTTGTAATGATGATTCTTTTGGTTTTAATTCAATTCATGTGGTACCCATTTTGTCCAGTTTCTTCAACTATCCAATTTTTTTCAGATGTTTAAAAATTGATCTGATAACTTGTACGTAACTCTCTTGCAAGCCTCTAGAGCAGTAGAGTGAGGATTTGCCTCCACTGTTTTTGGTTTCTCATCTTCAAAAGAAAGCTGACATCCACAACCTCTATCTTCAAGGTTGGCTTCACTCAAATGGCATTTGATAACAGATCCTTCTCCTCAGACTTTAACGTTTCAAGCAGTCAGAGCTGCACTATGACTAAGATTATACTTGTAATAGTAAATTTACTGAAATTCTTTTTTTGACATCTTAAGGGACCTGAAAAAGAAATTTGTATGTGAAGTAAGTGAAAAATGGAATCATGTAGACAAAAAGTATATAAAAATACTCTTATAATATTTGCCTGTCTGTATGCTTTTTGACATTTAAAAAGTAGGTTAAAATATACAATGACAAAACTTGCATTATTTTATATTCAGTTTTTATGCAAATTAATTTACATGAAATGGCTTGTCAGCTAATCGAGGACATTCCTTGCCATCGTCACCATTTAGAAATGAATTATGAATTATCAGTCATTTATTTTAGAAGAAAAGCCTGAGGGAGAAAATGACATTTTTGCCCAACATTCCAAGAACAGAAATTTCTCAAATCTTATCAGTCACTTCCCAGGTATTAAAACTTTTCAACAGAAAAGGTGGCCTAATAAGTTTCTTTTCGCTGATAGATGGCATTCAGAGTATTTACTCTGAATTTCATTCAAAAAGATTGTTTTTGATTGTGAGTTCATTAGCGGACCTTTTTAACTTTTGCAGAGTGGAGGAAACAATTTTTTTTTTTTTTTTCCTCTAAATTAACATACTTGAGACTATAGGTAGACATGGATTGGGCTTATAATTGAGTCTGTCAGCATCCACTTGGAAGATAGCCTCTTTTTGAGGTGTGGTTGTGGGGAGGGGGTCTTACTCCTCCACTGGTGAAGATGTTGGCATATTTTAGGCCTTACAGATGCGGAAAACAATGGTTGGTTCGACCAGTTATGTTTGATAGCAATCAAATGAAGACGTTACTTAAGAATAATGTTAATCACTCTGGAAGATGGTCAACATACTCAAAATATTAAAAATCAAGAATTGAAAATCAGCTTGGTTATGTTAGTTGCTTTGACATGTGGCCCTCTCGCTCTGTGTCTGTCAGTCTGTCTCTCACGCTCTGTGTGTGTCTCTCTCGCTCCGTGTGTGTGTTTTGACTTTGTCAACGTTGTACGCAGTTGAAGCACCACCACCGTGTTAAGTATTTTTCCTTTCGATCTGTCGTTGAAAGTGGTAGTTGACAAGACGCTAGGATGAGCGTAGCAGGATCAGACGCCACAGATGACCTTGGGGACGTGGGATTCCCTGAAATATCGATGGGTTTCAGGAGGCTGATAGGTAGCATGAAGCTACCTACTTATAAAGGAAACTCTGCGGACCTGCACGAATGGATTATGTCCATTCAGAAGAAGCAGGTGATCTATGGCCTCTCGGTCCAAGAAATGGTGCTCCTAGTTTATGACGCCGCAACGGGGCTTGTGTCCAAATACAAAGCGGGGTGGTACAGAGAAAACCCTGCCCTGACATGGACCGAGCTTAAATCCGCTCTGGTGCGGCAATACGCAAGTGAGCATACAGCCATTGAGGCCGTCAGGAAATTATTCCATCTGCAGCAACAAGGAGAGACCAATGAGGAATTGGGGGAAGAATCGCAGGGCTAGTGGTGTTAGCTTTTCCGGAGTTGGTGACTTGGGACAGTGGTCCTATTCAGGCCTTGTTGGCCGATGTGTATGTGGACGCGCTGAGTGACAGGGACCTGAGGGACGATGTTCTGAAGGGGGGACCAGTCAGCCTGGCCGCAGCCATAGAAGTGGCCCGGACCAGCGAACGACTCTGGGATAGAATAAGAGCGGGTGTAGGTAGGAACCCCCAGGGGGCCAAAGTAGTGATGAAAAAGAAGGACCGGGAGTAGATCCAGATACAGGACCCAAAAGAAGAGGTTGAAGAGAACTGGGAGGCTGAGGCAGTTCCCAATAGGAGAGCCTGGGACCTGCGTTATGGGTTTCACAAGCCCACACTGGGCCGATATGGGTTGGTGTGCTGGACTTGCAAGTATGGTGGGCATCAGGCTAGCGACTGTCCAACAAACTATGGAGGCGACTCAAGGTCTTTGGGGCTGAACTGCACGACTTGTGGCAAGTTCGGGCACAAGGTTCGGTGGTGTACAGCAGAGGGAGACCGTAAACTGGGGATAAAGCGAGTTAATACGCTGGTGCTCCCTACTGAGAAGGAAAAGGGTCCAGGAAATGCCAATGGGTCACCTGTGAAAAAGTAAGAGGCAGGGTGGTCCCAGTGCAAGTAAGACCTCTGAGATGCTGGACATGTGGTGTGGTTGGGCACTTTTCGGCAAGTTGTAAGAAGCGAAGGTGTTGGCGCTGTGGAGGAGTGGGTCACCTGAGACGAACCTGTCCTCGCAGGAGAAAGATGGACCACAACGAACAGAACAACCCTAACTCAAATAGAGGGGAGGAATGGGTTGCTAGTCCAAGAAAAGAGTCATTCGAGCTCTACCCCATTCTGGAGGGCCCCTAGACAGAAATTGGAGCCCCTAGAAAAAGGTGAACTCCTGTCACCGACTCCCACGTCTCGGATATTGAGAAAGCGGGAGGAAGGGAGAGAACATACGGGAAGGAGAAAAGCACAGGTATACTGTTTACTGAAGGAAGGGCCAGACTTCACCTGTAATATGTTGCTGAGTGACAAGAAGATGAAGGCCCTTATCGATACTGGAGCTTCAGTGTCACTGGTTAGCTCCAAGGTTTTTAGACAATTGGGACTGAAAACGAAGCTTAGTCCCGTCGATCTACTAATAAGTCAGACTGATAGTAGCAGGATGAGGATAGATGGTATGACGTGGCTGTCTTTCCAGTTGGCAAGAATCAGAGGTAAACTTAAGGTTTATGCGGCACCTGACTTGTGTGGTGAGCTAATTTTTGGGGAGTGACTGGCTTAGGCAGAATAAAGCACAGATCCGTTTTGACCCCGCCACCCTAACATTGGACGGGGTAGGGATACTGTTGGGAGAGGATAATTATGAACAATTGCCAGTGGTGGCCCAGACAGATATAAAGCTTTCCCCTAGGACTACTGTATCTGGGAATATAGAGATATATAAATATATGAGATTATAACAGGAGTGCTGAACAGTGACCTGTACCAAGTGGTCCCTATATTAGGTATGATAATAGTGAAGGGGAAATAACCATGTGTGATTCTTTGGTGAAGAGGTTGGGGACCGTTCCCTTACTGTTAACTAATACTGCCAATAAAACTATTAAAATAAAGCAGGGAGAGGAGCTGGCAGAGGCATGCCCAGTAAGAGAAGTCGAACTGGTGAGAGTATGGAATGGGAATAAGACAGGTAGCCATGAAATAAGGGATGAAGATATAACAACCCCTGAATGTTATAGGAGGAAATTGAGGGGGTTGCTGAACGGTAATTGGGAGGTAATAGCCATTACTGATATGAAACTGGGACAGACCTGAGTAAGCCCATAGTGCTGTACACCGATGCTAGCGATAAGTGTATCGGGGTGGTTCATACACAACCATGTCCCGATAAGGATGGACCAGTACCGGGTGTGCCTGAGGAAGTGCCGATCTATTTTCTGTCTCATCGGCTCTCCGAGGCTCAGCAAATGTTTACCATTAAAACAGACCACCAACCCCTTAAATATTTGTTAGAGGTGGAGTGAGCGAATAAGAAGATACAACAGTGGGCATTGAAGTTAAGTGGGTATAACTGTAGAATAGAATATTTATCAGGGAAGGATAATACCTGTGCTGACCTGTTATCGAGGATTCCAAGGCAATTAGAGACCGAATCTATCAGGTTGGAGCTGGGTGAGGATGATAAGGCATTCCAAATTAATGTGATCAATTCACAGGCGTTGAAGGAGAGACTTGGTTGGGAAGATCAGGAAACGGAGATTGTTTCCAACCCCCACTGGAGAGATATTATTAGGCAAAGCCAAGAGGATAGTGAGATAGCAACTATCAGGTCCAGGGTAGAGGCAGGGCGTACCTCCAAATATATGGTGCACGATGTTAGTGTTGTATTACCTTTCAGGAAGAGATGAGGAAGTAAGTTTAAAAATGGTGATACCTGAGAAATTGAGAGCCGAAATTCTAGACCAGTGCCATAGGAGGTTAGGACACCTGGGAATTGATAAGACGTATGGGTTAATAATGAGAAATTACTACTGGCCTAAGTTGTTTAATGATGTTGTGAACCATGTAAAAAAAAAATATGTGTAACATGCCAAGTACAGAGTCGAAGGAGTAGGGTTGCCCCAGTATTAGAAACGGATGTTCCAAATTACCCATTTCAGAAAGTAAGTATGGATATTTCCGGGCCCTATGGAGAAACACATAGAGGTGATCTTTACATAGGGAGTTTTGTGGACTGGCTGACGAATTGGCCTGAGGCATTTGCCATACCGGATAAGAAGGCACGAACGATGTCAGATATAATACTGAACAAAATATTCCCTAGGTATGAGGACCCCGAACAGTTGGTTACCGATAATGGATCGGAGAATGTGAATCAGATTATGAGAGAGACGTTGGGAGAATTAAACATACAGCACATAACCACCTCTCCATATCACCCCCAAAGTAACGCTAAGGTAGAGAGATTTCATAAGACCCTTGCTAATGTGTTGCCTAAACTAACAGAGGATAATAGGGAAAATTAGGATTTATTCGTAACCCAAGCATTAGCAGCTGTGAGATTATCGATGAACAAGACGACAAAATTTTCCCCTTATTACTTGATATATGGCAGGGATGTAATCTTACCTATAGACAATCTGTTACGACCTAGGAGGAAGTATTTAGGAGAGGATCATCACCAAATAGTTTTAGAACAACAGCATAAAATTTTTACGCAGGTGAGGAGGAGGAGGATTCAAAGAGCCCAGAAAAGGTGAAACGATAGAGTAAATAAAAATAGAGAAGCTTCCTTCCAGATAGGTGATCCAGTATATTATAAAATACACAGGAGAGAAGCTAAATTGGACCAGAGATGGAGCCCATACTATAGGATCATCGAGCAGATGGGTCCGGTTTCCTTTGTGATCTGGGACCAATTGACTGGACAGGTAAAGAGAGTGCATGCGAATGATATAAAGCTAGCTGAAATAGGAGAATGGAAAGGAACCGAAACAAAAACTCAACAGAAAAGGCTGAGGAAAACTACGTTGGTAGAACCTGAAGGGTTAGAGACTGAGAGTGAAAGTGAAGGGAGTGAAGAGATTGAAATCAGCCCAACTACCCTTCGAAGGCTGAGGGAGTTAAGTCAGACACCAGCGGGACATTCTGAGGAAGCAGGGATTGAACCTAACCTTAGGGAAGAAGAACTGAGTGAATGGGAAGAAGACGAAATTCTGTTAGCTCAATTGCAGAGTAAATTGTGGGCTGAAAAAGCACCTAGTGTTAATGAGGAATTACCACTAAAACGGCAATTGAGGGGAGCGGTGCAGCCTGAGCCCAAGGATTAAGTGAAACCAGTACAGTGGCTGTGGTGAACGAGTGACGGTCTGGGACTAACTGCATTTATCATCAGTGCTGGTGAACTGTGTGGACAGGCCCCATGCATGCACGGCACTGATGGTGGTGTGGGTTGGTGCTTAAGGTATCGCTCTAAGATGTAACAACCTGATAAAAACAATAAGAGAATGATTAAGACGAATTATTGCGGACATGGATAAGAGGAGGCTCGTGGTACTGACGATGCTAGTTGTGGTAGCTAATACCTGGGAACACAGTGAGAATACTGTATTTAAGAAGATTAACGAAGTGATTATAACTAGATCAAAGTGGTTGATAACTTTGGTGATAGACCTGTAGCCGTATGAGAAGTTACTGGGTCAGTTGAAGACCGAAGTGGACAAACTACAGCCAGGACCCAAGTCGCCGGAGACTATTTACAGACTCCGGAATACCACCTTATACCCCTTAGCTCAAGAATCCCTAATACTTGAGAGACAATGGAAGGATATGAGTTACTATTTGTAAGTAATAAAGTTGTTACTGACCAGGCAAAAGAGGGCAGTATTACCTATAATGGGAAAGGCATTAAGTGTGTTGTTTGGAACAGTCACCGAAGGCGAAGTGAGAGTAATTAAGAGGAAATTAAAGGTGGTAGAACAGAGACAACAAGCAATGGCTCAGTCAGTTAAAGAGAGCGTATCTATACTCAATGTTACTAGGCTGGAATTGGCTAAGAATAGAGGGAGTATCAATTGGTTGATTTCTCATCTACAGGTTTTTAGAAAAGAAGTGATAAACGTGACCACGTCTGTAACAACCGAATTACAGAAATTAGAGGGGTTTTTGCAAAGGTATTTTCAATTATTAGCTGTAATAAGTAAGGTACGTCAAACAAGTCGCTCTTTAACGGTGTTGTTAGAGCATGTGAGAGCACAATTAGACATGCTGTCGCTGGGACACCTGTCTCCGAGTATAATAACTTCAGAACGATTAAAAGAAATTTGAAGAGAATGAGGCTTTGTTAGAGCTGGTAGGAACGAATGCCGGTGGATAGACGGGATTGTGGGAACCCATTGTAAGGGAGATTCCTAAGATGTTGCTAGAAAAGATGCCAGCGTTATTGAGGCCAATCGTCGATAAGATTGATCTTGGATGGTTGAAGTCGGAGTGAGATCCGAATTCAGGCTGGAAAGAGAATTTGGTTACTATAATAACCTGGCCGACCGTTGTGTGAATTATACTAATGTTAGTCATGGCCTTGCTAGTTTGGTGGTGGTTGAAGAGGTGTGCGGTGTTGTTGACCAGGCAGAATAAACTGGCACAGGAGTGCATGAGTGAAGGAGGGATTCCAGTTAGTGCACTTTATCAAGGTAGGTCCAACCCGATTGCATTGGGACCCCTAACTGATATTGAAGAAGAGTCCACAATTGTCGTGGAAGGACCTGAACCGACAAAAGATTCGACAAAGCCTGTTGTGAAGGCGAGACAAATTCGGAGGGACAGATTTACGAAATAAATCGAATTTTTTATTTTTTGTAATGAGACTGAAATAATTGGTAAGGAGTGTTGTGAACTCCAATAAAAAAAGGAAAGAACACTCGAACTATTGAACTATGTGAAAAGGTTCTACTGCAGGAAATCACCACAACAGTGAACTTTAACCGGAAGTTGCATGTACATATGTATCGTGAAGACAATGAAAATGTAAGTGGGCATAATGAGCCCTAAGAAGAACTGAGGACTCTACCTTTGCATGCTGGAAGAGACGTATGTTTAAGTAGACTCTAGTCAGAAGCATGTTGGACTGGGTTTTCTCCTATTTTGTTGATAGGAAAGCTCATGTGTCATTTACTAGTAAATGAAAGATGGGTAGGGGAGGAAATGTGACAGTTTGGGAACCACACACAAACACATATTTTTTTTTTTATTAGAAATGGAGTAGATTTGAACAGTGGAGTTAGATCAGAACAATTTTGTTTACTGATGGGAATCTGATCTAGCCCATTTGGAATTGGGTCATTAGAAAAGACAATGAAAATGATCAAAATAATTTTTATCGGTTAAAAATTGAAATAGTTTGAATAAGCAAGGAGGACCTTTAGAATTCACATGATTTTGGGTTGACAGCAGCACCTGTAATAATCATGTGCAAGCCAAGGGTCGATTATGACCAACCAGATTTATCTATATAAACGCTTAGTTATGCTGAAGAAGAGGCAGACAGAAGAGGCAGTTGGGAGAAAATTCTTGGAGAGGCTGTGATCGGTCGGTACGTCGTCGGCGCCTGCGTTCCGTCACATGCATGAGCACCCGCATCGACCGTTATGGATTGCGGCGCTACAAGACAGCCGAGAAAGGTAGACGAGAAGTGCAGACAAGCTGGGTAGAGAGACGTCAGAGATTGGAACCAAACGCCCGCTAACATTTTGTTGATATAAGTACGAAGAAGCAAATTACTACTCCAACAATCTAAGACTGCTACTGCTACTATTATTACTACCGCCGAGGAGGAACACAACTATAAACTTTAAACCGTGCACAGAAATCTTTATCTCTCCATCGCAAGAGTCGTATATCGTTCTGAGACGATTTCACAACAAGCTAATCACAACCAACTCTCTGTCTAGAATCTAGTGTATGAGTTTTTACGTCAATTATTTTCTTTTCTGTAACCTGTTTCTTTGCTATAATATTCTTTTCTGCTATATAAAAGACATTAACAATTCAACCATTGAATAGTTGTTTGTCCGGCTTTCTGCAGAGATATATATATATATATATATATTTTTTTTTGGGGGGGGGTGCATTCTAAATTTATTAGCACAGACTCTCCAGCCACGTCTACATCTTCAGTCAACCGTGAATGGTGGAACATCACTTCTGCTTTCTGGATCAAACCAAACACAATGTGGGCAGGAAGCCGGTTTAAACCAGTGGACCGGTCAAATGATCTACGGATGCTCAGGAAACCTACGGTCACTCCCTTAAGTTCGGTTAAGACCGAGTAAAACGGCGGAGGTTGAGGGGCTGGGGCAAAAGTTTTAGACTTTGCTCCATACTTTTTCTGTGCCGTGTCAATATAGAATGCACAAGGTACTTCTCTGTTCACTTTTGACCTGTCATGGTTGAATGCTGCCACCATGTATCTGGTTAAAAGGGATTAGATTACATTTATTCATTGTCATTTCAGAAATGTTTGACCTTGTTTTTATTTTTGTTTTTTCTATTAATCCTAATATAACAAAACTTACCATATGAATTCTGATGAATGGAGCATTCAGCTGAATCAGACCAAAAATAGGACAAGAACTATGTGGGTTCATTAAAGACACTGAAACAGTGAATGTCATATTCATTTTCAGAATGATATCTGAAAGAGCAATCCGTGTTTTATAGTTTATGCAAATGTGTAAAGTATATCACAAACAACTGTTTGAACTGCTAGGCAACCATGACACATTTGGGGAGGATATTAGAATAATCTAGAACTTATACTAGCAGCAAACTGCCTGCATACAGATAAAAAATGAGTTCAGTAAGGATACAAAAGTAGAAAGGGGTGTAAGACAAGGAGGTGTCTTCTCACCAGACACCAATGTATACAGTGAGGTGATTCTGAGAGAATTAGAATTCCTATCAGGATTCATTATTGGCAGCCACAATCTTAACATTTTGATTCAAGACTATAGAGAGAATGGTAAATGCTCGGCTAATGTGGTACTTGGATAGAAACGATCTCTTATCTAGTTACCAAAGTGGATTCCAGAAAAAACAAGGAACCAGTGATCAACTTGTATGGCTAGAATCCTTTATTTGTGATGGCTTTGTTTGATGTCATCATGTGGTATAAATATTCTATGATCTCGAAAAACCCTATGACACCACATGGAAGTATGGTATTCTAAAAGACATGCACAAGATTGGAATAAAAGAAAGAATGGCTATATTCATTCAAAACTTCCTATCAAGCCAAAATACAAAATGGAAACACAACATCAGACACACACAAACAGGAGTACCTCAAGGTAGCATTTTATCAGTGACATTATTCATTCTCAAAATAAATAGTATTATTAAAACCATTAATACAGGAATTGAAAAATGCCTACATGTGGATGATTTTGCAATATTATACTCATCACCAAACATGGCTTCCCTTGAAAGACGTATACAAATATGTTAGAAAGATGGACGAATGAAAATGGATTCTGTTCAAAAACAAAATCTGTATGCATTTCTGAAAAAACAAGTCTATCACCTTGATCCAGTATTAAAATTGAATTGACACAATTCCCATAGTCCAACAAATAAAATATCTAGGAATCCTACTAGATAGCAAACTTCAAAGTGTACATTGATTACCTTAAAAAAAAATGCCAAATGGTTTTGAAGCTTTTAAAAGTTACATCAAAACTGATCTGGGCTGCCAACCAAAAAGTAATGCTCGGAATATATAGATCACACACCAGATCAAAAGTAGACTAGGGATGCATTATTTACAGTGCCATATGTAAATCCTATCTTTAAAAAACTACAAACCATACAAAATTGAGGCCTGAGATTAAGTCTTAGAGCCTTCTGGACTTCACTAATGCAAAGAATCTATATGGAAGCCAATGAACCACCTATATCTCTGAGAAGGGGGGAAATTCTCTCCAATATGCACTCAAACAATAATCCAACCTAAATAACCCAGCATACCAAAAAAACATAACCTCAATATATCCAGTTCTATAGAAATAAGCCAATAGCCGTCCCTTTATTTGGTCTTCGAATCAATGAAACACTAGAACAAATAGACAAAAATCTTGATAATGTAACCCTGTTCACAATAAATAAAGTACCTCTATGGACAATCTCCAAACTTCACATTGACCTTACATTGATACAAAAAATAAAAAAATAAATGAAAAAGATACAATCAACAAAAGCCTCTACAGAGAATTAAGAGACAAATATCATGACTATAAACCATTCTGCACAAATGGATCAAAAATTCTAGATAGAATAGGTGCAGCAGCCACAAACAAATTCACAAATAAACATGGCTACTAAATAATGCATCCATCTATACAGCTGAACTAAGAGCCATAAAAATGGCACTTAAAATGATAGATAATTCAAGATAGGGATTCTGAGGAGATTATAAATTTCCTATCTAGTTTAACAGCAATTAAAGAAAACATTGCTGCTGCGGGGGGGGGGGGGGGTTATGCCTTTCTAGGTGTGAATTTCTCCCAGATTCCACACCATTGGCTATAGCACTAATCACTCAGGCTTATGGCCACGTCATGTTGAAACACCAGTTTCTGTATGATGAAGCAAGCTAAGCAGGGTTGAACCTGGTCAGTACCTAGATGGGTGACTGCTTGGGAATACCAGGCGCTGTAAGCTTGGATCTACGGATGATGTAATGAATAATGGCTTCAAATTATTAATTAGAGAGCAGAGTTCCAATTCCTGTTAGGTTTGTTATAGACACTTATGTGCAAATAACCTTGGGAAAGGCATGAAGTAAACTCTTCTTCCTCCAGTTATGGGTTAATTAGTAAGACTTGTATCATTAAACCATTATCATCTCCCAAAAAGAATTCTTACAATCTAAAAATATTTTCTAAAACAAAATAGGTGATAAGCTGTAGAAAAAGGAAAAAAAAAACAAAACAAACTAACCACTTAAGTTAGAAAAGCATTAATCTAATACACTCATCTCCTTGATGTAAAAATGTTATGACACTTTCCTATAATCTTTGCCGTTAGAATCATGGGCCTGGTTGTTTTTGCTATCTTTGTAGTCTAACTGCTGTGGCTTCCATTGAGAACGTTCAATTAAGAATTGTATTCCTCAAATTTTTGTTTACACAAAATATAGGTGAATTAAGATGAATTATTGGAGTTTTGTTACATGGAATTTGATAGATAAAATGATTCTCTTCCTTTAATGCCTCATTGGCCTGATATTTAATTTTCTTTCATTAAAACATTTTATTCATGATTTTTGTATTCTCTTTTGCAGGTCAGTATTTCCCTGAAATTTTATAAAGAACTTCAGGAACATGGTGCAGATGCAGTAAGTTTAACATTTTACCTTTGAATATATTTTCCGCATTTTTTTTTCTTTTTTCAGTTCACAATGGGTTACAAAATGCAACGGCATAATTTTTTCCTTTTTTTTTTCTTTTCTATTTTTTTCTCCTCCCAACTTTTTAAAAATTTCAATTTAACTGTTCAGTTAAATATTTTTCACGCACATTGGAGTGAACCATTCCTTTTGTGTTCCATTGGTGAAACACTTTCTTGTGAACATCTACTTTGTTGAACTGACTTCCAAGAGGATGCTTCCAAGATCACTACAATATTAACCATTATCTTTTCCACATATCTTCATAAACTCTGCTACTTACATGTTATTTTGTAACCCTGCCCCTCAAGGGACTCTTGATCCTTGTACAAAGTCAATTTTATTGTAAAAAGAAAAAAAAAAGAATAATGGGCTGGGATGAGAAATCAGTACGGTTTCAATTCCAGTTAGGTTCATTATATTCACTTATGCACAAATACCCTATGGGTTAAATAATAGGATTTGTTTCTGGTAAAATCATTATCAAAAAACTGTTAATGTAGTATTACTCTTTAAAGAATATTAATTGTTGGTTATTGGATCTCACTCCGTATATACCAATCCTAAACTTATATATATATATATATATATATATATATATACATACATACACTTACAATCGAAAATGTTTCAGCTTCAAATAAACCCACAAAGGGATTCATAAGATGTTAAAAAAACAAAAAACACACATACACACAAATCAATAAATCTGTAAATGTTAATGTTGGAAATTCTAAAATTTCGTAACCTCTTTTTTTTTTCTTTTTCCCTTTAATTAAACCAAACACCTGACACGATCATTGAAAATTCTTCTTTTTTCCCCTCCTTCTTTTTTTCCCATCAGCGGGGATTCAGAATATGGCAACTGCATTTCTGCTGTGGGTAAATGTCTCTCGCTTTTACTCTCTCTCTCTCTCGCTTTTACTCTCTCTCTCTCTCTCTCGCTTTTACTCTCTTTCTCTCTCTCGCTTTTACTCTCTCTCTCTCTCTCTCGCTTTTACTCTCTCTCTCTCTCTCGCTTTTACTCTCTCGCTTTTACTCTCTCTCTCTCTCGCTTTTACTCTCTCTCTCTCGCTTTTACTCTCTCTCTCTCGCTTTTACTCTCTCTCTCTCGCTTTTACTCTCTCTCTCTCGCTTTTACTCTCTCTCTCTCTCTCTCTCGCTTTTACTCTCTCTCTCTCTCTCGCTTTTACTCTCTCTCTCTCTCGCTTTTACTCTCTCTCTCTCTCTCGCTTTTACTCTCTCTCTCTCTCTCGCTTTTACTCTCTCTCTCTCTCTCTCGCTTTTACTCTCTCTCTCTCTCTCTCGCTTTTACTCTCTCTCTCTCTCGCTTTTACTCTCTCTCTCTCTCTCTCGCTTTTACTCTCTCTCTCTCTCGCTTTTACTCTCTCTCTCTCTCGCTTTTACTCTCTCTCTCTCTCGCTTTTACTCTCTCTCTCTCTCGCTTTTACTCTCTCTCTCTCTCGCTTTTACTCTCTCTCTCTCTCGCTTTTACTCTCTCTCTCTCTCGCTTTTACTCTCTCTCTCTCTCGCTTTTACTCTCTCTCTCTCTCGCTTTTACTCTCTCTCTCTCTCGCTTTTACTCTCTCTCTCTCTCGCTTTTACTCTCTCTCTCTCTCGCTTTTACTCTCTCTCTCTCTCTCTCTCGCTTTTACTCTCTCTCTCTCTCTCTCTCGCTTTTACTCTCTCTCTCTCTCTCTCTCGCTTTTACTCTCTCTCTCTCTCTCTCTCGCTTTTACTCTCTCTCTCTCTCTCTCTCGCTTTTACTCTCTCTCTCTCTCTCTCTCGCTTTTACTCTCTCTCTCTCTCGCTTTTACTCTCTCTCTCTCTCTCTCTCTCGCTTTTACTCTCTCTCTCTCTCTCGCTCTCTTTTACTCTCGCTCTCTCTCGCTCTCGCTCTCTTTTACTCTCTCTCACTCTCTTTTACTCTCTCTCACTCTCTTTTACTCTCTCTCCACCAAAGTACACCTGATGTGATCATTGTAATCACAGCTGTTACTTTTTTTCCCTTTAGTGATCTAGTAAAAGACAAACGACATAACATTTTATGTTCCTTCAAATGTTAGGTTTATAGTAGCAAACCAATCTTGAAAAGAAAATCTCAATATCCAACCAGCACCCAGAAGCTCTTATGCTTGTAAAATCTACAGTACTTGAATAGTCACACCTATTTCTTGTTATATTCTCTCTGCTGTCTTATTTTTTTTTTTTTTAATAAGCAAAATGTTAGCTTGCAGTTTGTGTGCATCTCAAATTGCATGATATTTTTGTTTGTTGCTTCCTGGGTGCGGCAATTCTACTAATGATTATTACAGCAAACTCTATTGCATACTGGGTAATGATGCTCATTATTAAAAAGAAAAAAACAACAATGACAGACAAAAAAAGAAAAAAATACAAATTGCTTGACTTTGCTTGTCTGTCAGGAGCTGTTGACTGAACTGAATATGTCGATAATTTCCACAAGAAGTGACATTGATGAATCATGCAAAGGAATCTTTTCATATTTAAAAACTACTTGACATAGTTGGTGGCCGGATGGTTATTGGTATAGACAAATGTCCTTGTCTGGTCTGAGATGACAAAAAGATGGCTCTGTTAGATTTTTGACTTAGCTTTTTGTCAGTGCCAAAGAAATTGTTTGCAAAGTGATCTACAGAAATTCTCTATCTGAAAATATTAACGTTGACTTGCAATAAGATTTGGGGTGGGGCCTGAATTGACCCCCCCCCCAAATTCTTCTTAATATACTAGACAATCACCCATCGTTCAAACAGAAAAATTGTCATAAAATTTCTCTTACCTCTCTAAAATTTCTGTATAAGCAATTATTTTTTAAAGTCAGAATTTCCTACGTACCTACATAGAACCGACCATGAAACATTTGAATAATTTTGTAATATAATAGAAATTCAGCAAACTTACTATTTTTTTTTACTTTTTTAAATAATTCCATACAATTTTAAGACAATCTAATTAAACAGATTATTTTGACTTATGAATACTGCAGGTTTTCTAAATTACAACTGAATTTTGACAAGGGAGATACATATTCTTTCTATTCAGACGTTCTTTTTACCATTATGTTAAGTTCACTAATGTAATGACTAAAGATCTAATTAAACAGATTATTTTGACTTCCATAATCTTTTTTTGTCTACATTTGACTAATTTATAATAATGTGAAATAGCAGATAACCAGAATGCTTCTTATGAATGCTAACTTATGACTGAATTTTAAAAAGGTAGATATAAATTTTTTATACAAAGAATTTAAAAGTAAAAATTTATTAACAGATATCACTTATTTATGTCAATTTTTACCATTTTAATTAAAAATAATACCAGAAATACTTATATGCTGTTCAAAATTGTTATGCAAATTAAATATTATTGCTAATGTGGTAAATGCTATATATATATATATATATATATATATATAATGTCTGTCTTTTGAACAGGAGTAGAGGTCCATCCTTCCAATCCTGTTCAGGATTGGGTTTCTGGTTCTTTCTAAAGTCTTCAACTGTGTATTCCTAATGTCTCTGCCTTTAGATAAGATGAAGTCAAAAAAACGTAGCAAATTTTCATGAATTTATACTAGGTAAAGGAAGACTGCTAATTGATTATATAAAGATGATGTTATTGGAAATGTTGTTACTGTATCCTTAGAAATTTAAAATAAACAAAATAAAACCGATTCTATATCATGTTTTTCCTCCATACGTCCCCTTAAAGGGAAACCATTGTTCTGTTTGTTACATTACGTGATCTCTTGTGAATACTGATTCTTCTTTCTTTTCTTTTCCTATATCTAAACAGTTACAGCCTGGTGTACTAATGGCCATTTACTTATACTTCATTGACAATCACAAAACACTGCTAATAACAGTATAAATAAATAGTTTTATAATATCCTAAAAGTTTTAAATGCAACTTCCGTAAAAGGATTTTTATTTGAAAAATAAAAGTTGTATGTAATTCTCAGGTGTTATTATTAACACCAAAATGTTAATGAGTTTTTAATGAAGAATGAATATTATGTTACCCTAAATGATATTACTTCCATAATTAACACTACTATGATGATTACTGAAAGTTTAGCAAGAGATAAAGGTTGCTGTGAACACAATCATAACTCAATGTTTTCTCAGCTGAGCTTACATGGATGCAAGTTGATTTCATTGATATAAAAATTATGTTTCAAATAAACAATTTATTATGAAGTTATGCCAGTAATATGGACGGTATAAATGGTTTTATTACTATTATCATCAGTTTATTTGATAATGTGAATCTTTTCATGTATGTTATTGGTTATTGCATGGAAGCCAAGGTTAGCTTACAGACAAACATCACTAGGAATTTAAGGTTTCTTTTTAGAATATGTGGAAATATACAGTATATCTTTTCTCATCATGTTTCTATTTTGTCTGGAGGCCTACTAATATACAATAAATATATTACAGGTTGACAATCCTATATCTGAACAACTGAAAACCCAAATATTTTTAGTGAGGAGTTTGGTGCTATATATATATATATATATATATATATATATATATATATATATATATACATATATATATGGAGAAGGTATCCTCGATATAACCAAATTCGTCATCTAAATATTTTGCTGAACAGATTCGCAGAGCTCTCAAGTAAAATCCGATAATAACACCTCTCTTAGTCCTAGTATCATTGTGAGAGTAAAAGTGTAAGTAGTCGTTTTTGCATGTGGGTTTTCTAGACATACTACTCACCAGAAATAATAACAAACTAGAATTCAAAGTATATCGTAAACCCACATGCAAAAACGACTACTTACACTTTTACTCTCACAATGATACTAGGACTAAGAGAGGTGTTATTATCGGATTTTACTTGAGAGCTCTGCGAATCTGTTCAGCAAAATATTTAGATGACGAATTTGGTTATATCGAGGATACCTTCTCCAGCCTTTCGTATCCGAGACAACTAATACTCGGCGCTAAACATATATATATATATATATATATATATATATAAGCAAGCTTATTAAGTGCTTTGCATACATCTTTTGACAATTCTGAAAGTTTTTCAAACTCTGGTGGGTGGTTAGATCCTTCTCTCTCATGTGACTTTAAGGCATGATAATGGATAATTGATGGTTGTCCACTTTTAGGCTTTATTTCAAGGAACAAGTCACTTTAAATTGCTGAAACCAGTTTTGAGCAGTATAGTCTGACAGTTCTATTTCCTTCCCAAAGTCTGAACACTATCCACAGCTTTTGAGGCCCACTTTTCAATAACGACTCAAAATTGTCAGAATCTCAATAATCAGAATCTGCCTGCTATTATAACATCAGAAACAATAAGATGGGAGAGTCCATCATACATAAAATAGGGAGTTACTTTTTAATCATCAGGGATTTGAATCTCTAAGTGTCCTTTGGTTTGTTAGCATTACTGGTCTGTTTTAGTCTAATTTCAAGAGGTATTGAGCACTAAGTTTCTGTGTGGGAATGTGTTTTTGTATATTTTTCTTTTCCTCCATTGTATCTTATTTCTTGTTTTTTTTGTTTGTTCTTGTTTTACCGTTGCTATGCTTAATGTTGGTAGGGTTGTTCTTTGGCACTTTACCAATAGTTAGCTTTGTTTTATATATATATATATATATATATATATATATATATATATATATATATATATATATATATATATAAAATTTCAGGTAGAGTATATCTATAAAAAGACAATTTGAATAAAGACAAAAGGAAATTCTATCTTAGCCGTTAACATTTAACTAACTTAGAAGGAAAATTCTCAAGAGCACCACTATTGAATCTTATCAAGACATAAATCTGTGCCCCAGCTTTTTTCCTAATATCTTGAAAGAATTACTACTTTCCCAAGCCAGGAGACATGACTACAAAAATGTTAAAAAATAAAAAAAATAAAAGTTAAACCCATGACCTCATGTTATTCAATATAGATAACACAAATTAATCACGAACTAAATTAATTTAAATACTAATTTGCATTAAATTTCTTTAAAAAAACAAAAACAAAAAAAAACAATTCCAAAACCTTACTCACTCTCATTTATTAGACATTGATTTTCTTACTTTGCATCTCCCCCCCTCCCAGCTTGTCTGACGTTTTAGCTAACCTTATGCATATTGATGAGCATTCCTAACTCCAGAAATTTTGCAAAACCAAAAACATTTTTACTTTTGTATATAAACACTTGTTACAAAATAAAATCTTTGCATTTGCCTCGATAAAGGTTCCAGAGGATGGAACGTGTCGACAGATAAGTTTTCCTTTTGTCTTTATTTATATACAGGATGGCAATAAAGTCACTATACAGTTACTTGGTTTATAATTGTGACATTGGAAGTTAATCTGACCCATGAGAGAAGTTTACATAATCTATTATCTAACTTAATGTGTGTTATACCTGTCGACTTGTTCTCGAGTGTCATTTTCAATAAATTTTTAACCATTTTAATAATAAATTTCTGGACTTTTGAGTAATTGATTTGTTTTCTTAATTGTTATTGTAAATAACTGTATAGTGATTTTATTGTGTGTGTGTGTGTGTATATATATATATATAAAAAAATTATTTATTTTTTTTTTTTTTCCTTCTAGTTCCTCACTCCTTTGGGAGGTGGGCAGAGCATTCTCAATGAAAGTTTATGGTGACTGAAAATTAACAAAAAAAAAAAAAATCCCAACCATTCCATTTATTTGAAATTAATGTGTTCCTGTAGCATTGTGTTGCTAAATTCTCTCTATTGATAAAGGATATCAGTAAAGAGTAAAAAAAACAAAATTTCTCTTTCAATAAAGGAAATTAAAAAAAACATAGGCTAACCCACTGAGGAATGATCAGTTTTAATCTTGCCACTCCTTCTCACTCTCTCTCTGTCTTGTTTTGCTTGTCAAATGTTTATCATCTCCAAAACTTTGAACATAGGATGACCTAGTATTTATAAAAGCAAAAAGCAAGTTGAACAAATTGTTTACTGTGCTAGTGGATAGTAATTACTGTACATTATTTTTATTTTTTTTTGGCAGTCCTGTTTTCTGTTTATTCTTTCTATGCTATAGAACCAAGGCTAAGAATATATCTGTCTAGACTAAATGCAAGCACATCTTTTTTGCTCATTACCCTCTGATACTTTATAATTTTATATATTTCTTAATGCACACACAAAGAATCCTCTCTGCTCTAAGCACTGGAGCCTGTTGAGCTTTTTCTTTTTAAGCATAAAGATCCTGCCAAAATGAAGAATTAAAAAAAAAATACTATCAAAATGGGTACTGAAAAGTTATGAGCCTGACTCAGGAAATATAAAATAAAAGTTTGATTCTGGGAAATGTGGGATGGAAGAAAACTTTTCAACATGCACCCCCCCCCCCCTGCATCACATGACCTACATATCTGTATGAAAAATTGAATTTCTGCTTTGTTGTCATTACGGATGTGTTTTGCTGTCAGATGTTAGGATACAGTTTTTAACATGGAGAAGCTGATAAAATCAGGACGAGTGAAGAGGGATTTGAGCTGCCAGACAAGTAAAAAGTTTAATTCTCTTAGCCTTCTTAACTCTGTTCAGAACCAAAAATATTTACACATCCCTAGTTTTTCCTGATTAAGTAAAAACTTGATCTGTTTTTCTAAAAGACAAAATGTTTTTCTTGTTTATCTTCGAATGCAGGCTGTGTATGATGTGGTTCTAAAAAGATCTTATCTTCATCAAAAGTCCTTCAAAAAATAAATTATAATATCTGGTCAGACTTAGAGAAGTTAATCAGGTTGAGAATTTTTTTATTATCCCTTGTAAGACATTTATGAGGAAATTTAGCCAAACACATTACACTTTAGTGCAATAAAAAGATTCTGAGTTTTGCTTGAAAGTTAGAATCTCTGTACATTAAGTCCTACCAGACATCTCTCTGTAAGTAGTTGAGTGGTTGTTGGGTTTAAAGGTAATTAACCTGCAAGTGTTATTTTCTTTTGTATAACAATTGTCTTGGATTTTCTCTTTCCTTTTTTTGATATTAACATTTTACAGTATATATAGATATATCTTCTATGTTTAATGTCTGTTTATTAAAGCACTAATAAAATTTTATATACTTTGTTGTCTCTCTTTAATGTTGGATGTTCGAAATAGCTAACTTCTTGACAGTTGATAACATATACAGTCTCTCATTCTTTCTTGATTATTGTCTTTAATTTTGACTTTTAAGTTCTTCCAAGTAAGTCATTAAAATTCTCAACCTCTCTCTTTTCAGTTAATCAAGCGAGAGTATGGCGACTATCTTACAGATCCTGAAGAAGGTGAGTGAATGACAGTCTATAGTCACAAGACTTGTCCACATTTTCTTTCTAAAGAAAAATAGTCTTGCTTATTTTTGCAGCAATGGTTTGCTCCTGTCTATTGTCACATTTGATAAATTTTTTTTCATTGTTGATACATTCATTGTATAAATGTCCACTAGTTGAACTGTGGATCTTGTAAATGCTTTTAGTCCATTGAAACATAACTATTTCTGATATACCATCCCTAGGTATTTGGGGTAAATTGTACAATCTATATAGCACAACAAATTGGCAAATGACTTGTACAAAGTTGTTAATATGAACAGCTTTATTTTATTCACTTGTTAAGCAGTGCAATTCATTCCAGACTGTTGTACTGTTACCATGGCTTCAACAATTTATGAATAAACATTTGTGTTTCTAGAAATTGATTAATCCTTCAGCATAGAAATCTGTAAAAAAATTTTTTCCTCTTGAAATGTTTGTTTTTTGTTTTTAGTTTTTTCTTTCTTCCGCTTTTTTCCAAATTTTTTCTGTCTTCTCTTTTTTCCACCCACCCTTTTCTCTCTCTTTTTTCCACCCACCCTTTTCTCTCTCTTTTTCCACCCACCCTTTTCTCTCTCTTTTTTCCACCCACCCTTTTCTCTCTCTTTTTTCCACCCACCCTTTTCTCTCTCTTTTTTCCACCCACCCTTTTCTCTCTCTTTTTTCCACCCACCCTTTTCTCTCTCTTTTTTCCACCCACCCTTTTCTCTCTCTTTTTTCCACCCACCCTTTTCTGTCTCTCTCTTCTTTTCCAGCCACCCTTTTCTGTCTCTCTCTTTTTTCCAGCCACCCTTTTCTGTCTCTCTCTTTTTTCCAGCCACCCTTTTCTGTCTCTCTCTTTTTTCCAGCCACCCTTTTCTGTCTCTCTCTTTTTTCCAGCCACCCTTTTCTGTCTCTCTCTTTTTTCCAGCCACCCTTTTCTGTCTCTCTCTTTTTTCCAGCCACCCTTTTCTGTCTCTCTCTTTTTTCCACCCACCCTTTTCTCTCTCTTTTTTCCACCCACCCTTTTCTCTCTCTTTTTTCCACCCACCCTTTTCTCTCTCTTTTTTCCACCCACCCTTTTCTGTCTCTCTCTTCTTTTCCAGCCACCCTTTTCTGTCTCTCTCTTTTTTCCAGCCACCCTTTTCTGTCTCTCTCTTTTTTCCAGCCACCCTTTTCTGTCTCTCTCTTTTTTCCAGCCACCCTTTTCTGTCTCTCTCTTTTTTCCAGCCACCCTTTTCTGTCTCTCTCTTTTTTCCAGCCACCCTTTTCTGTCTCTCTCTTTTTTCCAGCCACCCTTTTCTGTCTCTCTCTTTTTTCCAGCCACCCTTTTCTGTCTCTCTCTTTTTTCCAGCCACCCTTTTCTGTCTCTCTCTTTTTTCCAGCCACCCTTTTCTGTCTCTCTCTTTTTTCCAGCCACCCTTTTCTGTCTCTCTCTTTTTTCCAGCCACCCTTTTCTGTCTCTCTCTTTTTTCCAGCCACCCTTTTCTGTCTCTCTCTTTTTTCCAGCCACCCTTTTCTGTCTCTCTCTTTTTTCCAGCCACCCTTTTCTGTCTCTCTCTTTTTTCCAGCCACCCTTTTCTGTCTCTCTCTTTTTTCCAGCCACCCTTTTCTGTCTCTCTCTTTTTTCCAGCCACCCTTTTCTGTCTCTCTCTTTTTTCCAGCCACCCTTTTCTGTCTCTCTCTTTTTTCCAGCCACCCTTTTCTGTCTCTCTCTTTTTTCCAGCCACCCTTTTCTGTCTCTCTCTTTTTTCCAGCCACCCTTTTCTGTCTCTTTTTTTTTTTTTTTAACCTTTTTCTGTCTTTCCTTCAATTTTTCACTTGTCTGCTTTTTTTTTTTTTTTTTTTTTTTTAACTCTCAGGCTCTGATGTTTTCTATATCAGCCTGTTGAATTAACCTTACCTGGATATTATTAAATGGTCTTGTTTTTCAGGTTACAATATCTCTTTAGTATATGACCTTGAGAACATTCCAAAAGACTTTATAGAAATTGTGAAGAAAGCTGCTCTTTTGAAAAGGAATTGCTTTGCTTCAGTCTTCGAGAAATACTTCCAGTTTCAAGCAAATGGTGAGGCTGGGCACAAGCGGGCTGTCATCCATTACAGAGATGAAGAGACTATGTAAGTGTTCAATCCTGTCTACCTCACTCTCAAACTAGTTCCTTCAAAATGTCTGCAGGAAGAATTTAATTGTTTATATGGTTGAGGGATTTTAAATAACTGTGCCGGGGGGGGGGGGAATTTGGTTTGGTTTCTTGCATCGTCGGAATATAAAAATCTGAGCATTGCAACAAATCCTATTAAAAGATGATTTTTACCATGTTGAAATTAATGCCAGAAAAAAAAAAGCCCTCGTGAATTTTAAATATAAGTTTGTAGGAATTCAACAGAAAATAATTTTAAAATATTAACTGAGAGACTTGAAGGAATTAAATAAAACATCTGTAATATTTTGTGTATTTGTTGTGTTCTGGAAATGGAACCCAGTCTCATTGGTTTCTTCACTAATTTCCAACAAAAAAAATTGTCTTTCCGTAACGAATCCTCTCGTTTACTGTTTGTTGCTTCTTTTTATCTTCTTTTTATCTTCTTTTTATCTTCTTTTTATCTTCTTTTTATCTTCTTTTTATCTTCTTTTTATCTTCTTTTTATCTTCTTTTTATCTTCTTTTTATCTTCTTTTTATCTTCTTTTTATCTTCTTTTTATCTTCTTTTTATCTTCTTTTTATCTTCTTTTTATCTTCTTTTTATCTTCTTTTTATCTTCTTTTTATCTTCTTTTTATCTTCTTTTTATCTTCTTTTTATCTTCTTTTTATCTTCTTTTTATCTTCTTTTTATCTTCTTTTTATCTTCTTTTTATCTTCTTTTTATCTTCTTTTTATCTTCTTTTTATCTTCTTTTTATCTTCTTTTTATCTTCTTTTTATCTTCTTTTTATCTTCTTTTTATCTTCTTTTTATCTTCTTTTTATCTTCTTTTTATCTTCTTTTTATCTTCTTTTTATCTTCTTTTTATCTTCTTTTTATCTTCTTTTTATCTTCTTTTTATCTTCTTTTTATCTTCTTTTTATCTTCCTAATTCTGAGTTGGCTGAATTTCTTTGCAGGTATGTTGATGCGCAAAAAGACAGAGTAACGGTGATCTTCAGCACAGTTTTCAAAGACGACTCTGATGTTGTTATTGGGAAAGTTTTTATGCAGGTACATATTAACTGTTCTTTCTGCGATACAAAAAGGTGCACACCGCGTCCTCAGGTCTCCTACATATCCTCATAATCTACCCTTATTTCCCCTCCGTGTTTCCAGACAACAACTTCATTTAGTAACTTTCTAATTTGGGTGCCTCTTGGGCCTGGTATTGGGCTAACATTTACTAAAAAAAAAAATATATTTTGTAAAATAATGTCTGGATTTCTATTAAAATAAAAAGTGTATGTGCACATACACACCAGCATACAAATTCTTGTAGAAATATATTAAAGAAATCCTCTTCCAAAAGTCCAGCTTATTGTAATTGTGGTTACTGCCAGTAAAACATGCCATATCACTTCAGGACATTAGCAATCATGGCTTTTCTAAATTTCCTGTCCTTTGTAGCTCTCAGTAAATCTTGTCTTTTTGCTATCTCTCCTAATTCCTATTCTGCCAACTATTTGCACAATCTCGATAGGTAGGTTATGTGCTGTTTTCCTCTCTTCCTCTTGCCTTCAGTACATCATGTCACTGTCAAATTTTCTAGGGCCTCTTTCCTTCAAAGTTTTTTTCTCCCTGATTTTCTTACTTTTTTTAACTTATTTGTTTTTTTCCTCTTTGTTTTTTTTTTTCCTCTTTGTTTTTTTTTTTCCTCTTTGTTTTTTTTTTCCGCTTTGCTTTTTTTCCTCTTTGCTTTTTTTCCTCTTTATTTCAACTCTCTTCTAATTCTAAGTGTCCTTTTTGTCCCTATTTTTTTCTAAAACTTCGAATTTAAATTTATTCAGGAAGCAGAGGATAATGAAAATTTGAAATTGTCTCCCTTTCATTTTGAAATAAGGAATTTTCAATAAGTTAAAAAAATTGGATTTGCATTTGTGGTTGCAGATAGTTGAAATTTGCAGAACACAGTTGCAAGTTGATTTTTAATGTATTTTAATGATATTTGAGATATTCCATGCACATATAAATGCTTAACTTTGAAATAAGCTAAGAAAATGTTTCTTTCAGATTCCTTAATGTGTTTCTTCCCTCCCTAACTTTTGTTGCTGATTTCATATTCTTGTCTTCCAGGAATTCAAAGAGGGACGACGTAAGTACCAACAAGCGCCTCAGGTGTTGTTCAGCCACAAAGAACCTCCACAAGAGTTGCAGAACACAGACGCTTCTGTAGGAGACAATATTGGCTACATTACATTTGGTAAGTGGTCATCCCACTTTTTGCTGAAAAAGAGGAATTAGTTTTCCACATATCTTCATCTCAAACTATGAAAATACTTTGAGAAAGCAATAGCCGCTGACAAACTGGTTTTCTGTCCGAATTTGAGATGCAAAGTTATCAATCTGCACTATTTACATTCTGACTATCATCTTCATCGTTATCACAATGTTTCGGCTGTTGTTCCCTCCAGCCTTCATCAGGCATACATTGATCTGGGTAATCTACAGAGAATCCTTTATTTAATCTATGGGGGTAGACCATTCTTGTTCCACTGCCCATGTCTAGGTGATTCTCTGTAGGTTCCTCATATCAATATACACCTGATGTAGGCTGGATGGAAGAACGTCCAAAATGTTGTGACAACAACAAAGATGAGAACAATAGTCCAAATGTAATGGTGTAAATAATGAGAAATGGGGTCGTTATAATCAATTTTATTAATTTCTTGAATATAATTCTGAAAGGATAATGAATGACAAACGAAACTGTTAATTTAATAACCTCCCCGCCTTGATAATTAAAATTTTTTTTTTTTTTTTTTTTTTTTTTTTTCAGTCATTGACATTTATGGTTTTGACAGAGTTGGGCATATTATTCAGGTTTACAAATCTGAACACATTCATTTTATTGATATTTTTCATTTGAGTAAAATAATACAAGTCAAAAATTATCCCCACTTTCGCCATAAGAATATCATTATTTTATGCAAAAATGATTAATCTTTGAATTTCTTTTTCTCTTTCATCATGAATGTTTCTCTAGACTTTTATTACTTATGTAGAAAAATGATGAGGCACAGTGGAGTAATGGAGGATAGTGGCGCCTATTTAGGAATCGGAGAGCTGAGTTTGAATTCCAGTCAAATCCATTACATTCTCTTAAGTGCTAATACCCTTGGGGAAGGTATGAATCCTATTCTCCATCCAGCTATGGGTAAATAGCAGGACAGACCAGGTTCTATAGCCTTGTGATAGCAACTGGTCTACTGCAGAAAGAAATGGCAACCTACTGTGGGAAGAAATCTGCCTCGTCAGTCAGTATCGAAAGATACATTATCACCTAAGCGTGTATCACGTATGGCACATAACTGACTGAGAAAAATTATGTACTTGTTTAACCCCTGCTTTTGTGTAAATAAATTGATAAAAAAAGCGTGAATCATTTTTGATTTTCCCTTGTAATGAAATAATTAAACTGAAGTACAAATGTTTTTTGTTTTAATATAATGTTCACCCAGTAAAAGGCCCAAGAGCAACTCCAGATAGAGTTACTGTGTGGTGTTGTATAAGTGTAAGAAGTGAAGTTCGTGGAGCTATGCAGGAAAGGTAGCAGTTAACCCTACACATGAAGAGGTCAAGATTGTAGTTTCACAATGCAGCAGTTTTTGGGGAGAAGCTGTCTGAATGAAACTTAATTTTGACTGTTGGAATATGAAGGGAATGGGGATAATTCACCCTTGTGTACAAGGCGTGGTAGGTCCCAGGCATAAAGGTCAGGGGTGGTGGGTCTAAAGAGACTAACAAGAGCCTTGCAACATTTTCTCTGTTGGAAAGCAGTTGTAGGGTGGAAAATAATTCATCACCCACAAGGCCAATTTTGAGCTTTATCAAGACAAGGAAGTGAGGACTGGGCAGCCCCAACCCAGATGTGACAAGCAATACTCCATTTTTGGTTGATCTGGCTCTTGGTAGGATGAGTTAGATACTTACTAGAGTGAAACAGCTTTACACCAGCTGGCTTTGTCCTCCTCCTTCTCTCTTTGGATGATATTCATGTTTGAATTCATAAAAAGGTAGTGTATCTGTGGCAGTTATGGGACGCAGCAAGATTTAGCAGTTTGGCCACAATAATTGGTGGGATCAGAAAGATGGGGCACACTCTCTCTGAAATGGCAACTAGATTTTTCTTGGGGAAATGGTAGCAAGTGTTGGCGAGGAATGTGTGAATTTCAAACATTGGCACAAGAAAACAATGGGTCTGTTGTAAAACTGACAGAGATGGTAACCACCCAAAGAGTGGCAACATTGTATTAAATAACATCTCAATCCAACACTAGTGTCCCTTGAGCCATCAGTCAACTGTATTTCATGGGGTTTTGTAGTCATCATGCAACAAAGGTGCAATCACTGATGCATCTGCATCAGTTACTGCACCTCACTTTGACCAAGTAACATTTGTAATGGTTACTGGTTTGGATTTTACTAGTAAGTGAATCTATAATTGATAGCTGGTTTGTCATGGAAATGCTTGTAATTTACCAAGTACAATAAATTAAGGGTGGTAGATAGAAGAATGTAACTGTTACTATTGTGAATATTTTACAAGTGAGTGAATGTACATCTCTTGTCAGTTGAAGTGGGGGGGAGGGGTCTTGATTTTACTAGCATACCAGAAATACCTTCTGATCTGACGTGTTAGTAAAATCCAGCTTGGTTTTCTAGACATTGTTACCAACTTAAGTTAATTCTCATTCCAACTAGTGCTGAGTATAGAATTCACTTACTGGTAAAATCCAGACCAGAGACTGTTATATTCCTCGCTGCATTACTTATAATTTACTCTTGATAAATTACAACCAGAGCAATTCTTATTATAACCAGCCACAAACGATATGAGGGCAAGTCAAAAATTATCTGCACTTTCACCATAACGTATCTTTTACATTTGTCATACTGACTTCTGCACATGTGTGCTTATAGTTAGTAATGTGATTGAAGTATGAGCTTGAATGAGCCAGTTTTCTCTCTACTGTTACAGTGTAAACATGGCCACTCTGTTAGCAGTGTGCACCAAGGAAAAGCAGAGCAGGGATCTGAATCTGCAGGGGACATACTACCTTGCCGATGATAACTTGATAATTCACATTAGCATATTTCAAGCTTACTGAATCTTCTTGTTGGTGGTGGAGGTTGATGAGCCTCCTCTTCCTCCTTTGCGTGCTATGCTTGTCCGGCCACTTTTAAAGTTATCGATCCATTCATACACACTTCTCATGGTAGTGCACTGTCACTGTTTTGGGTTAAAAGCATCCGATGAATTTCATCCCCTGACACACCTTCTGACCAGAGAAATCTGATCACTGCACCATGTTCCTCCTTGGTGCACATAGTGGACATGTTTATACTGTAAGAGCAGCAAGAAAACTGTCTCTCAAACTTTGATCATGTGACCATAATAGTGGAGGAGTCTGTGAGTCCGGACTGACAGAAGTGTGCTGAGGAAGCTGGTGGGGGTTCTGTAATGGTGTAGAACTACTTTTGAAAGTGGAGTGTGTCTTGGCAGGTGTGATGTAAACACGTCTTGTTGCTCTCCATTTCGCATGCACTGTATACTCACCATGTTTCCCGGTGGAGAGCTGTTTTGAGATGATACCCACCACCATGACCTGAAATTCATACCAGAAAATTTAATTTTAGCATGCATTACTGTTTATTGAGCCTGTTGAGTTCGTATTGTACGTGTTGCAGATCTCACAAAATTCCCTGCAGCCATACCCAATAAGTATATCTTTGTTATTGACCGGCCTGGATCATACAAAAATAGGTCTAACCACACTGTTGCCTGCTCTCATTTCATGTAGGGGCCTTTACTCTGAGGAAACGGACAAGCTACATCTTTTTTATTGTAGCTTTTTTCTCTTTTCTTTGCAATAATCATCCTAAGTGAGGTGATAATGTCATGAAGACCCAAGGGGTTACTGGGAGTGAGAGAGAATGAAGTCTTTAGAAGACACCAGAAACCCAATCCTAAAAAGGAAACAAGGGGTAAACCTCTACTACTGTTCAAAAGACTGGGTAGAAGTGTTTTGCCATTTCTAATCGTATATTGAAAGAAATCAGTCTGGGAAATAGTCCAATTCCTTTATTATACTTGACTTGCTTTAATAGAAACTCAATTAGAATATTGTTTAGTCAATTGCAAAAAGTTGTCAACCAAAAAAAAAAAAAAAAAAAAAAAGAAATTTG
>OZ038490.1:41384525-41474525 GCA_964036315.1 Acanthosepion esculentum
GCAAATTATAGCAATTTGCTGATTGTCAGTCAAATAGTCATTTCTGCATGAACTATCAATGCTATCAGTGTTTCCTACAAGGTAAGCCACCACAGGTGCCTGCAATTTTTCATTTTATGTAACAAGCTTGGCTATAGTTGCAAGTTATTTTGCCAATCCAGATCACCATAAGTGGCAGATTTTTTTTTTTTTTCCCCTGGAGCTGATTCCAGCCACCATGACCTGTAAAGTAAAGCTGTTTTTCTCCCTGTCCCATGAAATCTAGCCACCTTACCGGTTGGTAGGAGGGTGACTTATGATGGCTAAGTTTTCCATGACTCTGGAGATTAAGTGAACATGTAAACTGTGACACTATTTTGGCCCTTTCTTGGATTAGGTGAGAAAATTGAAGGAGATCCAATCAGTCAGCTAGTCATACTATGCCTGAACATGCTCTCTCTCTCTGTGTCTCGCTCTCTTGCTCTCTCTCTCTCTCTCTCTCTCTGTGTCTCTCTCTCTCTCTGTGTCTCTCTCTCTCTCTGTGTCTCTCTCTCTCTCTGTGTCTCTCTCTCTCTCTGTGTCTCTCTCTCTCTCTGTGTCTCTCTCTCTCTCTGTGTCTCGCTCTCTCTCTGTGTCTCGCTCTCTCTCTCTCTGTGTCTCGCTCTCTCTCTCTCTGTGTCTCGCTCTCTCTCTGTGTCTCGCTCTCTCTCTCTGTGTCTCGCTCTCTCTGTGTCTCGCTCTCTGTGTCTCGCTCTCTCTGTGTCTCGCTCTCTCTGTGTCTCGCTCTCTCTGTGTCTCGCTCTCTCTGTGTCTCGCTCTCTCTGTGTCTCGCTCTCTCTGTGTCTCGCGCTCTCTCTGTCTCGCGCTCTCTCTGTCTCGCGCTCTCTCTCTCTCTGTGTCTCGCTCTCTCTCTGTCTCGCGCTCTCTCTCTCTCTGTGTCTCTGTCTCCTCCTTCTGTCTCTGTCTCCTCCTTCTGTCTCTGTCTCCTCCTTCTGTCTCCTCCTTCTGTCTCTGTCTCCTCCTTCTGTCTCTGTCTCCTCCTTCTGTCTCTGTCTCCTCCTTCTGTCTCTGTCTCCTCCTTCTGTCTCTGTCTCCTCCTTCTGTCTCTGTCTCCTTCTTGCTATGATTCAATCAAAGTCTCAAGACTTCAACATGCCCCGAAAACTTGGGTAAGGGTAGCTGTTTGCAGGTGCTCCAAGTTTCTCTCAGACACAAGTATATTCTGTGAATTCCTGTCATTGATGTTTTCTACTATTTGCCTCCAAGGTGAGTGAGTAGCACAGACAACAGAAGTGATTGAAGAAGAGAATGGCATATGTTAACAAAAAAAGCAACTACAATGATTCACATAATTAAAATGAACACACACTATATATATATATATATATATATATATATATATATATAGTGTGTGTGTTTCATTAAAAACAACAGACAAGTTACTGTGATTAAGCTTTTTTTTCTTGTGTTCAAACAAGTGTTTTCTTTTCTGGACACAAGAGTGTAGAAACTGTCCAAATGTTCTATAATTACAAATGCTTTCGGCTATACTTTCAGTCATTATAAGGATGATTTTATTTTTACTTATATATATATGTATGCACATGGTTATAACGTTTGCTTTCTGATCATGGGACCTGGTGTCAAATCTCATGGTCAATTTGTCAGGAATGTGATTTCTTGATGTTATCGATCGTGAGGAGACAGCACCTTTGGAAAGTACCCGAAAGCTATACCATGGCATGAAACTGGGTAGATGGAACCCTTGGGAGCCATCAGTGGTTGTGCTAGCACAGTCATAAGTCATCACAAATTGAGCGTTTGAGCATGCTGGCCTTATTCAGATTGTTGACCACACTAGATAACACGCTCTCTCCCAGAAACTGTAATTAAGGTCTGCTCAGTATAGTTACAGTATAAACCACAGGTGGGCTCTGCAGATGTTGAACAAACACAAATGTGCCTGAGCAGGCGTCTGCAATGGGGATTGGCTAGATGCCCTAGTAGATTGGCAACCTCAGATATGAGTGACTGTGCCATTTATTTTTGTGTGTGTGTATATATATATATATATATATATATATATATATATATATATATATATATATATATATATACTGGCCTGAATGTTCAAGAAATTTTGTAGAAAATATGTGTCCTATATGGAACCATTAATTGATCTGACATGCTATACCACTCAGCTATATGGAGAGCATATATTTTCTATGAAATTTCTCAAGCATTCAGGCCGGTAAATGTAATTAATACTGTTTATTTTTTTTAAAAAAACGGCTTTTATTTAAATAAATTATATCTATTAAAATAACGTATAGACAGAAAATATATTAAAAAATTGTTGGATTTAATTAATTTCATATATATATATATATATATATATATATATATATATATATATATATATATATATAAATATAATCTGATACTGTTAAAGAAACTTTTCCCATTACATCTTTTTTTCATGGAAAGTTATTTTCTTTTTCTTATCAAATAAATATTTCACAGATACCATTTGCACCTGTTGAAGCTTATTACATTTTATCAATGTTGACTTTTTAATATTGAAATTCCACTTTTTTAAAGTGAAAATACATTTTTTAAAATTATACAAAACTGTTGTAATGGAATGTCCTGCGCTCCCTGTCGCTCATTGTGGACTGACTGTATAAGTAGATATATAGAGTGAGCACAGGCTATACCTGGGGACTTGTTTCAGGAATTACTAGCCTGCTAACTGATTCTCTATCTTTCAGTAGTGTATTCTCTTTTACAATAAACCTCTCTTTCTTTCATCTATGTGCATGTTGCTGTTCCTTCACTTGAGTACCACCTTTATCTGTTTGTAACCTCTTTAAGGATACAACAAAAACATTGAAAAAAAAAAAAAAAGAAATATTCTTGATGTTAATCAATTTGAGTTAATTATTTTTGTCTCTGGTATGACTTATCCATAGGGTGAAAAAGTAGGTATACAGTAATGAAAAGTGATGTGCAGAAAATGTATTGACATTTTAATATTTAATGCATACCTAATTTTGCAGTCCCCTGTATTTTTAAGTCTCCATTTAAAAAGAAAAAAAGCCTGATTTTGGCATTAAATAATCTCGCACCCTACCCCTTTATAAGCCAAGACATTTATGCTGTTTTTCACCTTGAATTTATTATTGATATCTTTTGTTTCCAGTATGAATGAATTAAACAGAAGTTGCTTTTCTGCTGTTTCATTATTAACACTTTGCCAAAGAACCTGGCTTTCATTAATTTTCTGGTTAAGTTCCAAAAAATGTTAACATCCCCTTTTTGAAATTCAAGCCAGGTCTTCATTTTGTCCTTTGCACATTTTTTTTTTCTATTTATCTCTAGTAATCTCAATTACCCTTGATGAGAAATGATTGGCACTAAAATGTAAAAATGGGTCAAATTTTCTTTGGAAATTTTGGTTCATTAATTCTGCATTCAGTTATGAAAATTTCAACCTATGCCAGGAAGCTTCACTGCCTTCTGCCATTTTTAAGAACCAAAGATGATTTAAAACAAACCAGTAAAAATGCAACTTTGGTTCCTTAATTCCAGGTCTGATGTTTACTGAATCTGTGTAAACAATTTGAAAACTTTTTTTTTTTTTTTTTCCTCCCACAGCGGCCGAACCTTCAAGGTGAATTCCAACTGAGTTTTCAGCCAGACATCTTGTGCGCTGGTGGAAAGCTGCCCACTGCTGGTAGTCATGAGGACACTGCAGGATGTGATCAGTGGAGATCAGCGTAGAGAGGAGGAAGAGGATGAGGTGGAAGGCAACCATGGCTGCTGCCTGTTTGCTCTGAACGACAAAAAAAAAAAAAAATTTTCAGCCCCCTCCCCTTTGTTACTGTCACACACACACACACACACACACACACACACACACACACACACACACTATCCTGCTTTATTTCATTTTAATATTCAACTGGGCCCTTGAACCAGCTAAAAATATTTTAATTTTTTTTTTTTTTAATGAAAAAAAAAAAAAATCCAACCTTTTCTCTTTCTCTCCACACCCTGCCCCCTACTCCATTTAAAGATACAAACTCTCTCTCTCTCTCCCCCCTCTCTCCAACACAAACACTCCCTACCATATTTTTTTTCCTGTTCTTGAAAAACAAAAAAAAAAATCTTTGTGCATTTTCTTGGTTGAAAATCTGACTTGACAACAAATCCTTTACTAAGTTAATCTGACCATCCTATAACCGCTCACTGCCTAATGCTGATTAAAGTTTGGTACAAATATTCAACTTCTGTTGTTATTTTTCCTTTCAGCTGGAGAGAGAAGTTTTAGATTGTCTTTCAATGGATTTAGTCACCTTGCCACACCCCTTTTGTCATCATTGAAGTACACTGGAGATTTGTAAAATTTGAAAGTTATGTATATTGTCTTGAAAATTCCCTTGAATGATTTTTATCTATTTTATATGGTGATGTAGGGAGGGCCACAACCATAGTGAGCATGCATATATTTGTTATCCCAATTACTTTTGATCTCCTGAGATCATCCTCAGGCCCTCTGTCACAATCAACCAACCAACACTGAACAAAATTTATTATTAGGAGTATAGTAGCAATGTTTTAAAATGCATTTGAATTGATTAACAGTTAACACTATTTTGCAACTTACCATCTCTGGTTATCCCCCTTGCATTAGGAATGCTTGTTTTCAAAACACTATAACCACAATGGTTAATTTTAAAATAATTACAGCAGGGCATGTTCACAAAAAATCACCATCACGACAATTGCAATTACATTGTCTGTCTTCACAATTCACCCCAGAGGATGATCTCAGTGAAGATCAAAAGTACTTGAGTTAACAAAAAATATGTCATAATTCAAATAATTCATCTTAACATCAAGATAATTATAGAACTAGGAAGGATTATTATAAAAATAAATAGATATAATGTCTATATTATTTAATAAAACATGCTTGAATGAAGATATGCTGCCTAAAATACACACACACACAATTTTACACTACTCAGTTTCATTCCAAATGCACAGTGATGTAATTTTTTTACAAAAAAATTAATTTCTTATGACCTTAAATCTAGCAACTAAACCAACCAATATTACCGTATAAACATAAATGATAAGTGATTATTAATTTAATTTTAGAGTGGTGAGTTATCAACTGTAAATTGTTACCGTATTTTCCGGCTTACAAGATGCACTTTTTTTTCTAAAAATAAAACCCCCCAAAAAACCTGGAAAATATGTATGCATTTCCAAGACAAATGTAAGGCAATGCCCAGGCTCAAGTAAGCTTTAACAGTCACCTAATTGGCTTGACTGATAGGGGATGTGGATTTGTATGTTGAGTCATTACACTATGTTAGCTATCTAATTCAGCCTTTTGTATGCTGTAATCTCAGTACTTAGCTGTGACAAGTATTTCCAAGACTAAACCTTCCTGGAGCCAAGCCATAAGCTTAAACACGCTCTGCTTACTAGCAGAGGCAGGGGCCCTTTCTGCTCTTGACTAGTATGTCACTTCCATACAAACAAAATCAGATGAGTGATTAAAGTAAACAATACGGGGCACTGGTATGTGAGGAACGCATGGTGAATGTGTTGCTGTATGAGAATGACTTTTCTTTTTCTTAGAAATTTCTTTCCAATATTAGGGTACGCCTTGTAAGCCGGAAAATATGGTAATTATTAATAATGAAAGGGAACTAACTTAATTTAATATAAAATAGTAAAGAAATTAGAGAAAAATATATAAAAATAAAAAATATAGTGAATAAAAACTATAAAAAATCTATAAATGAAAATATGTAATAAATCTACATTAAAAAAAAAAGGAATAACCCATATGTAATAAATATTAAATAAGTTAATAAGCAAATATAAATAAAAATACCTACACTGAAAACTAAACGACAATATGCCTACAAGTGACCATCAGTTCTTTTCTCTTATTTAGTAAGCCAAGGTTATTTTGTTGTAAGATAGTTATTTTTTCACCTGAACACGGGCTGCATTTATTTCCCCTGTCATTAAATGGCTTAGCCCTTGCCACTATATTCCATTTAATAGAAGGTGAGTTGCCTGAAATAATTAGAGTGCTGTTTCTGTATTTAATATTAGCCAAAGTCATACAATGATGTTAGAAGCAAAGCTTCCAAGGATTCTACTGGAACAAATGCATGTTTGATATACAGTGTAACCCGGATATAAGAGAGATTTTCTCTGGTCCCAAATTAGAGCCTGTGTTAATGTATATATAATATACCAAACCCGGATATACAAGACTTCTTCTCCGGTCCCGACAACTCTCTTATATCCGGGTTACACTGTACAACATTGTCAGTCATACATTGCCAATTTAATGGACAGGTATTTTTTTTTTTGGCAATTACATTTTTGGAAAACTTTGTTTTTGTTGGAAAGATGTTTACTTAATATGATGTTGTTGTGTAGCAATATAGATCTATTGGTGTTACTAGTGCAGCTATAAGTAATTTTGACATTATTTTTGTTAAATCATTTTTAGTTTTGGTAAATAGTTAAAATATTTGTGGCTTTAATTTTAGGAAAACTTTTCCAACATTAGTTTGGACATTACGTTTAAAGGGTGGGTTAAATTATATGATGTTACGTATGATGTTCTATGTGTTTCTGTTTTGTCTTACCATCCTTGTTCTTGTTCAAATATTGTAAGTTTAACTTATGATTGCTAAGTTCCAAAGCCTTAATACATTTATCTTTTAACATTATTAAATATTTCTTCATTGTTAGAGTTGGTGGATAATCTAACTTGTACTGAATTATGCAAATTATCCAGAATTTTGTGATGGTGGTTTGAATCTTATTTATTGTTATGTAATTCTTTTGCGTATGGTCTGTGGTAATCATTATCTCGGTCTAATGTTACATTTTGAAAATGAATCACTTTTATATCAGTGGTGGTAATGTTAAGATCATGGTTCTTATAAAATTTTCTAAGTTCTTTTCTCAATCAGTCTCTATTATGTGGGCTAGTTTTCCAGAGAAGAATTAGACCGTCATCTCTATATAGTCCGGTGTCTTTAATGTTGAACATAAATCTAAGACACCACTGCAACAGAATTCCAGCAATATTCCATGCTTCTGCAGAATCATATGCACCCATAGCAACATTAAACTCTGGGTTGTTTCTCTTGGTTCGCAGATAATCGTAGAAAAGTACCGGTGTTTGTGCCTGCATTATGAAATAGAATCTACAAGTTGTATAAGCAACAAGCATTCATCACTGTCAAAGACCGTAAGTTAATTTTCCTAATGGCCTTCATAGGTGGAATAAATCAGCTCTGCCTATTTTGTATTCGTTTCCAAATATTATACATCAGTTAACCTCTTGTGCAATCAGGAGACATGTTTTTGAAACTTCCACTTTAAACAGGAAACTTGGAAAGGTTGATGTAATTAACACCTGTTCAATTTTGCTTCACATCATGCAACTTTTAATTGAACAAAGATTTCCAAACCAGAGACTTTCTTTGCCATACTGCCAGGAGAATAGATCAGCAGCCCCAGACTGATGTGATGGTGACAACCTGCGGGTCATTCCAGCAGCCTATGACTAGTGCGTTACATGCAACCAGAGGAAAAAGTATGGCCACTGAAAGCTGAGCTTTTTGAAGAGAACGGTCTTAGGCGGAGATAATGGAAAGATGAAGGAATCTAACCAAAGCCAATGTACAAGTTTGCTCAAACTAATTTTTACTGTTAAATGTTTCCATCTTGAAAGCTTCTTGTGTGTAATAAGAGCTGATAGCCGTGCAGTGGGGTATAATGAATAATGGCTCAGAATCAGAAATCAGGGTCATTACATTCACTTATGCACAAGTACCAACAGGAAAGGTATGAATCTGTCTCTTGATTTCCCTCCCAGGTATTGGTTGAATAACAGGACTGACTGGTCCTATAGCCTTGGTTGGCAACCAGCCTACTGTGGAAAATCTGCCTAGTCAATCATGAATTGAAAGAGACGGGATTGCCCAGGCATGTATTATGTATGGAACTTAACTGACTATACTATTCGAGACGTCCGTGTAGGTCTGCCTTTCAGTGCATTGTAACATTCGGAATAATTTAAGACATTTTTTTTTTTCTTCGTTTTATTTGTCTCAGTTTTGTGTCTTTAAATTGAGGCTCAAAAAGATTCCAGTAAAGTCCACATCAGAGTTGCTGTGTTTATGGTGCTTTTTTATTTTATGAATTTCAGTTAATTTAATGCATATAGGAAATATACTTAGCAAAAATTTCGAAAGCAAAATAGTCTGCGTTTTTTTTTTTTTTTCTTGCGATTAAAATGAAATGTTTTTTGTGTGTAAATCGCATCCATTTGATTTGTCCGCATCAAGTTTGTGGCGTTCTGTTGAGAAAGGGAGACAACTCAGTCGTGCATCACATTTTCTGAACAATGGAAAAAGTGGGAAGCATTTATTTGACTTCAACGCTTTTTCATTTCCTCTGCTATTTGTTCTTCAATTTCATCAATTTCTGCTTGCAAATCATCTCTGAAAACAAGATTTAAATTCTTTAAATCTGATGTTATTATAAATTACTGGAAAATTTTTATGTTGAAAATTTATCAATTGGTTAACATTACCGTATATATGTGAGTATTTTTTTTTTTTTCTTGTAAAAAAAAAAAAAAGTAAGAGTTATGAATTTTCACTGACTGGTTCCACTATATACAGGTAAATTTTTCTAGACAGGTTAAAATGCATGGAAAATAAATTCAGGTGTCACACTAAACATGTATATACAGTAGTAACACTACACATAAATACTCTTTCTTTCATTTCTTTTTTTCCTTTCAAGAAATGTCAAAGGTGAATGCGAAGACAGGTTATGTCAGAAATCTAAAAACCAGCCTACTGTGGAAAATCTGAAGAGGTTCCAAAAAGGAATTTAAAGAAAACAAATTATGTTGCATTTCCATTAGGATGGCCATGTTGTTCATCAGTCCAATGACCTGGTGTGGTCGTAGGGTCACTGAGCACCTGACTATTTCCCTGAACATCTCATAGCAAATCTTAGGCAAGTCGACCTTGTGGTGCCCATCACTCTCCTCCAGATCAAACCACAGATGATGTCCTCCAAATTGAAGGCTCTCCTTGGTCAAACAGGCACTTTTCCATTGAGAACATTCCACCTTGGAAGCCCTCTGCCCAGCAATGACCTGTCATCCGCCACGCTGGCTGCATACATAACTGTGGAACCCATTTTGTCCCCTTATGCTAGACGACTTGACACCTAGTAAATGTAATTTATATCACTTTGATTTAAATTTTATTGACTAGTTTGTGCTCTTCAAGCCGAGAAGGAGGCTGACTATTGAGACCATTCCAGATGAAAACATTCCAGATTTTACATGCTCAAGGGAAAGCTATAGGGATGCCAATTTTCTCCCCCCTAAATCAAAGTATCCTTAATAGTGTTGATTTAGGGGGAGAAAGACAAACCTTATGGCACAACACTGTTCTGAAATCCACAAGGTTTTAGGTTTGCATTCAAATCTGGAATGTTTTCATTATCTTGCTGCATTTTCCAGTTTAGGTAAGATCAAAGGAAAAGTTTTTTTTTTTTTTTTTTTTTTTTTTTTTCTTCTTCAAGTTTAAGTACATTTTGTTTTATTGCAGATTTTACAAGCATTCGTGTGGTTTGTACAAATATCTTGTAATCTCCATTTCTGCAAATTAATTCTCTATCAGTTTAAAAAACTTACTGGATCCTGAATTCCTCTTCATTAAACAGCATGCTCTCACTTGGTTCCTCATCCAAAGAATCGACACTCATTTTTGTCAAACTGCTGAACACCGATTCGTGGTCATCTTCGTCTTCTGGGCCATTCACTTTCTCAACACCAGACAACTGACTTAATTTGCTCAAATCTGGAACTAAAGCAAATTTAAATTGAACATCATAATTACAAGAATATATAAACTTGATCCTCCCCCCCTAACAACCTTACTTCACTGTAAGAACCGTGGTTGATGCACAAGCTTACAGATAATCTTAAGAACTTTAGCTGCTCATGTTTATAAGGCTTTCAGATCTGCACAGCATGATGATTGTTTTAAGAGGGCTACTAAAAATCTACAGCTGATAACTGACCTGAATGTTATCCATGTAATGTTTCTAGTGCCTTCTCATCACAGGTGCTTCTATTTATTTATTTTTTTTTATTTTTATTTTTTTTTTTTTTAAATTTATTCACTTCCAAGCAAAACGATGATGCCACTAAGATGCAAGGGTCTACTGGGAGCGAAAAAGAATAAAAAAAACTTTAGAAGGAAGCGGAAATCCAATCCTAATCAGGAAATGAATTATAAAAGTCTGCTCCTGTTCAAAAGATCAGGGAGGTGTATATATTTCTAAATAAATTCTTGGTGAATAGTCACTTACCACAAGTAAAAGTTTTATATATATGAAATCCTAATGGATGAAACTCTTCACCAAAATCTTTCCAGTTTGTCATATCTCTCTCTTTCTCTCGTGTATGTATATATATATATATATATATATATATATATATATATATATATATATATATATATATATATATATATTACTTTTAAATATCAATTTTATCTCGACTTTGAAGTATCTTGGTAAAATTTCTGGTCTTTAGGGGGTTCTGGTTTTAAATATTTTTTTTTTTTTTTTTTTTTTTCCAATTTATTTGTGTGTTTTACTTTGTTTTGTACACATGCATATTCATGAATTTAATGTTCTTTTACACACACACACACACACACACACACACACACAGTGTTCATGAATCTTCAAAACTAATTTTTTTTTTTTTTTTTAAATACACACACACAAGCCAACAGATTTTTACAACTTTAATGTTATTTTTAGTGTATTCTTAAATTTGAGTAGTTTATTTCTTAAACAGTATATTTATTTATTTTCATCTAGTAGTCTGAATATTTGATAAATCTTATAAAAGAAAAATCTGCAGAGGAGAAATAGTTGTTAGATCTGGCATGCCATCCCCTGCTTGGCCATGAAGAAGCTTTGCCAAGCAAGCAATGTCTGAACAGTGCCCTTAAACAAAATCCTTCTTGTCATCGATTCCTCAAAATTGTTTTTAGTGAATTCTCGTATTTGAGTAGAGGCTCCATTTATTTATTTATTAAACTGTACTAAAAATGACTTAGCAATAAAAATCTGTTACATTAATAAAAGTATCCACTACTTCTTTAGAAAAATTGGTCAATAATTATTCATAACTATTTATACTGGGCCTCATGCATGCAAGTAATCCATAATAATATTTTAAATTTTGAAATATTTAGTTTTGGCATATGAATTTTGAAACTGCTTCGAAATCTTTGTCTTTCGATCATTCCACCTCATCTGCTATCCTCTTCTGCCCCACATGTGAGGCTCGCTGCACAATTTGGGAGCCATTGATTTAGGTAAGCTTAAAAAAATGAGTTCAATGAAAACCTGATATAATCTATTTAATAGATCCTGACTGATAAGAAAAAAAAAATGTTCATTTATGAGAGGAACTCCTTATAATTTTCTATGGGGGTTTCAACTATTAAAGAAACAATTAAAAATATATAGATATATATATATATCTAAGTAAAATTCAACTTACCAATATTGAATTTTTCACTGTTTGGTTTTTCTTCATGAGAAATGACATTTTGGTCACTGAAAGAGGCAGGGAAAAAAGGCAATAAATAAAAATATTTTTGAACTTTATGGGTTAATGAATTTTAAATAGTTTAATATGGCTTTGATGGTGGAGGAGACATGGAAGAAATTAATGGCCTTCTGTCTGAAAAGAATACACTTAAAATTTACAGCATTTGTTTTCCAACCAGGAGACAAAAATCTTCTTTTTTTTTTTTTTTTATATTATTTATCTATATAAATAAGACTAAATTTCATAAACTATTGGATAGATTTCAACCACTTTCTAGTTCAATACAGAAGGTTATCAAAAATAAGGTCAATGCAGATATTTCACACGTACTGTAAATTGTGTCAAGTTGACCTCAAGATTTTTATGAGTTAGGTGTGTATATGCTGTATAGTTCGACCTTCAATCATATGGTAGTCTACCAGAAGCCCAAAACTTAGGCTATAGTATACGATAGACTGTAACAGAACTACGTAAGATCGCACCACTTACCTGTATATAGACATACTCACAGTAAAATCTTTCTATATGCACTATTTACATTGTTAGAATTGTTGTCCTCATCTTTGTTGTCATATCCACAATGTTCCAGCCATTGTAGGCTCCAGCTTTCTTCGGATGATTTGAACCAAATCCCTTTTATTTTGTTCTAGTTCCACATGCCATGCCTCTTCTGGCTATCTCAGTTTCAGTTATTTCCCTTTAGTAACTCGAAAGCTAAGTTTTTGATCACCTCTACTGTGGCCAGATATTTGAACTCGCAACTCATTGGGTGAAGTCACTGGATTACTTCACGCAATGCTTTTATCAACTGGTTTCGAAATTCCAATCTCACTTGAAGGCGGCATGGATATGACAACAAAGATGAGGACAACAGTCCGAACAATGTAAATAGTGTAAGTAATTAAAATACCTCATCTCGGAAATATAGACTTTCTATATGCGCTGTATAGCAAACAACTTACAACCCACAACGGTAGGTGCCTGATATTGTATCAGTATAACTTTTACTGTAGCGTTAATACAATACTGAATTTGTGTTACAATTAATTATTTTATATGATTTTCTGTGTTAATATGGCAAATATGTCCACCAAGTACGAGGTATGGTAAGTGGTGTACAGTAACTGTTAGGAATACTATCCCACTTGTTTACAAGTTTGTGGTAAAGGTTTGCATTTTATACCTGCCATATAAGAAGACACCTTGAATTGAAAAGATTTTTTTAGGCTTGAAAATTCAACTTGTACGCCGCAATTTACGATAAATCAAATATTTATTCTCCCGTAAAACTATAGTGGTAAGGGAGATAAATCAACTTTTGGGTGTAAATTAATGAGTGGTTAACTCCCTTAGTCATTTTAATAGTTTATAAAACTAGAATTATTTTTTTCTGCAACATGCTGACCCGTGTTGATATCCTCACAGTATTTAGTATTGATGAAGTTATCGCTAACATTTTTGGTCGAGATTTATAAACTCAATGTTTCGTTCAATTTCACAAACCAATCGATGAACTTTGAATAAGCTGAATTGTTTGAAAAAATACTTTGACAAAAAGCCTACTTCGGTTTAATAATTTCTTAATTTAATTTCATAGGACTTCATGGTAAACAATATTTTTAAGATAATTTAATTTTTTCCATTTTTCCTTTTTAAGTATTTGTGATTTTAATCATTAAATTGTTTTAAAATAGTGGGAGTATTTTGTATTTAATGAAGAAAATTTATTGTTCTAAGCTACGCACCCTTAAAACCAACTGTACTTTGTGCCCCCTTACCTGTTTGCAATTCTCCCTAAAATTTGGTTTCTATTGGTCAATGTATGGCAATTTTAGAAGGTGTGATGAACGGACTAACAGAAGTCACAGAATTTTATATATAGATAAAAAAAAAGTGTTTGTTTTCTTTAGAGGAAATTTGTTCCCAAGTCAAGTCCGTGTGTGATTGGACAGCTGCGAACACAAAGGAAAGAAACTGAGTTTTGGGAAGTTGCTCCCTCCTGTCTGGTGCTATGAAACCTATTTGTTCATAAGACGTTTGAATCAGGGTAGGATTCACGTGTACCTAGATCTGTTTGCTTTCTATATTTTATTTTTAAGTTGTAGACAGAGAAACGTACAGGTAAAGTCACTGTTTCATTATTACATGCTAATTAACACCCCAGCCTTCTTCAGATGATATACGCTGGAATTTCGAGCTTAACCCTTTATTTAGTCCACGCGGGGTAGATTGTTCTAATTCCTCGTGCCATGCCTTTGGATATCTCAGTTTCAGTTAATTCCACTTAGTAACTCAACTCTCCAAGTTTTTGTTCCCTCTGCTGTGACCAGGTAATGAATTCACAACTCTTTGGATCAAGTCACTTTTGAATCAATCAATCAACCAACGCTTTTATCCACTGGGTGATGTGTCATTAATTGCTGCTGTTTTCAGGTTCACCCTGATCCGGGGTGGTCTGTCTGTTAGGGTCCCAGCTATAGGCAAACAGTGACCTCCAAACAAAAGCAAAACACTATTAAAGTATAAAAATACATATTTATAGTAAAATTACCAACAATATATTTTATTGTAAAATGAGCAATCAATCTGTAATTGAAGCCATAAAATTGTGTTCAAAATATTTAGATTTCAGCATTAAATAACCCAGAGAGGTTGATACGCCGCTAAACAAAATCAACCAAATAACCAGCATGAAAGAAACACTTTTATGACATTAATCCATAAAATATCTTACAATTTCTTAAAGAAATCAAACTGTGTTCCAAAATATAACTTCAACAAAACTACAACATAAAACGCACACATCACCCTTCTCTATTAATTTTGACCACGCGAAGATGTATATGCATAAAATCTGAGTATCATCTACCATGTATCCAACTGTGAAAGCAGAATAACATATTTTTATTACTTCAAAGCTCCCAAGAAAATTAAATTTCTGCATTAAATGGCCCATAAAGAGTTGATATGCCGTTAAACAAACAAATCAAATTAAATGCAATTAACTCTATTGTCGCATGTAGGAAAGAATTATGCTCCTTCGCCCATAAAAAGTAAGAAATCTCCAGAGTGATACTTACTTGTTTGATTGTTTAAAATTAATCCTTTTCATTTCAAGAACACTTAAGTGGGGAACTGATTTGGATCGCAAATTGTCATCTCTTGGAGAATTGGATTTCTTCAACTTGGTTCCATCATAGATTTCTGGTGGCCGGGGGATGACGTATTTCTTGGTCGGAGCGGAGCCCTTCTTCAGTTTCGCTCCCGAACAAAGAGGTGGGGTCTCTGAACTCTGCAATGAATTTTCCGTATTGTACAACTCTGAGTTGCACATGTAAAATGTTGTGGCGAGTTTGTCGTGGAGTGAAAGCTTCCCTTCCGAAAAGACGGGTGTAACGCTTTCACTGCTGTAGCTTAAGGGCACAGATGTGGAGAGGAGGGTTGTATTTCTTGAAGAGACTGGCATGCAATCGTTGCTCGTCACCTCTGTGTCTGTGGATTTTGCCATAAATTCAGGGCAAAGAGTAGGACTCCGCTCTTCTGGGTCGATGATAGAGTCGTTTTGCTCAGTGGCCGTCGGCAATAGAGGGATAATATCGTCTGACAAATCTGGAGTATAAGAGACCAATTCTTTATCGACCAACATTTGGTAAATGGTCGCATTATAGTGAAAGCTATCACTGTTGTCTTCGTCCTCTCTGTTGTTCGTTGGGGAGCTTTCCGTTTGGGAACTGGCTGTTGTCACTTCACTTATTTTCGTTGTTGATGTGTCTCTTGTCGAAGAAACAGGGGTGGCAGAGCGGCTAAGTTGTTTCTCTACTAATGTGGGACTTGAGGATGTTGGCGTGTTTCTTACAGAAGGAACCAGTGTATCAGAAATACACTCCTGGATGTCCGTTGTCTGGGGAACTGAAGTTATTGGTATGCTCATCATAGAAGGAACAGGTGTATCAGAAGCACTTTCTCGGGAGTCAATTGTTGGAACTGAAGACGTCGGTGTGTTTATCGCAGAACGGACAGGTGTATCAGAAATACTCTCCTGAACCTCAATTATTGTAGGAATCGGTGATTCGGTTTTATTTCTTGGAGTATCTTTAATTGGGCTTATGGAATTAGCGGAACCACTTTCCCGTATTTCGATCATTGTAGCAATAGACAAGGCCGTTTTACAACTCGGCGAGCTCCTTAATGAATGAGCAGGAGTCTCACATAGATGTTCAGGCACATTAGAAATCGGTGATCCAGATTTACTCCTTGGTTGATGTTTTGGTGAGTGCAAGAGAGTACCAGAGACATTTTCTTCTGTGTCTATATTTGCGAGATTTGGTACTGCTGTATCGATGCTATCCCGTTGAGTCTGCTGTACTGTAGGGATAGGTGACGTACTTTCACACCTGGGAGTACCTTTCACTGGGTAATCAGGAGTATCACATCTATTCTCTTCAGTGTCTTCGAGTTCATGGAAAGATGAACTGTTTTTACTCCTTGCTGTCGATTTGATTGAACGGTTGGGCGTGGCAGAACGGTCACGTTGTTTCTCTATCGTAGTGGGAATTGAAAACGTAGCGTCACTTCTGTTTGTTATAGAAAGAGCTGGCGCATCATGGAGATTCTCTGGGACGTCAATTGAAGTTGGACTCGGAGACACGGTGTTATCTCTTTGTACATATGTTGCTGAGTGCACGGACGTAGCGGAGGCTCTTAAGGAAAGGGGAGGGGTGGCATTCTGTTCTGAATTTCTTTCCAACGGAATGGGAGAGACGTTTTCACTTCTTGGCGAGTATTTTACTGAATGGACAGGCGAGCCGAAGCTCTCGTTTGGTTTCTCTGTTGCAAAATCAGGAAACATAATCGTATGTCTTGGTGTGCTCCTTGCGGAAGAGATTCGAATACCTGGATGATCTTTGTTGGTTGCACGCATTGTCGTTATTGGTGACATTGTTCTACTTCTGCCGATCTTCCCGAGAGAATTAACCGGCGTAGCAGAATCCGCCATCAGATGAGGTGTTGCAGTTTTATTTCGACGGGAGCTAATTATTGAATGAGTCGGTGTTGGACTCCTGCTCTCGAAGGGATCCTCTGCCAGACTATTGGGAGATGTGGGGTCATATTTCTCTGTAGGCCGTGGGAGTATTGCATTGTTGTTCAAACAGGCTAAAGCGCGAGCAGGTTCTCTTGTCATCAGAGGCGAGTCCCTGGCATCTTCAAGCGTTCGGGCGCTTACTCCTGGACTCTGATGGGATGCTGACTTCGCAGTCAGACTTTCATTTGTCGGTCTATCTTCCTGAGCAGACCCCATCATCGCAGACTCTTCGCCGGCGGAGGAGGTGGCTTTAACTGTATTCAGCGGAGAATCAAACGCAGACACAGTATCTGTCCCAACTAAAGCAAGGTTACTTTGTGTATCATTTACCACCAGGCCTGACTTATCGGAAAGCGAGTCCATCAGGCGAAATTGATTATCTGACAGATCTTGGTTGATACTTCGTTCTGGGCGCCACGAACACGGACTCATTTTATAAACTGGAAGATTAAAAAAATGAAGGAAGATAAAAAAAAAAAGTCATTTGTTTAAAATTATTTAATGAAAAGGGAAAACCAAACCAAACAAAGCAAAACAAAAACCAGGGCTCACAGAGACTGGAAAATACTACGCCTGTCCTACAATAGTTAATATACTTAAAATAAAATTTAAATTTAAAATTCTCAGTGTCCCCTTCCTTTCGTGAGCATGTGTAGTTGCATCAATGTAAACATCACTTTTGTTTGAAGAAGTCCTAAAAGACGAAACGCGTCAAACGAGAACTTTTTCCACTTCGTCATAGTTCCTCCTTTCTCTAAAACACTTAGTGTAGGAAATGCATATGCATATGTAAATGTACAAGCTGTTATGGGACAGAGATAATATTATTTAATATGAGCTCAGTGTGACAAGCGAGTCAATTTCTGAACTGTGAAAACATATCAAATAAAAAGGAAGAATGAAGCAAATAAAAATGCATCAAAACACACGAAACTGAAAGATTACCTCACCTATTAGGGGGAATCATATACAAGACTATAAAAGAAAGGGGCATAAACCCTCCTCTTTTCCCCCTAGGATCCGGTCTCCTTTCAGGGAGATGCTCTTCGGGCAGCTGATTACTTAATTTCAAGGCAACAACGTGGCGAATTCACGCGCGTGCACGCACACACACACACACACCGCTTATTCCACCGATGTTTTTCTTTTTTGAAAGTGTTTCAACTACACTCATTACAATGAAGTGGCACCTCTCATTGCAAAACAATTATTTACACTCAGATTAATGTCCTCATCTTTTCTTGCTATTATCACAATCTTTCAACTATTGTGAAAATCTTCTCCAGGTATCTGTCAAAGCTATAAGAAATTTAATCTGTTTAGGCGTGCATCGTCTACCTTTCAGAGAGAAAGCAGACGTTGCTTTGGGCTCTTGATTAATTTTTGAATTTCGAAAATATATTTGGTACATTTCGATATGTAGGAAAACAGCTGCGTTTTTTTTTCCATCCATAACCAATCAAAAGGTTTCCCTCCAAATTCCGAGAAGCTAATCGTCGCCCCGGTCCAGAAAGAAAAACAACACAGAATAAATTCGAGAACCACCAGACGAGAATTGAAAGGAACATCAAAATCGCTCCCACATCAAGGTAAAGTCTTCGGCTGATGTGCTTGTTCTAATCTTCACTGTTACCACGAACTTTGCTTCGAAAATTGTACCAATTCTTTGAAAACCATTCAGAGAAGTATTTTCCCCTTTTCTTCATTGTATGTAGTTTTCTTTTCTGAGGACAGCATTATAATTTTTATTGTAAAAAAGCATATATCATTTTCATTGATAATTTACATAATTGTTATTGGCCATCATTTGGCAAACAATGTGTGGGATTCCCGCTAACCCCACCTTCATTTTGACGCACGCGCGACATTTTGACCCCTTCCTCTCACTTTCGGCCGGTTATAGTAGTAAACCGTTGTCTTAGCTGAAGATGAGGAAGAATTTATTTTTCGCGCGCTTTTGCGTTGACGTCACGGCAAATTTGGCTTTTCAAAATCAGTCGCCCCCGTGGTCGTCTGACCATCGGCTGGGTTGGCTCACTTGTCTCTCGCCGGTAACCCCATATATACAGAGACATTTTATTCGGCAAAACCTTGCCTAGACCTTATGGCTCGTCTCGGTATCTTAATACATACAACACGGTCGTCACCTTCATGACAGAAGCTAACTTCTACCGAGCTGCAAACTTCCAACCTTTTTCACATTCTTCGAACTCATACTTTCTGAACCTGTTACTTTAAAAAGAATTACATACACTCACAATTATAAACTCACGCAGTGAGTATTTTTCCTTGCCGTATGTTCACTATGCATTACAACTGACTTTCTGAACCTTTCTTCTCGAAGGAACTCCTTCCCACCATATAGCCATCTTGGATTTGAATTTTGGCGCGGAATCTATTCTTGTCAACTACCATATTTCCAGCATCTTACTGAAGGCTTAACTCAAGACAATTAAATTTCATTCACTACAATATTTCCAGTACCTTACTGAAGATAATCTACTTGGCCTCTTCTTCAACTACATTTTCCAGTACATTTACTGAAGGTCTTCACGGAAGACACTACTTGTTAAACTCTTAATAAAAATGTATGTTTGTTCTTAACCTTTTGTTGTTTTGCCTGTCTACTTCTTTTCACTTTGTACGTTTGTACGGTGGAAAGAGCACGTCTCTTTATATTTCTCCTTTTTTTACTTTGTCTGTGGATTCGGTAGTAGTGTGTAGTGTCTGGCACAAGGCCTTATTTTCGTAGGCCAGATCTGCATCGCTATCGGGTCCGCAACAAATGTACTTAATTTGTGTAATTCATTTTTGTGTGTTAGCAATAAATTCATCGTCTCTTTTAAAAACTTGGCTCATATCGTCTGTCGTTGTCGTGCGCCCATAAATGTCATTTATTTGAACTATTTTGGGGAGTTTTTTTTTATTTAATTATTTAGTTTATTTAATTATTTATTTAATCTACAGGAGTAGATTGTTCTCATTCCGCTGTCCACGTCTAGGAATATCTATGGACAACACAGTAACGACAAGCCATCCCTGTAGAATAAAGGTTTTTGAATTTCCCGAAGGTTAATTGGCTTGACAGAGATGCCCGAAGAAGGTTAGAGGGCCCAATGTTCGAAATGTAAATAGCAAAGATGAGGATATTAGTCCGAATTTAAATAATGACAACTCTTCATAATGGAAATTCAGTCCCCAAACATGAAATAATTGTTAGAAATTCTCAGATGCACCATTGTCACTTCTGGTTGGTCCTTTGCCTTTTCATCGGATTTTCATTGCTTGTTTACATCTTGTAATAATAAGAATTATTTAGGAATGTGAATTTCTATTATGACAATAATTTATTGTCATGATTAATCTTTTGACTGATTCTGTCATCTTATTTTGTGCCTTTTTATAACAAGACCCACGTTGTTTTTACTTTCTGTGATTGTTAAGTAAGTCACTTGTACCAATAACTGAAAGCAGCTTAAAATAAAGATTGAAGACAAGGGACGTGAGTTCAAATCTTGCTGGATGATTATTTTTCAATTTATATAGCTTAACTAGCTTAAAAGCCACCCTTTCGAGAGGTATTCAAGCTAGCTTCTGCGTAGTCCTCTTAATTGGGCCTTCATTACAATAGATAGGGATGAGTGGATGCGATAGGCAACAATAAATTAAAGAAAAATTCAAAATTGATCTCTGCATTTAAATATTGCATTAATATTTAAGCTTACCTTTTAAAAGTCCAATGATAATTGTGCCGTCACTTAATTTAAAGACAATTTGATGTATGTAGGTCCTTATTTTCCGTACAAACAATTATTTTTATTTCATTGGTGACTTTCGCTGGATTTCCCAATTAATTTCGATCATTCCCAAATTTATTTCCAAGTTATAAAAATTCGTCGCAAAATATCAAGTAAAAAAATCGCTGTAAACAATGGCAGTAATGGAAACTTGGGAAACCAAAATTTCAGGATTGCGAGTCCGGATCTGGCCCGGAAGTCGGCCTGATTCCAAAATGATATATTGGTTTTCGACCTCTAGGAATAAAGTTGAAAAAAATCTGACACAGTGACACACTGACATTCGCATTTATTATATTGATGGTCTTGCGAAAACAACCTGAGCATTGTGATTAAAAGGTAACGAAATTTGATGAAGAAAAGTTTAAAACATTTTCTGGATAAAATTCTGTACTTTTATTAAGTTTTAAGAAATACAATTTCGCTTATCATATATCAACCGTCGTCCAAAACCAAATCAGAGGGGAAAGAAGTAGGAATAATAAGTTTTATATATATATATATATATATATATTCACTAATGCTCACAAGGCCCAAGAGCCACTCATGGTAGAGGGTCACCGAGTAGTGTTATATGAGCGTAAGAAAGTGCAAAAAGTTCTTAGGGCTATACAGGAAAGATACCGGCTAACTCGAGACTTGAACAGGTCAAGATTCTTGTGATTTGAAAAACAAACATATGAATAGACTTTAAAAGGAACGGGAAACCGAATCTTAAACATGAAACAAGAGACGAACCGCTGCTCTTGTTTAAAAGACCAGGAAGGAATGTGAACCGGACGATATGAAATGCTATCATCTATTAGATAACGAAATCCGTTTTTTATTTGCTTTAACTTAATAACTGATGGTCAGATACACGTGACTTCTTCTTCTTCTTCTTCTTCTTCTTCTTCTTCTTCTTCTTTGTGCCATGCCCCTCTAGGGCGTTGGCGATCAAGGCTCTCTACAATATCCTGTCTTAGTAAATTTTCTCTTTTTGTTATCTCGCCTAAACCTTGTTCTGACATCCATTTACACAAGCTCATTAGGTAGGGTAAGAGCTTCTTTTCTCTGTCCGTCTTACCTTTAATATGTCTTCTAAGTGTCAAATTTTCCAAGCCTTCTTTCCTCATTACGTACCCTAGAAATTTCAACATTCTCTTTCTGATTTTTAATATAAGTGTCCTTTTTGTTTACATTTTCACTAAAACTTTGTCATTGCTCACACGTACAATTCATGGTGTTCCCAGCATCTTTCTTGCGCCACATCCCGCCTTGTGGAGAGGTCTCGGGTATATACCGAGGAGTTAACGATTTACTGTTTTTTACATTTGTGTTCTCATCCGTGTATCATATTATTCTCCGGAATAAATTACTTATTTTCTATATGTGTGTCAACCTTTCCTATTTACGACTTAACAAAGACCAATTTAAATTTTGTCCCTGCAACTCTTTTACAAGTGCATTGGACACCTGAAGATACCCAGACCAATTTAAACAAAAACAGAGGAAAACCTCTATTAGCTGACGCTTTTCGTCCTCTGATGGATTTTATCTAAGTAAATGTGGGGATTTTATTTTTTTTTATTAAAAATAAATTCAACATCATCACTTACCCATATACGCTTATTAGACATTAAATTACGAGACTTTTCAGTTAACCTGTTGAATATTCATGGGCGTCTCTTTTAATTTAAAAATTTTGAAAAATTTACAACATTTTAAAAAATTTTGCTTTTATTTCAAAATAAAACCTAATAATAGAGACTCATTTAAGCTACAGCTAAGTTTTCTTTCCCACTCCTTCCTGGTCTTTTGAACAGGAGTAGAGGTTTGTCTCTTGTTTCATGTTAAGGATTCGGTTTCCCGTTCCTTTTAAAGTCTATTCATTTGTTTGTTTTTTTTAATTACAAAAATCTTGACCGGTTCAAGTCTCGAGTTAACCGGTTTCCTGCATAGAACTTTACTTTTTGTGCTTTCTCACGCCCATACAACACCACACACAAAAAAGAGAACAAAAAAAAAAAGAAAAAACGTTTAGACAAATCATTGAAGAAAATGACTTTCAATTCAAAATTCATGGAAGATATTTGAACTGAATATGAAAAACTTACGTGAGTAACTAACTTTCAATGTGGTGGCTGGTCGCGTGACCCCAGGGTTATTCTTAAACAAGGAGTTTCTTTCAAATGAATTGATTTCGTCCATGCCACCAGTTGCATCACCGCTCAAGCCGGCCATCAGTAAACTTGGCTGTTGTCTGTCATTATGGCTGTGCTGGGATTTGGTTAGCTGACTCACCATTTGAAGACCTTCGCTTGGAGTTGTGGTCAGATTTGTGACTCGGGAAACACTGTAGGGAAAGAATCGGTAGAAGGAATTTTCATCACTTACTTAACCGCCTTTTGGCTGCTTGACACTTATAGAAAAAAAAATAGGATCATTTTAGAGCGCAAGTTATCTGTACAATTTTATAGAATTTGCCGGAGAGTTTGTTAGAGAAAGGAAGAAGCACAAACAGCGCTCGGAAAACTTTGCTCTCATCTGGATTATACTTGTAGAAAAAATTACAGGATCATTTTAGACCGTCGGTTAACTGTAAAATTTTATAGGATTTGATCTGATTGAGGTTCACTTGAGCTCCCAATTTAATTTGTAGGGCTGGTTTTCTACCTGAATTTCATTTGAAGTGAAAGGATTTGAGCCGTCATTTTCCCCCTGTTTTTGAATACTCCGCTTACATGTTATTTTTTAAAAAAATAATTTCACCCCAAGCAAGGTGATAATGCCACTAAGACGAAAAGGGTTACTGGGAGTGAAAGAGAATGATAAGATTTTTTTGTTGACAAAAGACAATAAAAGAAAAGGATTCAGGAAGACAGAAGATGGCGATTGGCGTTGCGTTTAAATTTTTGAAGTTTATAGGTGGCAGGGAATGAATAAATCGGAAGCCCGTTCCAAGAGCGAGAACTGTGAGAAAAGAAGCTATTAGAATGGAACTTACGGTTGCATCTAGCTATTTCAACAGTAAAACAATGAGACCTATTTGCCAATCTACTCTTCTTCTATTGATGTGCCGTATCTCTTCAGGGCGTAGGAGATCATGGCCTTCCACGTCTTCCTGTCCTTTGTAGCTCTTAATAAGTTTTGTCTTTTTGTTATTTCTCTCAAACCCCGTTCTGCCATCCATTTACTCAAGCCCATTATGTCTCGCGTTGCTTTCCCCTGTCCCTCTTTCTCTCTATCTGCGTTTAACTACATGTGGCCAAGGTGCCAAAGAGTATTGGTTTTTGCTTATTTTTATTTAGCGGCATATCAACACCTCTATGTGTTAATTAATGCTAAATTCTAAATAGTTTGTACGCAATTTTATTTTTGGAAATAATAATAGTTTAGTAATACAAATCTTTCTAATTAACCCATAGCTGGAGGAAGAACAGGTGGATTCATAGCTTTCTCAAGGTTCTTTGTGCGTAAGTGAATATAACGAACCCGAATGGAATTAGAACTCGGTTCTCCGATTAACAATTTCGAGCCATTATCCATTACATCACCCGCACATCCAAGCATGCAGCAGCTGGTATTTCCAAGCAGTCACCCATCTATGTACTGACCAGGCTCAACATTGCTTAACTTCAGTGTTTCAAGGTGATGTAAGCCACTAAGGGGGAAAGCCCATTCAAGACTTTTTATTTGATGTGGCATATATTTGCCGCCATTGTTTTTTCCAATTACCAATGGCTGGTAGATGGTTTCGGATGTTATGGCCCAGGCAGATTTTTTCCCGCTGTAAGTTGCCATTTCTTTCTGCGGTAGACCACTTGCCATCCAAAGCTATAGATCCCTGTCTGTCCTGCTATTTACCCATAGCTGGGGAGGATGGAGAAGAAGAGGTTTCATACCTTTCCCAAGGGTATTAGCACGTAAGTGAATGTAATGGATTCGACAGGAATTCGAACTCGGCTCTCCCGATTCCTCAATCCGAGCCGCTAGATATTAATACACCGTGATTGTCACTTATAGAAGAAGAAGAAAAAGGATCATTTTAGGGTGTCGGTTGCTTGTAGACTTTAAAGAATTTTTACTACAGCTTCCTTTCATTGTAAAGAAATAATTCTAATTTTCAAATCATTAAATGTAAAATTACCCGAAGAATGTTTGTAGGGACATTATCATTATTATTAATAGATAAAAATAAAAAAATAAAATAATAATAATAATGAATATCATGAATAAAATAAAATAAAACAAATAACATTAAAAACGTTGTTTAAAATAAATCAAAAATCAAAATAATAGTTCTCCCAGAACGCAACAGAAACATTTTCTGCTTGAAAATGGAATTCGCCGCCAAAAGACGCTGAATTCAGTCTCTTCGCTACCGACAAAGTAAGACGTCCAGCACCTCTCTTCGGAACATTGCTTGTTATAATACGAAGTGACTTCTTCCTTTTATCACATGCAACCTTTGTAACGGGGTTGACATTAATGACAAGAATTAAAATGCATAAAACGTACAATGATAACAACAATACAAACTTGAAACATGTGTTGACATAAATAACAAGAAATTGTATTTTCTTTTTGTGTTGTGAATTACAGAATATTGGTATGGTGTGTGTGAAAATGTTTTCAGTGTCTCTTTGGTTTAAAATCAGTGCTTACTTGGTTTGGTTCGGAGAATTTCGTTTACGAGGATGCCGTTTGAAATCGTCTATTTTCGATCTTCACGGAGCGCTGGCTAGACGTGTGTTTCTGTACTTCTACTGCTACTTGTCTACTCGTCACTGACTACAGCTACAGTTACCCTCGCCTACTTTTCTCGAATCTACTGTTCCTCTTGTGGTGGAAAGGTCGTCTTCAAAATGATGAGGGTTAAGATGATGAAATATCCTTCTTTTCTATCATGACTGATGGCAATGTTATTTTTAGAATGAGGAAATATCCTTAACTTTTTATCATCACTGATGTCAATGTTATTTTTAGAATGATGAAATATCATCATTCCTAACCATAACACCTTAAAACACTTGTAACTAAAACACACACACACACACACACACACTAGTACACAAAAGTAAACACATTGTATGATTTTAATTTACAATTTAACATGCTTTTAATGTTATTCCTGTGTATGTTTTTATTCCTGTGAACACGAGGCTATTTCTACTGGTATGATATGAGTGACGTCACAAGTTAACACTAAACAATAGATTATAAATCAGGACTCACTACTTTCATTATTATGGTAATAGAAGGTAGTGTTTAAATGGCATTGAGTAATGTCTCTTGTCATCACAGCAATGTAATATATTTTGACCAAGAAGTAAAATCTGGTTCACAACTGGCGTGAGTGTGAGGGTGAGTGTGAGTGTGAGTGTGAGCACGAAAGATACAGTTGATGTCAGAATTGGGGGACTAATAAAACATTAATGATTAATACTAAAGAAGCATCTTTAAGTAATTTAAAACTGTTGTGAAGGTTTTACAAAAGATTAAAATTTAAAGTTTATCTTTACTTACAATATTTACATGCAGACTGTTATCCTCATCTTTGTTGTTATTATCACAATATTTCGGTTCACACTCATCCCCGATCTTTTAAACAGCAGTAGATGTTTAACCCTTGTTTCCTGTTAAGGATTAGGTTACCGGTTCCTCCTAAAGTCTACTTTCATACTATACTTCTAACATCTCCGTCTAAACGCTGAAATTTTATTTAGTATTTAATTTTTTTCCTCAATAGAATTACATAGGTTTGCCTATTGTCCTGTTCACACTCCTCCTCGGTGTTTTGACCAGGAGTAGATGTTTATGTCTTGATTCCTGTTTAGGATTGGGTTTCTGGTCCCTTTTAAAGTCTACATCCACGCTATACTTCTAATGTATCCGCTTGAACTCTGAAATGTTATTTAGTAATTAAATCTTGTCCTTTTTCAAGCCGTTAACTTTCCTGCATAGTCCCCAAGAACTTCACTTTTAGCCCTTTCTTACGCTCATGCAACACGGCACAGTAGCTCTCTGTCTGGAGTGGCTCTTGGGCCTTGTATTAGGTGAACATTAGTAGAATTTAAGCCATTCTCTTCTCCGGCCTTCATCAGGTGTTTGCCTATCCAGGTAACCTTCTGGGGATTTTGAACTAAACCCTTTACAGGGGTGGATTGTTTTCATTCCACTGACCATGTCTAGTGGATTAAAACGTTAGTTTGCGAATTTGGTGTCATTGTGAGTTCAATCCCTGAGCCAGGCAGTGTGTACTTGAAATAAATAGGGAAACGAGGCGAGCAGTAAGTGTGCCGTACTAAATAAGAACAAGACGAGATATCCCTAGACATGATCAGCAGAACGAGAACACTCTAGCCCTGATGATGGTTGGAATGCACAATGACCGAATCGTTTTGATGAAAACAACGAAGACGGAGAAAATATTCTGCATGTAAAAAAATGAAATAATGATAACACATCGTGACGGAAATTCAGGCAGAAGGTTTATCTTCTTAGTGGAAAGCTGACATTTTGTTTTTCCCCTTGCGAGTCACTCACCTTGAAGATGACCTTGATTTCGGTCTTTGTTTCTTTAGAGTTTGGGTCTGGCGTGTCGGAGTTTTCCTTTCTAACTCTTTTTTGATTCCTCTCTTTTCATCCGATGGACTTGATGAAGAACTTGAACGCTTCTCAGGAAAGCTCTGCACTAATGGCACAACACTGATGCTGCAGATAAAATATTTATATATATATATATATATATAGTACACAACAAAATCCAAAATTACCTTATATGGTGGATCAGTTTTAATATATTATATTACTAGGATCCACTTGGATTATATAACAACAGATTTATTGCCTTTACTATATATATATATATATATATATATATATATATATATATATATATATATATAGTTCTAAGGCGTGCTATATTTATGGGATAAAGTGCTCAATATCGGCTATAGAGCGTATGTAACTATATAAGTGAACATTGAAGTCAACACTCAGAGGCGACAGGCTGTTTCATGCTAGACACAATCGTCAAGTGGCCTGACGATTGCGTCTATCATGAAACAGTCTGTCGCCTCTGAGTGATGACTTCAATGTTCACTTATATATATATATAAATATGTGTGAGTGTGTGTGTGTGTGTTGTGTATTTAGGCAGCAAATTCTCTTTTAGGCATGTCTGATTGAATAAATTACAAACATTATGTCTGCTAATTCTTAACTAAATCCGTTCATACTCACGAATAATCTTCCGTGTATTGTTGTTAAAGGATGAGAGAAAGCTGTTTAAATTTCTTTTATTTTAATTTCCCAAGTACTTTCGATCTTCTTCCAAGAACATCTTCAGGGGTGCAAGTAGTACAAAACTATATGTTGTTCAGGGGTACAAGTATTTATACAAAGCTGTGCGTTGCTATCCATTACCGTAATTTTTCATTATGCTTTTAAATGCAAACGGCTGACAATGTGCTGAACGTTCATTAGGACGTGAAAAAAATCATCCATTATGGAATTTTTTCCTCTATGTTATTACATATGTATGTATACAGATACATATATACCAGTAAAGTCATAAGGGAAAACTTATCTTGTTGTGGAACTAAGGCCTCTGTGATAATTCCACAACAAATAGATTTTTAAAAAACCCACAGCGAATGGAAATAATATTCAATAACAGTGATTTTATAAAACAACAATTTTGGTAATTGATGAGTGAATAAGATTCCTCGTGTTCAAAAATGTCTGTATGAGTGTTAGGAAGAAATATTGGATTAATTTATGTGTGTTTTGTTTTTGTTCTTTTTGTATTCACTGTTTATGTGAATGAAAACTAGTGTTGTAGAGGAACGTGTGGGTTTGCGTGTTGTTATATTAGGAACACGTGCTGTTTATTCCTGCTAGAAGGTCCAACTACAAGAACAAGCGGACTCAAGTTGAGTCCAACCGAAGATGTAAAGAAAACAAACAAGACCGATATATATATATGTCAACAAATATATGTATTAAATAAGAAATTTACAAGTGACAAAGACATCAACATTTGTGTTTTTGTGTGTGAACGTAAAAAGTTGTATTTTGGTGAATGTTCGTACGTACGTGTATGTGAGTGCGTGTTTCATGGCGTTTTCCCACAAGTGGGGCAAAACGCGGATCTCTGCGAGAGATCACATTTTAAAATGTGTCCGCTGAAATGCAAAGTGAAAAAGACAACGAGGCAAGAAGATGCCCAGTATTTATAGTGTAGGGAGAGCGTTCCCTAGTGACAATTAGGAAATTAAAGAGGAGCTAACTCCGATTGTGTATAATATTTCTGTAGTTGTGTGTATGAGAAAAAAAGAATATTTCTCTCAGTTGAGAAAAATCAAATCCTACATGTTGGGTACTTGAAAATGTATCAAAGAAATGACTGACGTGGCTTCCATTGGCACTAGTTGAAAAAAAGGACGTTGAAGTTAATTCTGCTTTCCTTTATATACACCTTTGTTGAAAAAAGTGCTGGATCAAACGGCTATCATTTCTTTTAGGCGGGCAGTTCTCTGATTGGCTGAAATATGTGAATTTCTTATTTTTTTAAGTTGAAAGAAACAGAAGTTCTGCACCGAGCCTTTTTGACTCGGAAGCGTTAACTTCCTAATTGATTGAGTTTTTGTGTCTTCACAATCTTAGCCAACGCGTTACGTCCTCTGACGAACTTCATCAAGGCAAATGTGAAGGGTTTATTTTGAAACAAAAACAAAATTAAAAATGTAAATTTTTCAAAATTTTTAAATAAAAGATACGCCCATGAAACTGAAAAGTCTCGTCATTTAATGTCTAATAAACGAATGTGGGTAAATGATGATGTTGAATTTTTTTTAATAAATTAATACAATCCCCACATTTGCTCTGATAAAATCCATCAGAGGACGAAACACGTCAGCTAAGATAGGTTTTCCTTTTTGTCTTTATTCATATTGTTCTTTTACATATTTTAATTATATCTGAATACCACCCCTCCATATCCACACTTTACAGCTTACCCTAAATACACAAACCCATCAGACCCATCTGACCCATTGTGTCGGAAATCAACAACACACACCACAAATTAGCTAAAGCTATTGAAAAAATGTCTAACTCCGTTCCTAGGAACCATCAACACAACAGATATCAAACATTCTGGTGACTTAATCCAGAGAATATGAAACGTAAATATGGAAAACAGGATTATGGCGGACTTAGACATCAAATCTCTTTACACTACCATACCCGTCACAAAATGCCACAACATATTGAGAAGCCACCTAAAAATGCCACAACATATTGTGAAACCAGTTAAAAATGCCACAACATATTGAGAAACCACCTAAAAATACCACAACATATTGAGAAGCCACTTAAAAATGCCACAACATATTGAGAAGCCACTTAAAAATGCCACAACATATTGTGAAACCAGTTAAAAATGCCACAACATATTGAGAAACCACCTAAAAATACCACAACATATTGAGAAGCCACTTAAAAATGCCACAACATATTGAGAAGCCACTTAAAAATGCCACAACATATTGTGAAACCACCTAAAAATACCACAACATATTGAGAAGCCACTTAAAAATGCCACAACATATTGTGAAGCCAGTTAAAAATGCCACAACATATTGAGAAACCACCTAAAAATACCACAACATATTGAGAAGCCACTTAAAAATGCCAAAACATATTGTGAAGCCAGTTAAAAATGCCACAACATATTGAGAAACCACCTAAAAATACCACAACATATTGAGAAGCCACTTAAAAATGCCACAACATATTGAGAAGCCACTTAAAAATGCCACAACATATTGTGAAACCAGTTAAAAATGCCACAACATATTGAGAAACCACCTAAAAATCGCAAGGAAATCTTTCTCTACCCGTCTACAAAATTATAAAACTATGCAAACTAATCACTAACCACTGCTTCTCTCTACACCCCCCAAACCCATATATATATATATATATATATATATATATATATATATATATATATATATATATATATATATATATATATATATATATGTATATATATATATATATATATATATATATATATATAGTATAGTGTAAATTAGGTTTACCGGCCTGCACATTTGAGAGTCTTAATAAAGAAATTGTGTTCTCCAGCTGGGTTTGAATCTGCGAAAGGAAAACCATCGTTTAATCTGATGTGCTTTAGACCGCAAGAGCTTTATAGCTCAAGCAAGATTCAGTTACCCTTTTGAGGAATACACATCTCTTGAAGCCCATAACTAGTAATTTTACTTTTGTCGCCAAAACGTCATTTCTAAGGATTTTAATTTTAATCCGGCATTATTTCTTATTACTCAACCGGTGCGCCCTGAAAGTTGCGCCCCAAAATAATTGAAGAGTAATTTATGAATTATTTAAATATCTAAAACAAATCTTTATTTTTAAAAAGTTAGATGCACCAAGTACATGGCTTCCGTGTCTAAATCAAGTGTTTGTCGTTTGATATTTTAAACAGAATGCTTAATTCCTTCATCTTTAAGGAGTAGATTGTCCTTTCCCTTTCAAGGGATTTAACTCCGTCATTATCAGCCTCTTTTAAAAAAAATAGATTTTCATAAATCCCTTTAAATGAAACTTTACCGCTAATCTGTTTTAAAAATGTTAATGAAAGAATGTTTATCACATATAAGGCTGAACATTCAAAAATTACCAAAACACATCAACGTTTTCGCACAAGCATACTGTTGTGGATTCCGGGATGAATCCGATATCAATGAATAACAAACGCCAGGAATGGATAAGGAAAATAAATGTATTAACGTAATAATACAAACTGGTAATACTGGTTAGTAGATTCAGGAATGCGGGTTAGTAGCACTAATATATATATACAGTCTTGGTATTGAAGTATCGCGGTATGACTCCTTACTGAGTCTACGTGCTCGCTAACTGTGACGCTTGCCGCCGTCTCTGTGTGTGACTTACTCTACTACTACTGAACTCTACTACTCTTCTGTCGTTCCGTCTCGACTCCTTGACTTAACGTACTCAACGTCCGGGTATTCACTGGTAGTAGTATATGTATACCTTGGTTGAGTCCATGTGTGTGAAAAGGGGAGACCCTTCAATACATATTTAAATATACAATGTAATGTCTTAAAAATAAAGATTATTTCAGAATTCTTTATTTTCCTATTTTCAAATTTCTTGACTAATTTTCCTTATTAAAAGTTAAAATGCTTCCCACAAGAAGTGCTTTCTACAAGTAAGTACTGAATTAAAAATGGTTGAGAAACATTGACCTTTATACTAATAGACAATACTTTAGGTTTTTGGAAAATTTTTCTTTTTTTTTTTCAGTACCAATGTAAACAGCAGATACCAAGCAGAAAAATGTAAATTACCTGTGTTAATCTGTAGATTTTTGTTGTTGTTGAGACAGGAGTAAATGGTAGTGTCATCTGCATAAATGCCTACTTGATACCTGATAACATTGGGGAGATCATTGATGAAGATCAGAAACAGATTAGAACCAAGGATAGATCCTTGGGGACAGCCGCTTTCATGTGACAGGATCTAGAAGTGAGTGCGTTCAAAAAGACTTTCATTTCATGATTTTATAGGAACGATTGCATTGAATCAATCATTCGTCCTGTGACACCATTGCCCTGGAGCTTGTGTAGAAGGCCAGCATGCCAAACCCTATCGAACGCCTTCGAGACATCTACAACCACAACACGAGCATCGTAGTTCTTATCTAGAGCTTGATATACAAATTCAGTAATGGTTGTTATCACTTCAACAGTAGACCTGGCGAAACGGAAGCCATATTGTTTTTCCGAGAGGAGGTCGCGAGAAGTATGATGCTTAACCATCTTTTAAATTTAACCAGACATTATTTCTTATATAGTCAATACTTTGAATCCTGGGTATGATGATAAACTACATCCGGCAGCAAGGCCTCTAATCAGGAGAATTGAGGTTTTGAGGAGCGTGGAGGTACCTCTTAATTGCTGTTGTTTCCAGGTCCACCCTGAACCGGGGTGGTAGCATCTGTTAGGGTCCCAGCTCCCGGGTAAATAGTGAACCCCCAAACAAAAACAAAACCCTATGAAAATATAAAATTACACTTTTATAGTAAAAATACCAGCAGTACATTTTTATATAAAAAATTACCAACAACACCTACTGATAGTAAAATTACCAAAAAATACATTTTATTTGTAGTTGAAGACATACAAATGCGTCCAAAATATTTAAATTTCGGTATTTAAATAACACACAGAAGTTTATATGGCGCTAAACAATCAACCAACCAATCAACATAAAACTGTATTCCAAAATATAACTTCAACAAAATTACAACATAAAACTCACATATCACCGCCTCTAGTAATCATGTCCACACAAACATGTATATGCACAAAAAGCTGAGTATCATCTACCATGTATTCAGTTGTGAAAGCAGAATAACATATATCATATTTTTATTACTTCAAAGATCTCATGAAAATTAACTTTCAGCATTAAATGACCCATAAGGTGTTGATATGCCTTTAATCAAATCAAATCAATACTTTGGGGTTTAGAACATTTTTCTTTTCCTTTTTTTTTGTTGGTTTTTAACTATCAATGACAACTGCGGTTAACAAACTGAGAAAAATGTAGATTACCTGTGTTGAGGAAAGTTTTCAGCTGGTGTCGTTGAAACTTCGGGCTTCAAGGTTAATTCATTCTGGAAATATTAAACGCATTTCGTATTTGTCAAATGTAGAAAAAATAATTTATGAGAAACCCTTGTGCAAATGAATATCAACAAAAAAGATTATCTAGCTAAATCTCTTAAAAAAATCCACCTCCTTAGTGTCATTACTTAACGATGGAGAATAGGGCCACAGCTTCACTACGTTATGGCCACAGCCTCACTACGTTATGGCCACAGTCTCACTACGCTTACCAACGTTTGCTTTTTTCTACCTACATTTATATATATTAGAAATTAAAAACTAAGCGCAACTAACTATTAAATGATGAAAAAATTTAACGTCGTTCTGGGGGGGGGGTCTTTATATTTTTCGTCCAAATCTGTGAATGTGTCTTGTTCATGCTAAGTCTCGAAAAAACACGATATAAAATTCATTATTGTTTATAATGTTGACTGTTGAATGTGTTAAAATTATTCAACATTTAAACAAGAAAAATCTCAAGTTGATGTCAAAAACTGCCGCAAAACATGGTTGATTTAAGATGGAATGATCTATTATCACATATCTCTAATTTCTAATTAGATACATTGTATTTATTTCCAATTTTCATAGTTGAATTGTTCACCTAGATGATCCATTTTCGTACATAATTAGGTTAGAATAAAATTTGTATTTTAAATGAATACTACCTTATGAAAATTGAGATGTAATAGAGTGGGGGTGCATGAATACATGGTGATTTTATAAGCATGGCTTAGATGTGTCACAAGACCGAAATTATGGAGTACCCAGTGAGGATCAAACTCACTACTCAGTCGTAACTAATCTAGCGAGACAAGCTTGCTAACCATTACACTACGTAGAGATTCCCCTCTCCCTGAATACATGTACAGTAATTTGTTTTAATTCGTAACTAATTATTAAATAAATAAACTGAATTACACTTCATTAAACCTAAAGTTCAGTAGAATGCAACGGTATTGGAATTCAATAAACAAAAAGTTTCATAAAATGTCAGAGTATTTAAATCGATTTTATTTTGATGACGATTACAGTCAATGAGAAACTTGTGAAAAAGTAAAAGATTTTTCCCCTCCTTCCCTAAAACTCTGAAATCCCTCCTCGGTGGAACTCCCTCATGCCTCCAAGAGGTTAAGAAACTCTGGTTTAGATATATGGAAAAAAAAACCCCCAAAAAACCCCAAAAAACAGAAGACACTAGCTTAAACCGATGCCAGGTGGTTATGGGTTACAATTGAAACGGTAAGAACAGAATAAAGCTTGCACTGATTAAAGAAACCCCAGTTGCATTTCAGGGACGTGGTAACTGACCTGCATAGTTTCTTTTGGGGTTGGACTGAACTGACTCTTCAACGTGTTGTGCTGAACTGACTCCGCAACGTCTTCGGCAACCAAATGGTACAATGAAGAAAATGTCACAGGTTCATCAACACTAAGTCTCTCTGGCACTGAAATGAATCAATTTAAAAAGAATATACTCGTGTTTTTGGTAAAGAATTAATGCATTTTAAACGTTTAGAGTTATGAAAGAGGAAATTATTGCATTATTGTAGCAGTTACAGACACAAAAAATGGAATCGGCAAACAGAGTTCAAATTCTATCCTACGCTGTTTCATTCACTTTTGCACTAATGCCCTTGGGAAAGGCATGGCTCTATTTCTTCCACTCCTCACTAGCTATAGATTAAATAGTAAGGTAGATTGGGCTCTTGGGTGGGAACCAGTCAGGGAGAAAGACTACTCTGAATTCAAAATCATGGAGAAGGCAGAACGTCCTTGTATCTTTAATGTTTTCAATGTAAAAGTGTAAATGGCATTTGTTCTACCCCTCACCCACTTCAACCCATATATATATATATATATATATATATATATATATATATATATATATAGTAATTCATCGAGTCTAGAAGTATCCCCAACAGAATGCAGAAAGCACTGGACGGCCGTTTCATCCTATTTTGGGACTCATCAGCAGTGCGCATCCACTACCAAGATTCGAACCCGAACCATTTCGATACAATGCAAGCGTCATACCAACGGTCCTCAGTGACGGAAAAGAAACTGAATAGACTCGATATAGCGCCGCTACTCACAAATATTGTGGTGATACTCATCTAAGTATTCATACCCCAAGGGATTGTGCCCCAAGAGCTGGTTCGGGTTCGAATCTCAGTGGATGCGCACTGCTGACGAGTCCCAAAACAGGACGAAACGGCCGTCCAGTGCTTTCTGCATTCTGTTAAGGATTTTCGATGAATTACTATAATGATTTACCTAAATCCCCCAAATTATTGGCTGTAACAGCTGTCCAATTATTACATTAAGGTCTGAATCGTTGTATGTTACAAATGATTAAAGATATTTTAGTGGAATTTTCCGAGGTTTTTATAACACTATTGGACTCTACTTTGAGCAGTAAGAATGTATAATTACTCTCCAAGCGTAACAGAAGAATCGTGATGAAACCGATCATAAACAAAAATGGCATGTTCATCATTAATTAATCATAGATAAGGATCGGAAGCTCATGAAGGATTAAAATTAAGTTAAATATATATATATATATATATATATATATATATATATATATATATATATATATATTATTTCTGGATCATTTTCCAACTTATTCAAGATGATCTTTGCCCTCTTTAATTTTCTAACTTTCTATCTTGGAGTAACAAGTTGTTTCACAGGTTTCACGTACGATTTCGTTTTCAAGTCTTTTTTCACTGCTCTTTAGACTCTCTCATGTGACAAATGTCTTATTGATTGAGTTGGATTTTTTCTAATATGATCTCTTTAGCTGAAACGATAACCCCTCTTCCTGTTATGACCTTCTGATCAAGTTTTCATCCCTACTATTCCCTCTTTTTAAAACTTCTTCACAGTTCTCTTGATGGTTCTTGAATGGACTTTGAAGATTGAAGCCAAAGTATGAATGTTGGTACCATCACTGAAGGACTGAATAATCTTTTTTCTCTCAACATTGCTCAGTTGAGAAAACAATGGGGCTGACACAAAACGATTTTAACCTATTCTCTTTCTAGCTGAATAACTCAAAGGGGTTTTCAACGATTCTTACGACAAATGGTATCAAGATGGCTAAACATCTTATCTGAAAACCAGGAAAAAGAAACTCAATTAGTTTAGTGGTTTTTAGATATTAAACATTTTGCGGGATGGACAATTATGCCGTAACACGATTTGGAGAATTTTGCTTTTACACCCGGTATGTATGTATGTATGTATGTATGTATGTATGTATGTATGTATGTGAATGTGTGTGTGTGCGTATATATATATATATATATATATATATATATATATATATATATATATAATGAATGATAGGATAAAGAACAAATAGGAAATATTTATCAACATGTATCACTTTTATTAAAGCTTCATCAGAGAATGAAATATGGAGAAAAAAGAAGAAAGAAATAATGGTATTTTTATTTTTGTGTTTGACTTTCATTGGTTAATCAGATTTTTATGTGCATCTGACTTGTTAAGCAATAGTAGCTTAATTTATGACGTTTTTAATTTACGGATAGACAACACGTTCCTTCAAAGCTCCAAAAAAAATAACTTAGTCCAATTTCAACCGAAAATAAACAACAAAAAAAACCCCCATAAATATTGCTCTATGTATGTAATTATATCATAATTATAGTTTGCCAATGTGGGATTCAGATTATAATGTATATTCTTAAGTGTGTGTGTGTATGTATGTGTGTGTGTGTGTATGTGTGTGCGCGCGTATGTATGTCTGGTAGACATTGTTTATGTTTGGCGATTATTATCCGCATGTTGGTTAGGGACGTTTTTACGGAAACAAACTCATGTAAAAATAAAGTTTGGTGGAAAGAGACAGGTACTTCCTAGAGCGATTATATAGATTTTCGTATAGAATTTAATGAAAATCAACAAAAAATACAGAATTTGTATGAGTGTTTAAAAGAACAATTCTTTTACATAAATATAAACAACAACAAAAAAAGTCTTACGTTTTGATGAATTTAAAACACTTGAAGACTCTTCTGTACCCAGTGTTTTCATCTGTTCGGAATTGTTCTTTCTTTCCGATGGCTCTGTTGCATTCAGTGGCTCCTGTTCCCATGTGATCGGAATTCGGCGATTTTTTTTTACCAAAAGACGTTCTGCGTAGGATAGTGTGTGACTCTGGGTATTGTCCATCAGAGAAGCAAGACCGGCTGTCACTGCCGTTGTACTTGTGCTGCTGTTAGTGTAAACGCCTATCAACATAAAAGGATGAAAGCAAATGATGAAAAATCTCAGGATTTCCGATGACTTTTAGGATGTTTCGTTTTATTCTTCTTCTTCTTCTTCTTATTATTATTAAACCTCATATTTTTCAGAATGAATTTAAAATCCATTAAGACATTACGGCCACATCACGTTGAAACACCGGTTCCCGTACGAACACCAAAGTTAAGCAACGCCGAACCTGATCAGTACCTAAATGGGCGACCGCTTGGGAATACCAGTTGCTGTAATCTTGGATGTGTGAATGGTATAATGGGCTTACGGCTAAATCACATTAAAATATCGGTTCTCGTACGATCTTCAAAGTTAAGTAACATCGATCCTGGTCATTACCTAGATGGGTGACCTCTTGGAAATACCAGTTGCTGTAAGCTTGGATGTGTCGGTGGTGTAATGGATAACAGCTTGGAATTGTTAATCGGAGAGCCGAGTTCCAATTCCAGTTGGGTTCGTTATATTCACTTACGCGCAAATAACCTTGGGAAAGGTATGAATCCACCTCTTCTCCTCCCAGCTATGGGTTAATTAGTAAGATTTGTCTCACGAAACTATTATTATCTAAAAATAATCTAACAATCTGAAAATATTTTCTGGCTTTAAATAACCTGCAAAGGGTTGATAAACCATAAAAGATTCAATAAGGATTAAAGGTATTTTCCAGGTTTTTAGTAAATGCGTGTATTTGGTTTATGGATGAACTATAGTATAATAATTTACTCATAAGCAATAAAAAGGATGTGTGGTTGGTGTAATGGATAATGGTTTGGAAGAGAAATCAGCAGAGTAGTGTTCGAATTTCAGTCGTCTTCATTACATTCATTTAAGCACAAATACCCTTGAGAAAGTTATGAATCCATCTCTTCTCCCCACAGCTGTGGGTTGAAAAGTAGGATAGACTGGGCCTTCTAGCCTTGGATGGCAACTAGTCTACCGCAGAAAGAAACGGCAACCTACTGTGGGAAAATCTTCTGCCTAGTGAGTCTTGAATTGCAAGGGACATGATTTCAGTTAACTACCTGACATAAGCAAAAAGTTTTCATAAAAAACTTTGAGATCATTCATTTTGGGTTCTTGGCCCATAGTTGGGACCCTAACAGGTGCTACCACCCTGGGTCAGGGGGGACCTGGGAACACCAGCAATTAAGAGGTGGTTCCACGCTCCTCAAAACCTCCTGATCAGAGGCCTTGCTGTTGGACGTAGTTTATCGTCTTACCCAGGACGCGGATGTAGTTTATCGTCTTACCCAGGACGCTCAGCTACTTGAACTTGCTAGTATGGTAAGCTATTAAATCCTCATATATTTTCCCCCCAAATAAATACCTAGCAAATTACAGGGTGCGTCTTACCACTTGTAGGGTCTTAGCATACAGGAAATACGGTAAGAAAATTCTAAGCCTATCAGTAATATACGGGGGTCATTCAATAAATAAAGTGAATTTTTTGGTATAAGGACCTCTAATACAGATAGAAGCTTACTCTTTTTTTATTTTTTTTTTGTTTTACTTCTTTTTCACATGGATTTAATTTCTTTTGCAGATTAAAAAAAACTTTGAGAGTTTTGGCGATTAACAAAGATGGCCGACCAAGTAGCATGCTCCAGGATTGAACAGCGGTCAGTTATCATGTTTTTGGTTGCTGAAGGGTGCAAACCAGTTGAAATTCATAGGAGAATGTCAACTGCGTATGGTGCCACATGTTTCAGCCAAAAAAATGTCTACAAGTGGGCTAAATTGTTTAAAGAAGGACGGAGCAGTGTTGAAGAGGCCTACAGAAGTGAGGTCTCCTGAGGTGATCGAATCAGTCAATGAACTCATTCAGTCTGACAGAAGGGTGACAGTGGATGACATTGCAGGGACTTTCAGCTTATCTGTTGGGACAAACGCAGGGGTCATCAGTGAGAAGGAGTCATCTTGCATCATGACAACGCAAGGCCTCACACAGCAGCCCAAACGGTGCAGACCATCAACGAGCTGGGCTGGGAACTGCTCCCTCATCCCCCTTACAGCCCAGACCTTGCCCCTTCAGACTTTCACCTGTTTGGTCCCTTGAAAGCGTTCACGAGAGGCACGAAGTTTAAAAGTGACGATGAAGTCAAAAGTGCTGTGAGCGACTGGCTGAGACATCAGTCCAAAGATTTTTACGCTGAGGGAATACGGATGCTTGTGCACAGATGGGAAAAGTGTGTGACAGTGCTGGGAGACTACGTTGAAAAAAAAAAAGTAAGCTTCTATCTGTATTAGAAGTCCTTATACCGAAAAATTCACCTTATTTATTGAATGACCCTCGTATAAAAAACAAACAAAACAATACCTGATAAGATTAGTGTCATGAAAGTACAATGCTTGACATTTAAAGCAGCCGTTGTGGTTTTGAATTCAACTATTAGCCATTAAAGTCATATATTCTCAAGAGAAGTAGACACATTGAAATTTGTATCCAAACGAGAACAAATAAATACACAAATTACAAGACTCAATTTCATCTTGGCTAAAGATGCAGCTAAAAATGGTTACCTAACTACAATCCCCCCACTCCCTGAGTATATGAGCTGGGTGTTGAATTGTTGATTTTTAAATAAAGAACTACCGTTATTTACTATATTTACATTTGGACTAATGTCCTCATCTTTGTTTTTATTATCAGATTGTAAGAACGCAAAGAGTGGTTATCTCCCTTTATGAATTTAAGCGCAGTACTAGATTGGCAACAAGGTCTCATCAGTTTACAGTTGAATTGGCTAGATGTAACCGTAAGTTCTATGCTAACAGTTTCTTTTCTCACAGTTCTCATTTGTGGAACTCTTTTCCGGCTCCATGCTTTCCAGCCAAATTTCATCTTCAAAGATTTAAATGCAATGTCAATTGTTATCTAATGTCTTCCTGATTATCCTTCTTATAATGTTTCTGTTTTCTAATTTTTTCACACTCAGTGACCCGTTGTGTCTTAGTGGCTTTACTGCCTTGCTTGGGGTGAATTCAGTTGAAAAAATAAAATAAAAAAAAGGACATAATTTTGGTCATTATGCTATCTGATCCATTTCTGGTGTTTGTTGGTTCGTGTAATCTTCAGGGAATTTTGAACTGATCCATTTATTTAATCTATAGCAGCGGATTGTTCTTGTTCTCTTGTCCATGTCGAGATATCTATGGACAGTGGAATAAGAACAAGTTACCTACTGTTGTTCTGTCCATGTCTAGGAATATCACGTTTGGTATTTAATAATACTGAGTTATTGTTTGTTATGTGTTAATATAACGAGTGTACACATGTCATCAAAAATGATGGCATTTGTTAGAAAATTTTAATATTGAAATGCAATGAAGCAAAAATGTATTGACGTTCAATAATGCAAAGATAAAGCACATGAGAAGAATAAGTCTAGAAGATTAGAAAAAGTTCAGAGGATAGGATGGATAAGTCTAGAGGATTAAAAGAATAAGTCTAGAGGATTAGAGGAATAAGTTTAGAGGATTAGAAGAGTAAATCAAAGTTTTAAAAGAATAAGGCTAGAAGATTAGAAGAATAACTAATAGGATAAGAAGAATAAGTTTAGAGGATTAAAAGAATAAGTTTAGAGAATTAGAAGAAGTCCAGAGGATTAGAAAACTAAGTCTAGAGGATTAGAAGACTAAGTCTAGAGGATAAGAAGAGTAAATCTAGGTGATTAAAAGAATAAGGCTAGGTGGATTAGAAAACTAAGTCTAGAGAATTTGAAGAATAAATGTTGAGGATTAGAAGACTAAGTCCAGAGGATTAGAAAACTAAGTCTAGAGGATTAGAAGACTAAGTCTAGAGGATAAGAAGAGTAAATCTAGGTGATTAAAAGAATAAGGCTAGTGGATTAGAAAACTAACTCTAGAGAATTTGAAGAATAAATGTTGAGGATTAGAAGACTATGTCCAGAGGATTAGAAAACTAAGTCTAGAGGATAAGAAGAGTAAATCTAGGTGATTAAAAGAATAAGGCGGTTGGATTAGAAAACTAAGTCTAGAGAATTTGAAGAATAAATGTTGAGGATTAGAAGACTAAGTCCAGAGGATTAGAAAACTAAGTCTAGAGGATTAGAAAACTAAGTCTAGAGGATTAGAAGACTAAGTCTAGAGGATAAGAAGAGTAAATCTAGGTGATTAAAAGAATAAGGCTAGTGGATTAGAAAACTAAGTCTAGAGAATTTGAAGAATAAATGTTGAGGATTAGAAGACTAAGTCCAGAGGATTAGAAAACTAAGTCTAGAGGATTAGAAAACTAAGTCTAGAGGATTAGAAGACTAAGTCTAGAGGATAAGAAGAGTAAATCTAGGTGATTAAAAGAATAAGGCTAGGTGGATTAGAAAACTAACTCTAGAGAATTTGAAGAATAAATGTTGAGGATTAGAAGACTAAGTCCAGAGGATTAGAAAACTAAGTCTAGAGGATTAGAAGACTAAGTCTAGAGGATTAGAAAACTAAGTCTAGAGGATTAGAAAACTAAGTCTAGAGGATTAGAAGACTAAGTCTAGAGGATTAGAAAACTAAGTCTAGAGGATTAGAAAACTAAGTCCAGAGGATTAGAAAACTAAGTCTAGAGGATTAGAAAACTAAGTCTAGAGGATTAGAAGACTAAGTCCAGAGGATTAGAAAACTAAGTCTAGAGGATTAGAAAACTAAGTCTAGAGGATTAGAAGACTAAGTCTAGAGGATAAGAAGAGTAAATCTAGGTGATTAAAAGAATAAGGCTAGTGGATTAGAAAACTAAGTCTAAAGAATTTGAAGAATAAATGTTGAGGATTAGAAGACTATGTCCAGAGGATTAGAAAACTAAGTCTAGAGGATAAGAAGAGTAAATCTAGGTGATTAAAAGAATAAGGCGGTTGGATTAGAAAACTAAGTCTAGAGAATTTGAAGAATAAATGTTGAGGATTAGAAGACTAAGTCCAGAGGATTAGAAAACTAAGTCTAGAGGATTAGAAAACTAAGTCTAGAGGATTAGAAGACTAAGTCTAGAGGATAAGAAGAGTAAATCTAGGTGATTAAAAGAATAAGGCTAGTGGATTAGAAAACTAAGTCTAGAGAATTTGAAGAATAAATGTTGAGGATTAGAAGACTAAGTCCAGAGGATTAGAAAACTAAGTCTAGAGGATTAGAAAACTAAGTCTAGAGGATTAGAAGACTAAGTCTAGAGGATAAGAAGAGTAAATCTAGGTGATTAAAAGAATAAGGCTATGGGATTAGAATACTAAGTCTAGAGAATTTGAAGAATAAATGTTGAGGATTAGAAGACTATGTCCAGAGGATTAGAAAACTAAGTCCAGAGGATTAGAAAACTAAGTCTAGAGGACTAGAAAACTAAGTCTAGAGGATAAGAAGAGTAAATCTAGGTGATTAAAAGAATAAGGCTAGTGGATTAGAAAACTAAGTCTAGAGAATTTGAAGAATAAATGTTGAGGATTAGAAGACTAAGTCCAGAGGATTAGAAAACTAAGTCTAGAGGATTAGAAGACTAAGTCTAGAGGATAAGAAGAGTAAATCTAGGTGATTAAAAGAATAAGGCTAGGTGGATTAGAAAACTAACTCTAGAGAATTTGAAGAATAAATGTTGAGGATTAGAAGACTAAATCCAGAGGATTAGAAAACTAAGTCTAGAGGATTAGAAGACTAAGTCTAGAGGATAAGAAGAGTAAATCTAGGTGATTAAAAGAATAAGGCTAGTGGATTAGAAAACTAAGTCTAGAGAATTTGAAGAATAAATGTTGAGGATTAGAAGACTATGTCCAGAGGATTAGAAAACTAAGTCTAGAGGATTAGAAAACTAAGTCTAGAGGATTAGAAGACTAAGTCTAGAGGATAAGAAGAGTAAATCTAGGTGATTAAAAGAATAAGGCTAGTGGATTAGAAAACTAAGTCTAGAGAATTTGAAGAATAAATGTTGAGGATTAGAAGACTATGTCCAGAGGATTAGAAAACTAAGTCCAGAGGATTAGAAAACTAAGTCTAGAGGACTAGAAAACTAAGTCTAGAGGATAAGAAGAGTAAATCTAGGTGATTAAAAGAATAAGGCTAGTGGATTAGAAAACTAAGTCTAGAGAATTTGAAGAATAAATGTTGAGGATTAGAAGACTAAGTCCAGAGGATTAGAAAACTAAGTCTAGAGGATTAGAAGACTAAGTCTAGAGGATAAGAAGAGTAAATCTAGGTGATTAAAAGAATAAGGCTAGGTGGATTAGAAAACTAACTCTAGAGAATTTGAAGAATAAATGTTGAGGATTAGAAGACTAAATCCAGAGGATTAGAAAACTAAGTCTAGAGGATTAGAAGACTAAGTCTAGAGGATAAGAAGAGTAAATCTAGGTGATTAAAAGAATAAGGCTAGTGGATTAGAAAACTAAGTCTAGAGAATTTGAAGAATAAATGTTGAGGATTAGAAGACTATGTCCAGAGGATTAGAAAACTAAGTCTAGAGGATTAGAAAACTAAGTCTAGAGGATTAGAAGACTAAGTCTAGAGGATAAGAAGAGTAAATCTAGGTGATTAAAAGAATAAGGCTAGTGGATTAGAAAACTAAGTCTAGAGAATTTGAAGAATAAATGTTGAGGATTAGAAAACTATGTCCAGAGGATTAGAAAACTAAGTCTAGAGGATTAGAAAACTAAGTCTAGAGGATTAGAAGACTAAGTCTAGAGGATAAGAAGAGTAAATCTAGGTGATTAAAAGAATAAGGCTAGTGGATTAGAAAACTAAGTCTAGAGAATTTGAAGAATAAATGTTGAGGATTAGAAGACTATGTCCAGAGGATTAGAAAACTAAGTCTAGAGGATTAGAAAACTAAGTCTAGAGGATTAGAAGACTAAGTCTAGAGGATAAGAAGAGTAAATCTAGGTGATTAAAAGAATAAGGCTAGGTGGATTAGAAAACTAACTCTAGAGAATTTGAAGAATAAATGTTGAGGATTAGAAGACTAAATCCAGAGGATTAGAAAACTAAGTCTAGAGGATTAGAAGACTAAGTCTAGAGGATAAGAAGAGTAAATCTAGGTGATTAAAAGAATAAGGCTAGTGGATTAGAAAACTAAGTCTAGAGAATTTGAAGAATAAATGTTGAGGATTAGAAGACTATGTCCAGAGGATTAGAAAACTAAGTCTAGAGGATTAGAAAACTAAGTCTAGAGGATTAGAAGACTAAGTCTAGAGGATAAGAAGAGTAAATCTAGGTGATTAAAAGAATAAGGCTAGTGGATTAAAAAACTAAGTCTAGAGAATTTGAAGAATAAATGTTGAGGATTAGAAGACTAAGTCTAGAGGATTAGAAAACTAAGTCTAGAGGATTAGAAGACTAGGTCTAGAGGATAAGAAGAGTAAATCTAGGTGATTAAAAGAATAAGGCTAGTGGATTAGAAAACTAGAGAATTTGAAGAATAAATGTTGAGGATTAGAATAGTAAGTCTGGTGGGTTAGAAGAATAAGTTTTAGGGATTAAAAGAATAGGTCTAGACTATTAGAAGAATAAGTCTAGAGGATTAGAAGAATAATATATCAGATTAAAAGAATAAGTCTGGTGGATTAGAAGTATACGTATAAATAATTAGAAGAACAAGTCTAGAGTATTAGAAGAATAAGTCTTGGACATTAAACTGTTGGTTTCTGAATAATATAAATAATGGTAACTTCTAATCCCAGAACTTCAGACAAAGACATTTCAAGTGGGTGCTCTTGCGATGAAAGCAACACTTTAAAGCATTCACAACAATATCAGTGCAAAATACCTTCACTTTTTGTTGGTCTCGGCTGAGACGAAGAGATTTCCACAGCACGTGACCCAGAAGTTTCAAACCCTATTGATGCGTGTGCTGCTGCTCCTGCAGCTCCAGAAGAGCGGTTGTTCGTTCTCCAAGCCTGTAGGGCTTCCTGGAAACAAGCGGCACTCTCAGCTTCATTATAATTGCCATCCATAAGAGAAGACACAGCTGCTTCCTCTTCATCCGTTTTCAAGTGGCCACTGGCACCAGATGAAGATTTGGCATCACTCTGCTGGGAAATAACAAACATTTTAAGACTTCTCAAATAGAACCATTTCATATATTGTTATATTAAATAATCTAATATTACTTTTTTTTTTTTTTTTACAAAGTTCCATCCAATACAAGGTTCAAGAATCAGTCAAGATAGGGGGTTATAGTTGAAATGTTTATGATGAATGGTGGGTGGCATGACACACACAATATCTCTCTCCCACTCACTCTTGTGTAAAAATGTGTTTTTGTGTTTTTTACCAATTTTAAATACCAGTTCTTGCTGTTGGAGTTTTTCATGAGTGAATTTGCAAAAGAAAAAAAAGCAGTTAGAAAAATGGAATATAGACAATAAGAGGTACGTAAATATTTTAATGATTCATACGACAAACTTGAATTAAAGCATGTAGTAACTGAAGGACAAAATTTACTGCTAGTGAACGGAAACAAAACAATATCAAATTTTTTGTCGATGAAGATTTTAGTCAAAAGCTACTCACCTGCAATTTCATATCTGCCGCCATTGGTGTCAAATTCAAATCAGTTAATCTGTAAGAAAATAAGAAATGCAATTCCAAAATATTCAAACGTCTATAATTAAACAACGATTCGAAATTTTAAGAAGCCATCTCTAATTGTGATATCCTGATATTCTGCTTGGTAAAATGTCTACCCGCATTTCGCAAAAGATTTACAAATGTAAATCAAAAAGTAAAATGAAGTTGTTAGGAAAACGAAAGACTGAATTAGAATATAAGCCTGAATGCATATTAGAAAGGGAAGACAGGGGAGGTGATAACATTCTCGTGTCTTTAACGCCTGCTTCAGTGAAATGGGAAACCATGTTAATTTTTTATTTGTACTCTCCTATTTAAATTACCCGTGTTCATATTTATGATTTTTATTGTAATATTTTGTCAAACTCAAGTATTTAACAACTTTTGTGGGTATTTTATTGTCGTGGAACTCACAAGGAGGTTATTCAGTCATTAGTTTAAAACTTATGATTCAACAGAAAATATGTGTGTGTGCAAAAATTCAGATATAAATAAAGTATATCTATAAAGACAAAATAAATAAAAGACAAATGGAAAACTATATTTTTCTACCACTTTACTTCTGTGTATGTATACAAGTTCTCCCCCCACACTTTTGATGTAATGTGGGATGCACGTTTGGGCGAACATGTCTCATTTTGATTTGTTGACAGAAGAATTCCCGCAGTAGGCTTCCGTTACTTCCTGCACTAGACTGGTTGCCAACCATGGCTATAGGACCCAGTATGTCCGGCTATTTAACCCATAGCTTGGAAATACAAGATACAATATAAAATTTCCACTTTTACTTTGAGGAATTTCCTTAGGAGACTAAACGTTTTGGCAAAGAAAAGTCTTCCTTTTGTCTTTTTATACTGGACCTACATTTTGGGGGCCCGGAAGGTTGAACATATATGCCCCACCACCTTCGCAACCAGTAACAATAGATTCGAGGATCCAACTGCCAAAATGTAGGCTATGAGTAAATTCTGGCAAGCTCAATGGACCCATGTAGCTTGGGGCATGGGTGTTCGCAAGCCTCCATAAAATTTTTAAATTTGACCAATTACAGGGAAAATTGCAGGCCTATATGAAATGAGCATTAAGCATATTCTAAAGACAACAAGAGCAACTTCAACCCATTGACTTAGGATTATATCATGAAAATGGCCTTATTTTAATAATAAACACTTAAAAAACTCATCGATTTTGTTGAAAAATTCATTCATTAAAAAAGTTGCTTCAGAGGCACCTCTTGCATTAGTTTCAAAGTGGATCCAGCACGGCTTTTACACACACACACACACACACACACACACACACATATATATATATTATAATTATTTATTTTTAAATATGATTCCTTCGCTACATAAGAGTTCTCATGTTTCAAAAACAAGAGCCCAAAACCTCAATATAATTATTAAAATTAAATTGAATTAAAGTATCAAGCCCTGTTTCATCCACACACACACACACACACACACACACACACACACACACACACACACACACACACACACACACACACATCACTGCTACCAGCAAGCAGAAATATTTTTTCTCCTGATGATGGCCATGTTGGTCGAAACCAGTCGAGGAATCTAAATGAAATAATAATAATAAAAATGGAAGAATATTAATCTACAACCCAGCGTGTCTAAAGATTTCAATTTTTTTAAATAATTTTTATTGTGCAATATATATATATATATATATATATATATATATATGTATATATATATATATATATATATATATATATACATAGTCTGCTTCTGTAGATGTGGAAGAGAGAGAGAGAGAGAAAGAGAGAGAAAGAGAGAGACAGAGACAGAGGGAAAGAGAGATACCGAGAGCAAGACAGAGACACAGAGAGACACAGAGAGAAAGAGACAAACAGAGAGAGACAGTATGTGTTTTTTTAACATATACAAGTGTTTTTACTGCTCCAAATGTTAGGAAATTATATTGGATAAAAAGTCCCTTGATTCCTTAGAAATACGCAAGAATGTCTATATCTGTAAGAAGCTTTGTTACAAAAGAAACAACAGTAATCTATAATAATAAAGCGCAGTACGTCCTGCCATCAGTTTTTCGATCTCGGCAAATCATAAACAATCTGAAGTAACAGGTCGTATCTACTGTAGTTACACATGTTTAAAAAGTTGAAAAACTCATTTTAAGTTAAATTTAAATATCGAACAGAGGGAAAGCTTTAAAAAACAATTCTTTATTAAAGGTTTAACTTTAATTTTACTTTTCATCGCAACTGCAATTGATATCATCTAATTAAATGGCAATTAAAAGTTAAGTGGGGCACGGTACGTTGCTCATGTTTTTTTCTAGCACGCGTGCTGTGACGTATTCAAAATATTACATAGTTTGTGTTTCCTAATGTCTTTTAAGAATGACTTTATGTGAAAAGATCACAAAGAATGTTGATTTTAAAAGAAAAGAAAAATTGCGTGCAAAATAAATGCAAAAAAACTATGGAGATTGGTTGGGTATACGAAGAAAGATTATGCCGAATTAAAGTGTTGAATAAAGATAAAATAATTTTATTATTTCTAAATTCTTATAATTTTTAAGTACATAGGAGTTGCTTAAAGTCCCCCGGAAGGTCGGGTTCTAGAATAGTTTCAATACAGGCTACTATTTATAATAACTCAGAAGTATGAAATTTGGGATTATAATCTGAGATTTAAAAAAATAAAATCAAAATACAAAACAGATACCCTCAAGATAAAAAAAAGAGTATAAAACAAAATGAAGGAAGAAATTGGATTACCTTTTATCAAAATTTGGAACCTTTGATCTTGGGGTGCTTGATACCTGTCGAAAGAAAAAAAAGATAAAAGAAGCAATGAAAATTTAAAGCAACAAGATACAAACTGATTCTGTCACCTCTAATATAAAAAATACAGAAAATGTATTATCTGTGAATTCTAATTTCAGATCAATGTTACAAAAAAAGAAGGAAAAAAACACAAAAAACAAAACAAAAAAGTCAATCTAAAATATAAAAAATAAAACGAAATCTAACCTTATGTATATAAAAATATCAAAAAAAGAATTAGACCTGTGTTTCCGGGGGGGGGGGGGGGGGCTTTTTTACATAATGACTCCTACCTCAAGGGAAAAACGACCTGTGTTTCCTGAGGGCACCTATTTTTACATAGTGATTCCTACCCAAGGGGGAAATGAATCTGTGTTTCATGAGGTCACCGTTTTACATAGACTCAAAGGAATTGGACCTGAGTTTCCAGGGAGCACTTTTTTTTACATAATCACTCCTACCTCAAGGGAGATGGATCTGTGTTTCCTGAGAGCTCCTTTTTTGTGATAGGCAGAAAAACAGTCTGTGCAATATACTTCTGTACATTGGATGCAGCACTGAAGCAAAAAAATAGAATAAATAAAAGCAATTATTATGTATTCAGTAAATAATTAATCAGTACCTCCACCTAAAAACATACATTTCCAATAGAAATAAGTAAAAAAACTTGAAATTTAAATAATAAAAAATGACATTTTCCTTCGAAAAAGGAACATTTGGAAACTAGGAAATGGGGAGATCGGATTGTTTCTATTTTATTTAAACTTTGACCTTTCTACATTTAAAGACAAAAACTATTTTTACATTGTAAGAATTATTTTTTAAGATGATAATAATTTAGTGATACAAGTCTTACTAATTAACCCATAGCTGGAGAGAGAAGAGGTGGATTTATACCTTTCCAAGAGTATTTGTTTGTCAGCGAATATGACAAATCCGATTGGAATTGAAACACGGCTCTTCCATTACACCACCCATTACATTTAGCGGTTACCCATCTAGGTACTGACCATATTCGACGTTGCTTAACTTCGGTGATCGTACGGGGACCGGTGTTTTAACGTGATTTGGCCGTAAGCCCATTATACCACCTGGCATTCACATGCGGTCACCCATCTAAGTACTGCCCAGGCTTGACGTTGCTTAACTTTGGTTGTCGTACGGGAACCTGTGTTTCAACACGATGTGGCCGTAAGCCTTGATAACTGAATAGAAATTAAACATTCCTTTCTGACATTTAGTTATTAACTAAATCCATTGAAATAATTTACAAATACCAACTTTATCTGCTTTCAGTTTTTGGGCCCCATTTTTTTCTTGAAAGTGAATTTTACTAAAATGTATTGTCGTCAATATTATTATTATTATTATTATTATTATTATTATTATTATTATTATTATTATTTACAATCTTCATTAATATCATCATCATTTAATTGGCTTTAATTTTAACTTAATTTCAATAGAAATGTTTTCTTTTGCATGAATATATTATCCTATTCTAATTATGCTTGTCCGACTCTTCGTTAGTTCGCACGACCATTATGTCTTGACAATACCTCATAAATAATGCACTATTCCATTTTGATCGTGTGAAAAGAGGGGAAAATAAACTACTTGGTTTCAGTGAGAAAATGCAAGAAAGAATGAAATATACATCATTAAATATTTGAGATTAACAACTTATCAAATATTGCAATTCAATAAATATGAATGCTGGTCATTATTTTAAGAAGTAAGGGGGTACAAATGAAAAGATTTGAAATTGACAACTTTTGCCTTTTCACTGAAACAGCTGTTAAACACTTCTACCCTCCCTTTCTTTCTTTCTTTCTTTCTTTCTTTCACTGAAACCATGTATGTCACTGATATGCTATCATTATCAACACAGAGTAGTCCATTATTTATGAGGTATTCCTTCCTTCCGTCGAACACACCTTCTTTCCTTCCTTCTTCTGAACCCAAGTAGTGTATCTGATATGTGTTTTGTTTATCAAAAGGAAATAGTCCATTACTTATGAGGTATTGGCAGGACGTAACGGTCGTGCATACTAACGAAGATAGGGACAAGCACAATTATAATAGGATTATTATTATTAATTACCAAAGAGCTTATTTTTAGAGTTTCTCACTAATAGATATAAAACACATACCAAGGCTGCCTCATTTGACTCACATTGGCCACACAGTTTCGCATTATTTCTGGCACTCGTCTTAAAAGCATCAAAAGAAGTATTGGAGATGTCGCTAAGTTTTTTGGATAAAGACAAAGCTTCACTTCGATTTGGTAGATCTGCAAAATCAAGAATAGCATTATTAAAAAATATCACAATTTGGAAGGAAAAATTATTTTGATAACTTCTACTTATGTGCCATCCTCTTTATGTATCAAGATTAATGGGAATGTTTTCAACTATGAACACGGCCACAATGTGCTGACCATGTTTGGAAAGTAAAACATTCCTATAACTGTGTATGTATCTATACATACATAAAACAATCCATACATTCAGTTAAAAAAAAATAAAACTAAAATCATCCTTGAAAATGGCTGGAAGTATAGCCGAAAGCGCTGGGACATACAAAACATTTGAATAATTTCTACATAATTCACGCCTAGAAAAAGAAGAAGATTATAAAAACATAAGAAAAATTAAATAAAAATCTAACTTACATATATATATATATATATATATATATATATATATATATATATATATATATATATATATATATATATGTGCATTTATTTTCATTTTAATGCTCTCAAATTCACGGATAAATTCTTAGTTATCTTATTAAACCGATTAAGAAAGACGCCGTAGTTCTGGTTATTTCTTTTATATTCAGAAATACTTTCAATCTCATCCAAGATCATCTTCAGGAGTGAATTGCTAAGACAAAAAATTAATGTAATTAGTTGCGAATTTTTTTGTAAATGCACATGAAACGCTCTTCGTTATATTCAATTTGAAAATTAACTATTAAAAATATGTAACTTAATTTATATATTTTATTATTATTAATGTTTTAAAATACTCAACCTGCAATTTATTTATTTTTTTACAATTTACTTGTTTTAGAGAAACATTAATTGGCAATACAAGTATACACCACAATGAAAATAAAAAGCAAAAACTTCAAATTCTTGCAGGACAAAAATCAAACCAACATTCAATAAGATAATTATGAGTATAGTAACAATGTTTTAAAATGCCTATAAAAGCAATGTTTTGGGATACTTAAATTGTAAAAAAGATTTATTAAAAAAATATGAAGGTTGAGTATTTTAAAACATTAATAAAAAAAATAAAATTAAGTTACCTCCCTTACTATTCTTAACAGTTAATTTTTAAATTGACGATAATGAAGCGCATTAACAAAAAAATTCACAACTCTCAATTACATTAATATTTGTCTTAGATGATCTTGGATTAGATTAAAAGTACTTGGGGAAAATAAAAGAATTAACTCAAACTACGGCGTCTTTCTTAATCAGTTTGATAAGTGCACTAAGAAATTGTTCCGTGAATTTGAGAGGATTAAAATAAAATAAATATATGTTTAGATTATTCAACTAAACATGCTTGAATGAAGATATGCTGTATATATATATATATATATATATATATATATATATATATATATATATATATATATATATATATATATATATTGCCACACTCTATAGTTAGATTTTTAAAAATTATTAACCTCGTCTCCAGATTCTGGGATTTTGTCAAAATTAACAGGTCCACGATGAGATTTTTCAATTCCTTTAAAATCTAATGTTTTCTTTTTCATTACTTACTGAGTTGTTCGTCTGTCAGCATCTTCACTTTTCCAACCTGTTTTATATGAAAGAAATTTATTATTAACAATTTGCATCCCACTGATAAATATATGAAATCTATAAATGATAATATTTAAAAAAAAAATAAAATAAAAAAATAAAAAAGTGATGAGAAAAAAATGCAAATGAAATAAAAACAGAAAAGAAGGGAAAAATAAAATAAAAACGAAAATAAAAACAGAAAAGAAAAAAGGAAAGAAAAATAAAAACAGAAAAGAAAGGAAAAATAAAAAATAAAATAAAATAAAATAAAAAATAAAAACAGAAAAGAAAAGAAAAAGAAAAGAAAAGAAAAAAAGAAACGTCAATAGTTAATTTATGTCACCACAAAAAAAAAAAAAACACTTTCAAAAGGACAGTTTTCCCTTATCATCTCTATTACTGAATACACTTTTGACTACCCGCGCAATGTTTATTTCTTCTTTATATGCCATGTCGCCTCAGAACGTAGACGATGATGGTTCTCCACAATTTCCTGTCTTTTCTAGCTCTTAATATTTTTTGTTTGGTTATTTCTCCTAAAACCTGTTCTGCCATCCATTTACCGAAGCACATTAACTATGTTATGCGTTGATTTTCTCTGTTTCTCTTGTCCTCAATCTATCCTGTGCGTATCAGATTTTCCAAGCCCTCCTTCTTTCTTATGTGCCCCAGAAATTTCAACTGTTTCCTTCTGATGTTATAATTAACATTTTTGGTTTCCATTTTCTCTAAAATCTTGTGGTTGCTCACATGTTCGATCCATGGTATCCTCAGCAGCCATCTGTAGAACCACATTTCTGTTGCTTCAAATCTCTTCTTTATCTTTTAGGACATTGTCCACCATTCACTTCCAATAAGGAGGACAGATATCGCGTAACAGTTTAGAACTCTTTTCTTTGCTTCTAACGACGTTTTTTTTTCTGTCTCTTAATACTCTGCTTAGCTTTTGGAATGCATCTTTGGCTATCCCAGTGCGCCTTTGGATTTCAGCGTCGCACTTTCTGTCCTCTGTTAGAACACTTCCCAGATATTTAAATTTTTGTACTTGTTTGATTTTAGTATCCCTGGTTTGCAGTTCACACTTTGGTTGTTCCTTTTGCTGACAACCATGGATTCTGACTTCTTGCAAATAATTAATGTTTAGTCTTTTCTCCTCGCGTTCCTTCACTACCTTTTGTAGGTACACTATTTACATTATTCGGACTATTGTCCTCATCTCTGTCGCCATATTTATTACAACGTTTCGGCCTGTCACTGGATCTAACTAACGCCTTTATCCACTGTGCCATGTGTCCTTGAGGACAGGACCCAAAGAGTGTGAGTTCAATATCCGGTTAAGGCAGTGGAGAACTTGGAGAGGGGAATTAACAGGAGATAACTGATAACTGACAACCATTAGATATGGCACGTGGAACTAGAACAATCTACCCCAGTGAGCGAAATAAAGAGTCCAGTTCGACATTCCAACCACCTGAAGAAGGCTGGAGCGTACAACGGCCGATATGTTGTAATAAATATGGCGACAAAGATGAGGACAATAGTCCGAATAATGTAAATAGTGTATATAATACCTCATCCCAGAAATATAGACAGATACTTCAGTAGGTGTTTTTGTAGTTTTATTTACGGGATTATAAAATATGTAAACCAAATACAACGCGATATTTATCATTTACCTTTTATAAAGATTTATTATTTAACATTTTATAAAGAAATGAATTTGAAAAGAAATCTTTTTGTTAAAAATTTTATAAAAATTATCAAAATATGTAAACTAATTACACTGTAATATTTATTTACCATTTTATAAATAACTATGAAAACAAGTTTTTTATTCATATATTTTATAAAAATATCAATGAATTATAGAACAAGTATTTCATTATAGATTTATGATCCTGTAAATATGAAATTATTCTTATAGATCATCAATCTAATTGTTATCAATTCTCAAAAATAAAGAAAACGTATAAATCCAAATGGAGAGGAGATGGGCGCTAGCAAGCTACCTGAAAGCCTACTGAAAGGATTATGTGGAAAAAGAGTCAAAGCAACACCAATACCGGATCTGTCGAGGCCCGGATCGAGGCGGCGCGTGCTATTGACAACCTCCAGGATGGGCGTGACAAGTGGGCAGCTGGAATGACAAACATCATCAAGCTCACTACGCAGGGTACAACCATCGGAACACCCTCTCTGCTTTTCGAGAAAGAGTAGTCGCTCATAACAATGCCGGATCTCCGAAGAACCACCATCAACAGATCAGACTGGAGGAGGTTGTCTGTTTCTTTTGCCCTCAGCAATCACACCATCCGGTGGACTGAAGCAGGTGATGATGATGATGATGATGATGATGATGATGATGATGATGATGAATCCACTTTCATATGTTTGTATTTTATAAACATTTTAATCGTCACATTTTAAAATAAACATTGCAGAGGGAATCGAAACTGTATACAGTAATAGCGGTGTCAAGGGAATAACTGTCTTTTTGACACATTTTTTTGTTTGTTTGTTTGTTTTTTTCGGGAACGGTTGTTAAACATTGTCAAAGACACAGACTGGCATGGGAAGATCTAAAAATAAAATAAATGGCATGATATTTGAAAAGAACAAAAAGCATGAAAAAACACAATGCAGGCATATAGTCACATGATTGTCAAGAACGACCCTTTGGTAATGTTTTATAAAAACCGAACATCTGACAATTTACGATTAAACTTATTTTTCCAGAAAACGGGAAAATGGTTTGGAATATAGAAAAATAAGTAAAAAAAAAAAATCCTTAGCAAACATCTTTCGGTAAACTTGGAGATTCGTGCCGACAAAAGAAGAAAAAAAAAAACAGAATTTCAAAAGACGGTTTTTCCCTTGCCACCGCTATTATTTTAACTATCCTCGACAATGATTATTGCTTTAAAAAGCAATGATTAGAATTGCAATAAAACCTAAACATATGATAAAAGTGAATTTATACATTTTCTTTGTTCTTGAGAATTTACAACAAAAATATTAAACACTATTTATTTATTAAATTATTTATTTTCAAAAATAATTTTATATTTACAACATTCTAAAATGTATTTACATTATTCAGGCTGTTTCCTCATCTTTACTGTCATATTCCCGACGTTTCAGACGTTGTACGCTCCGGCCTTCTTCCCGAAGAAACGTTGTGAATATGACAATAAAGATGAGGACAATAGTCCGAGTAATATAAATAGTTACAACACAGACACATCTGAGAAATATAGGCAGGTTCTAAAAACTAAATACAATTTAATCTAATGCGATGTAATATTTATCATTTACCAATTTATAAAGAAATAAATGTGAAAACAATTTTTATTCACAAATTGAAACATTTACGAAATTATTAAAATATGAGAATTACTATATACCAATTTATAAGGAAAGCTTTACTATTTACCATTTTATGAAGTTCGAATTGATTGGCCGATCCGTTGCCATTCATTCCAATAAACAATATGATAAATAGGGTATATAAACAATCTAACGAATAAATATTGTTTATTATTTTTTTGCTGTAAATTCTCAAGAACAAAGAAAATGTATAAATTCACTTTCATCATATGTTTAGGTTTTATTAAAATTCTAATCACTGCTTTTTAAAATAATAAACATTGCCGAGGAGTGAAGGTAGTTAAAATAATAGCGGTGCCAAGGGAAAAGCTGTCCTGAAAACTTCATTTTTTTGCGTAACAAACACACCAACAGACAGAAATCTGATTATTATAATATAGATTAAGTATTTAAAGAAAAATGTATATATCCCCAATAATTTGAAGACATTTTTACTGTAATACTAATTTAACTCTTAATGGAGTTTAACTGACATGTGCTTGCTGTGTTATTAACATAATAATTAAATTTTACAAAACTATTGTGCTGTATTTAGTATTTCATATTTGAGATGAGTAATTGTCAATATTCTTGTATTATTTTGAACTATTGTTCTAATCTTGGCTTATATAGATTTTATTATAAACGCAATGTTTCGATCAAGTGTCCTCTGGTCATCATCATGTGTCCATTTATTGTCTCATATGGCATTTTTTCGAGATGGGTAATTGTTAATATTCTTGTATTATTTCGAATTATTGTTTTCATCCTGGTTGATATAGATATTACTACAGACAACATTTCAACCCACTTCAGGATGGTTGTGTAGTGGATATATTGATTGATTGATTTTTCTACGGCTTATCAACCCTTTGCAGGTTATTTAAAGCCAGATTTTAGATTGCAAGAATTTTTGTTTTTGCGATAATAATGATTTAGTGATACAAATCTTACTAATTAACCCGTAGCTGGTGGGGAGAAGAAGTGGATTCATGCCTTCCCCAAGGATATTTGCGCGTGAGTGAGTATAACGAAACCCAACAGGAATTGGAACTCGGCTCTCCCGTTAACAATTTCGAGTCATTATCCATTACACCACCCGCACATCCAAGATTACAGCACCTGGTATTTCCAAGCAGTCACTCATCAAGGTACTAACCAAACTTGACGTTCCTTAACTTCGGTGATCGTATTGAAGTAGTGGATATAGGAGGTGGTTATTCATGTGTTACTGCTATCTAGTTGTCTTGTGTTCAATACTTGGCTCAGGTAGTGAAGCAATAGTTAAATCAGTAGGCAGGAATGCACAATACCTGACATCAGAGAGACAAAATCTTACAGTAATCAACAGATATCTCATATCAGCCAATCAACAGAACACCTGAGGATGACCAGAGGGTATTTGGTTGAAACGATAACATCTACAGGGTTCGGCATAAGTACTGTTACAAAGAAAATCTCATAACTCATGAAAAATTTATTATATCAGCATTTTAACACGAAGTAAGTATTAATCTGGTAAATAGCCCCAGAAAATCTCATTCAATATGGTCCCCTTTAACCTTCACCACACGTCGATTCCTTAGAGTAAGTCAATAATGGCGGACAGTTTTCATGGATATTTTGTCCCATACTCTCTTCAGTTTTGTCTTCAAAGCTTTAATATTGTGATGCGGAGTAGAACAGGTCGCAACCTCAAGAACTGCTCACAAACAATAGCCAAGAACATTAATATCTGGTGATGAGGGAGGTTATTTGTCCTTGGTGATGAAGCCAAGACAATTGTCTTTGCACCACTGTTGTGTGACACGAGCAATATGGCTCGTCATTCCGTCTTGTTGAAGTGTCCAATGTTCATCATTACAAATGGCATTGCATCACGGCTTGAGTGTATCTTCCAAGATGTCCTCTATGTACACTTGCTTGTTGATCTTTACTCCTTGGGGTACGAAAACAAGAGGAGACTTTCCACTTTCTGATATGGCTGCCCAAACCATAACTGATGCCGGTTTCTGGGTTTTGAGGCATTTTCCTGAAGCGGCAAGAACTGAATGATGACTTGTTGAAAGAACACAATCATTTTGATGACTAAAAGTCTGTTAAACCGTGAACAGTTTCTCATCAATGAATATTTCAGCAACTGTTTATTTCTTTGAAGCCTCGTTTTCATTAGGGCTGCTGAAAGAAGCTGCCTCTTGGTTATCGTGTAGGGCGACATCCCTAGATCATTTTGTCATAGTCTTCACATGGCTCTCTCCGATGTAGCGGCCTTCTTAGCCAATATTCTCATTAACGTTCTTGGATTACGCCTGATTTTTTCACGCCTGTTTAATGAGTTTTGGCACTTTGGAGGTGCGTAGATGTCCTGGTCTCGGTCTATCTTTGATGAAGGAAGTCTCGTTGTATCAATCGATTGTCTTTTTTTTATTTTTATAAACGTTCTATTGATTCTAAGTTGTTTTCCAGCTTTAAAAATCTCACGTGGAGTCCGTTTTCATGTTGCTTAATGATATAATTTCTTTTAATTTTTATAGACATTGTTGCCAGTAAATTCTAAAACCCTTTGAAAAAAACAACAAACAAATAGTTTACGTTGTTGGGCGACTATCAAACCATAAACAACAATGCAATGACCAAAAATTTAGAAGTAGAAATCATTTTAAATTTTGTAACCGTATTTACACCGCACCCTGCATATCAATCAAGATGAGAACAATAGAGGGTGTGTTCCTAAAGTCTGAACACATAGAAAATCTCCTTAACTATATTTGTTTTACCATAGGTTAAACATGGATTTTTCGAAAGAAGAAAAAATTGACTTACTTTTCTGGTCAATGCTAAAGGATTAGGTGTACTCAATGAAAATCACCGATGCAACACACTTGATTTAACGCATAAACAGTGAATGTTCAATCTTAAATTATTGCATTGAGTTCACGTGAATCTTGCAAAGCACATCAAACTTTGCATCACAAATGACGTAAATCATATTGAAGATGTTATTTGTTAATATTTCAATTCAATAAAATGTTGAAAATTTGATTTCTTGAAAATATGCATTTTTGCCTATGTCCAGGAATTATTTTAGGAGTTATATATAAAAATTTAAAGACAAAATGATGAATTGATTTCTGAGGTAAAATTTTAACATGACGATTGTGCAGCCAAAGATTATTCAAAAGGAATGAGAGAATATGAATTTTAGAAAAGACATTTACGAATGACATAAAAAATGTTGTTAAAAAATGGAATTCTTGAAAATATGCATTTTTGCCTATGTGTTCAGACTTTAATACAAGAATATTGCAGTATGATTATTTTTTTCAAAAACTGCTTGTACGATAAAATCTTAAAAACCTTTACCAACTCATTGATCAAATATCAGATTCTTACCGCGATGCCCTCTTGACAAAAGATGCAATAATTTCGATCATCTACAATTATTAAATGTCGCATTGAGAAAAGACAAAAGAACTGACCTTCTTGTTGGAAAGTCTGGACTGTAGAACTGTATTGGCATAAGTAGTCAGTTTGCCTTTCTGCCCAGACTTCCAGAATTGTCCACCACGGTTCCTGCACAATACAAATTTATTTTACCAAATTACAGTTCACAGTAGTATTTGTCAATAAATAAATAAATGCCGATGCTCTTATGGATTCTGATTTTAACTGATTGGAAGCGTTAACATGTACATGTAATCGGGGTTGGTGCAAGGGTCTCATCCCACCCCAAACTATGATGCAGGGCCCTCGCATCTTAATTTTCATAAGGTAGCATGCATATAAAATACAAATGTTATTATAACCTACTGATTTTAACTGATTGAGAGCATTGACATGTACATGTATTCGGGGTTGGTGCAAGGGTCTTATGCCTCCCTCAATCTATGATACACTCTATTACATCTCAATTTTCATAAGGTAGTATTCATATAAAATACAAATGTTATTATAACCTACTGATTTTAACTGATTGAGAGCATTGACATGTACATGTATTCGGGGTTGGTGCAAGGGTCTTATGTCTCCCTCAATCTATGATACACTCTATTACATCTCAATTTTCATAAGGTAGTATTCGTATAAAATACAAATTTTATTGCAACCTAATTATGTACAATAATGGATCATATGTAATATAGGGGAATAATTCAACTAGAAAAATTGAAAATAAATACAATGTATCTAAATACAAAATAGAGACATATTATAATAGATCTTTTCATCTTAAGTAAATCAACAATGCTTTGTGTCAATTTTTAACATCAACTTGAGGTTTTTCTTGTTGAATCATTTTAACATATCCAACATTATGGATAAAAATAGTGAATTTTATATAGTGTTTTTAGTCTTAGTCTGAGCGAAACAGTTTCCCAGATTTGGATGAAAAAAAAAAAAACAAACTCCAGAATGACATCAAAATCCACAAAAATATACAAATTTTATTGCAACCTAATTATGTACAATAATGGGACATATGCAATATAGGTGAACAATTCAACTAGAAAAATTGAAAATAAATCCAATGATTATTTACTGCAATACAATTTTGGTAGAAGGTCGAAGGAAAAGTGTGATGAGGCTGGTCAACACTGACTCTCCTAAACCTAGCTAATCTGATCTGCAACCTATTAATTCCTTACAATTTACTCTACCACCACAAGAACCCATCCATCAGCATTCAATCCAACACATACAATAATACCGCATATTCACAGAGATCCTACTAATATACCCATGACATAATAAGCTGATAATATACAATTTTTTTTACTAAAATATATAAAAATATATGGCATGAAATGAGTGGGGAAGGGATGAACCTAATAACGAAATAAAGTACAACCAGACATTAAAAAAATATTAGTAGGACCCGGCCACCTCACAGAAAAATAAGAGTGGCCACTGTTTTCTGCCGCTAACATAAATACAATGTATCTAAATACAAATTAGAGACATGTCATAATAAATCATTCCATCTTAAATAAATCAACAGTGTTTGCGGTAACTTTTAACATCAACTTGAGATTTTTCTCGTTAAAACGTTGAATAATTTAGCACATTCAACATTATGGATAAAAAATAGTGAATTTTATATCGTGTTTTTCGAGACTTAGCATGTGCAAAACAAATTCACAGATTTGGACGATAAAAAAGACACCAGAATGACGTCAAAATCCGCGAAAAATTTGAATCCTTCAATAATTAGTTGTGCTTAGCATAATCTCTCTCTATAAATGGCAATTTCTGTCTGTCTGAATCAAGTTGCCGCCTAAATCCGTGAACCAGTATTGATGAAATTTTGTATACATGTTAAACTAACATCCAGTTTGATACTAAGCTAACTGTTTTTTTATAAAAGTCTATAATGGGACCGCAAGGGCTCCTAGATCGCAGCTGGCCGCCGGGTCTTACGCGAAACGCTCTTTACATGTTGATCACTGTGTTTAGCAAGGGAGATAATTGGTATTGCAAACCTTTTAGAAATTACGATACGCGTGTTATGAAATAATAACTCTTATAAAGCTTAAATTTCCAGACACATATGGATATTTGTTCAATCTTTAAAATTTAGGGGACAACATCTGAATGAATCGCAGGTTATTTTCTAAATAAAATTTTTATTTTAGTTCAACATAATCTTCGTTGAATACGATCTCCGTTCTGTGCTTACATTGCAAGATTATAATCTGATGCGATTTCTTTAAAAATAAATATAATTACACTTCTTTAGGGTTTCTTCTTAGAAATTGGGACAGAAGGGAAACTAGGGAGCCTTAACTATGAAATATTTAGACTATGTCAGAGTAGTTGTTTCAAAAAATGTTTTTAGAGACCGGAACGATCAGCTAAGCTTATCCACGTAGAAAGTTCTGTTGGAAACTTAGAATGGCCCTAATGTTCATACAGACCCGACATAAATCGGTCTTTGTTCGATTTTACACATTTGGGAACACGATCTAACCGAATCAAAGGTCGTTTCGTTAAAATAATCTTTATTTGGCCACCTAATTCTGCATAGTCTTTCTTCGTAGCCGACTGTTCATTATCATGGTGTTGCGGGATGTCAAGCAGGTGCTGTTAAACCGGCAAACAGAAAAATGATGTAGGATAATACGATCGAAGCAAGGATAACAAAATCTGAGCCAAATTTTATTCATCAATCTGGCAAAACTATGTACAGGTATCGATATGAAGTCGGGGAGTGCCAATCGAAAGATCGTCTTGTTTCAGGGCGGCAGACCAGAGGCAGGCAAGGCAGTGCTGAGGTAGCCTGTTCGTCCTTAGAGTGACGGTCACAAGGGATGCAGTTTGGTAGTCCTTAGAAGGACTATCGCATAAAAATGTGGTCTGGTAGTCCTTAGAAGGACTATCGCATAAGAATGTGGTCTGGTAGTCCTTAGAAGGATTATCGCATAAGAATGTAGTTTGGCAGTCCTTAGAAGGACTATCGCATCAGAATGTGGCTTGGCAGTTCCTAGAAGGACTATCGCATAAAACTGTAGTCTGGTAGTCCTTAGAAGGACTATTGCATACGAATGTGGTTTGGTAGTCTTTAGAAGGACTATGACATCAGAATCGGCCTGCTGCTGCTGAGTTTGGCTTGTTCAGCTGCTGCTGAGTTCGGCAACTGGACTGGGAGCGGCTAGCTTCACTGGTGGCTGCTGCTGGGTTTGGCTTGGTCAGCTGCTGCTGGTGCTGAGTTCGGCAACAAGACTGGGAGCGGCTGGCTTCAGTGGTGGCTGCTGCTGGTGCTGCTAGGCTTGGCTGCTTCTTGTGGTCAGCGACGAGGGTCGGTCAGGTGAAGGTGAGAGGGGAAGCGCGTCCCTCTACCCCGGGGTCAAGTTCTGGTGGAAGAAATCGGCTGTGTTTATGTCGGCCGCGGTTAGTATCGTTGCCTAGCTAACAATGTCTTTTTGTTGTCGACTAAAAAATACCTTCCACTTTTGAATGTGCACATGGGTTTCATTTGGGCACCATGAGTATATAAATTAGTTTCTGGTCATTATTTTTAGTTGTGTATGTTATGTTTCGTTTTGTTTTTTTGTGTTTCGATGTCTGAAAACGCTGAGTCACCGGAAATTAACGGCATTCGTTCTGCTTTCCGATGTGACGCTTTCGGACGTTTGAGTAGTCGGCGGTAACTTCCGGCCGGGTGCGATAATGGTAGGAAAAGTACACCTACATTAAATTAAATAACTAATATAGGGATCGAAAAAATACTCTTAAAAATCGTAAAATAGTCCTCCTAAAGGTTATACCCCCCCGTGAACGCACAGAAGCCCTTTCAGCGTTACTTACTTTGAAATGTTACTTTCGGATGACCGAAGAAAGGATATGAAAACGGGAACTAGGGATAACATCCGCTTTTCCAGGGATTAGCGGGTGCGTCAGCTAGTTTGTATATAAATGTAGGTAGAAAAAATGTTGATAAGATAGCAAGGTTCACAAAGCACTGTCCGGGGTCCCCAATTAAGGTTGAACGACCGGTCAGGGGTACTATGCGCCAGCCCTGATTATTATTATTATTATTATTATTATTATTATTATTATTATTATTATTATTATTATATACCGATTCGTCCAGACCATTTGCCTTTGTTATCTTCATCTAGCCATCCTAATAAAGCAGGTATTGAAATACTGCGATAAAGACATCAAACATGACGAAACAGGTTTGAAAGAATCAATGTATAATATTAACAATCTCGGAAAGTCAAATAAAGTATTTCATAGATTGGAGTGTACATGCTTAAATTTACTATAATGCATATCTACAGTAATAATTAATAATAATCATATTTTTTCTAAATGCACCAGTGGGGAAGCAAAACTTTCAAAATTGCTGGAACCATTAAAAATCACTTCCTTATAAATAAGCTCATTAATACAAAAAGATATTAATAAAACTTTTTAGATAATATGAAAATATAATTTATTCAATGTGAATTGTATTATTTTCAATTACTGCATCAACATGGACGCGGCTTCCAGCCATATCACGTTGAAACACCGGTTCTCGTACGATCACCAAAAGTTAAGCAACGTTGAGTCTGGTCAGTACCTAGACGGGTGACCACTCGTGAATACGAGGTGCTGTAAGGTTGGATGCGCAGGTGGTACAATGAAAAACAGCTCGGTATTGGACATCGGAGATCCAAGTTCCAATTCCAGTCGGGTTCGTTATATTCACTTACATGCAAATAAACTTGCGAAAATTATGAATCTTGTCCTCGTAGCTTTGAGTTAATTTGTAGGACTTTGTATCAGTAAAAATCATTATTTTGTTCCTCGACAAAAAAGATCTTACAATCTAAAAATATTTTCTGACTTTAAATAATCTGCAAAGGGTTGATAAGCCGTAAAACAAATTAATTAATCAATCGTCATGCTTGCAAAAAGATACTCTTCTTAACCGCAACATCTTGGCCCACACTTCCTTGATTGCAACCTTGAAGGTATTGATGTTGGCGTGGAATGTCTTTTTTGGCATGGCCTGCTCCAAAAACACTTCACACGGTGTAGTCTAGCAGGTCTAGGTTCAGGTCCAGGCTGTGGGTGGGCCAAATATCTACTGGCGAGATATCAAGAAAGCTTTGCAGAAGTTATGCATCTTCTTGGCTGTGTGACTGGCAGCACGGTCCTGAGCCGCACATAGTTACTCTCTGGGTAGTTGTCCTTGAGCCATAGCAAAACATGGTACTTCAGGATCTTGTAGTAGGCATCATCGCTCAGTTTTTTTCAATATTGCAAAGGAATAAGAGCATTTTTTCCTGGCGAAGTCCATGACACTGAAGAACATGAATTGGGATGGATGTTTGGTCTAAAAGATTCTCTCGACATCAACTGTTCATTGCACAAAGTACTGTTCATTTCAGTCTTCCAAAACAGCGTCTACTGAAAGTTTTCTTGACATGGAATATTTTAACAATGGACACATGATTATTGAGGTACTGGTCACCTTTATGCACCTTTCTAAAAGGTACCTTTGTTTCAGGGCTTAGCATTAAAGCCCAGATCATCTTTGCCGTTGTTATGATGGGCCTTGCTTGACTCCTGTTTTTCGTTAGTAAAATACAACATGTATTCATCCCAACAACATATATTCATCCCAACAACAAAGTGAGACATTTATACTAAATAATCAGAAATGTTTATTATCCGAAGGATTCTGTTGGGGTAAGAAAGCTCTTGTAAATGTAATGTGGTTGTTAGTAAAGTATTTCTGGTTTGTGTTGGTGAATAGAGATTCTGGAAGTTATAAGTCTATAAGTAAAGGCTATATTTAATAAGTGATATTTGGATAAGTTGACTTATCTGTGCCCTTCATTTCTGGAGCTGCTCAATTCCACGTGTTCTCTATTCAAGAGGCCGCTTTTTAGATAATATCAAAATATAATTTATTCAATGTGAATTGTATTATTTTCAATTACTGCATCAACATGGTCGCGGCTTCCAGCCATATCACGTTGAAACACCGGTTCTCGTACGATCACCAAAAGTTAAGCAACGTTGAGTCTGGTCAGTACCTAGACGGGTGACCACTCGGAAATACGAAGGAAGTCTCTAAATTTCCCGCCAGAAGGACGGTTTACTTTTTTCTATGGAATCATGGGAATTAGAATTTTTTTGTTTCGCGTGATCACGAGATCACAACTTTTTCGTCAGTTATTTTAGACATGGCTGCTAATGGGACTTTTGCAATTTTGGTATTGAGAGTGTTAATGAGTTCTTAATTTCACTTCTTGTTGACCTTGCCACTGCACGGCTTCCTCTGGTTGTTTTTGCTCATGTCTGTGATCTTCTTGATAATGTCGTCGTCGCGGGCGGCTTTATCTCGTACCCAAGGACTTATTTTCTTCTTTTCAGATTGCGTCCTTTATGATAGCGTTGATGACTAAGTAGACCGATTCTTGCATGGAAGAGCCGATGGCATTGCCTGCATTGGTGCAGGACGAGGACGATTTTGCCGGGCCTTTCTCTCTTATCGTTTGACTTCTTTCTTTTCTCTTCTGGTGGCTTTGAAGTTTTTGGTTTCGATGGTGATGGAACATCGCCAGTTGGCACGGTCACGTGCCTGTGTTTCAAACGACTGGGGCTCGAGTGCAGTGGTTTTCAGTGTTGTTCTGAGTTGTCCTGTGTATCTTCGAAGAGGGAAACCCCGTAGTCTTTTCCCTGAAGTGAGGTCACTGAATAAAATTCGACGTGGAAACCTTGACACTTCCAGTCTTGCTACATGTCCTGACCATCGAAGACAGTGTTTAATGATCAGCAATTCGATGCTTCGACTGTTAACCCTTTCCAGGACTTTGCTGTTGGTCACATAGTAATTCCATTTGATGTTCCAGATTGAACGAAGCCTTTGATGGTGAAAGCGTTCTAACGTTTGGATGTCGCGTCGATATAGAGTTCAAGTCTCACAACCATATAGCAAAGATGAAATGACAATAGCATTATTAACCATAATTTTTGTTGTTAAGTTCAGATTTTTGTTATTAAAAGACCCGTTTGATTAGCTTTCCAAATGCCCCGTATGCAGCTCCAATTCTGTGTTCCACATCCTTTTCTGAGGTGTACCTGTTTGTTAAAAGGTAGCCTAGATATTGAAAATGCTCTCTTTCCTCTAGAGGTGTATCACAGATGGCAATATCAAAATCTGGTAAGAAGGTATTTGGGGCTGGCCGTACAAGGATAATTTAGACAGTGTGGAATAACACATCATGAAATAAGTCTGACACGCTTTGCTGTTTGTCTTTCTGTGAAGCCTTTTTCTGTGATATCCCTAAAAAAATAGACGTCTGTTAATAGCTGACATTATACACTTTGCACTGCACTTGGTTTTACGTCATTTAGTGTCATGGTTGTTGAGAAATGTTGGCTTAAATTTTACTGCTAGTTTTGCTTTCCCAGTTGTATTTACGCACCTATGCAGAGTGTCCAAATTGTATGTTTTCTCCTTTGATCAACATAAAATCTTCAACAACGTTCAATGGAACTGATATATTATAAATATCAATCAATCAAATGCAAAAAAATATTTTACACATATTTGCATATACCATGGGTTGGTGACGCGATTATTATATTTGCTAGGCAAATTTCTGTGGGTGCGACTGACTGCCATCTGTCTATCAATTCACGTATTCCCTTTGTTGCTTGACCAATGTTTAAACTGATCCGAAGTGAGCTTTTGCCGCTCCATTATAATGATTTTCTAAGCGTAGCTTAGATGTGGCACAAAGTCGAATGTATGGGGCACTCAGTGAAGATCGAACTCAATATTCTGTCGTAACTGTTTTAGCGAGACAAGCTTGCTAACCATTACACCACGCCGAAGTGCCCGTCGCCCCATTATATTAGTTCAGTAATTTACAAATTCAAATCTCATTGTGACACATTGGTAGAATGGGTCAAAGGTTGGAATCAAGGATTAATTAGTACTTACCAGCCAATATTTGTTAGAGCAATTTGGACTATCTGCATAGTTGCGTAGACACAGCTGGTTCTACGGTAGTTGAACATTTATTAAACTACCAGCAATTAGCTTGGTCTTAAACCAATATGTTCTTGGGACTGACGAAGATTATTTTTTTGTAATCATTTCACCGCAAGCAAAGCGATAGAGTCACTGAGACGCATGGGGGTTACTGAATGTGAAAGAGAATGAGAAGACTTTAGTGGGGAAAAAGGGCAATAAAGAAACGGGTTTTAGGAAGAGAGAAGATGGCAATTGACGTTGCATTTAAATTTTTGAAGATTGTAGATGCCAGGAAAGCAAGATACAGGAATTGATTTCCCCACACAAGAAGTGCAAGAAAAGACACTATTAGACTAGGAAATATGGTTGCATCTAGTTAGTTCAACAGTAAAACGATGAGACCTAGTTGCCAGTCTAGTGGCACGCTTCAATTCTAGCAGTTGAGGCACAAAGGAGGAAAGCTTATCAGGACAATTGCCATGCTTAATTCGGTATTTCCTTTGTCGGTGCTGGAATCTATTTACATTATGTCCTGCCAGCCATCCCTTTGTAAGTAGATGGAGTGATTGTTAGACTTAAATGTGATTAGCATTTAATTGTTGTATATTCATAATATAGCATCTAGTCTTTGGTTACTGTGCATATCTTTTGTCCGCGATTGAGCTCTGAGGTGAGAGGATCGATGAACGGGTTAAGCTGCTTATTTGTTAATTTATTTATACTTTGATATTACCAATATAATTTAATGTAATTTTTTGTTACCCCACTTTTTTGTTATGTTTATTCTTATTTTCACACGTCCTTCTTTATCACTTCTATTACATTTTGTACTCATAAAATACACGGTATTCCTCCCAAATTGACATCATTTTAAATTATTTCGGTAGTCCAGCTCCTGCCAGACACGCTGTAGCATGTCTTGCGTAACATTCTCCAGCTCCTCAGTGATTCTCTGCTTGACTTCCTCTATGCCTGTAGGAAACGGATGAATATACACCTGTTCTTTCACATAATCCCATAGAAAAAACAGACAAGGTGTCAGGTCAGGTCAGGTGAAGGTGGTAGCCATTTCAACAGTCATTATCACTGGTATACCCGATCCGTCTTCCTGGTAGATTCTCATTTAGCACTGAGATAAGTCCGCACTGAGGCACTGGAGAATGTTATGCAAGACATGCTACAACGTGTCTGGCAGGAACTTGACTACCGACTTGACGCGTGTCGTGTCACAGGTGATTCGCATATTGAACACTTGTGAAGCTTTATGAAGTCGTCATAAAATCAACATCCCTTTGTATAACTTGTTCGAATTTTGATAAATAAATATTTTATTGTTCAACATGAAGCTTATTTAATTTCGTTTCCCCTGGGACATGTAGTTGCTCAGATATTCATATTTTAAATGATGTCCATTTTGGGGGAAAAACCTGCAGTACACATTTTTGTTGCACTAAGTCAAAATACATATAAATACAAAATGCATGATAGATATTTGTTGCACTAAATACATCAGGCACCTAGTAAGGAACGAACTCACAAACTCGTGAGAGTAGCGCGTTAACTTACCAACCAAAAAAGAAATGTTTGTAACTTGCCACAATCAAAACATGCCACGGTCATAGCAACCAATCAAAACTTGCAACGGTCATATCAACCAATCAAAACATGCCACGGTCGTAGCAACCAATTAAAACATGCCAAGGTCGTTACAACCAATCAAAACTTTCAGCGGTCGTAGCAACTAATCATAATACAGCAAACTCATTCATGGTCACTCACTTCCTTTCTTCTCGTTCCAGCTCCATTGTTTTTTTCATCAGCTGCAATCTTTCCTCCATTTTTTTGGTCTCAATTTGATCCACAAAACCAGTACCCATTGTTGCAAAGCTCCTGCCGAAGACAAAAAGAGACCAATTTAAAATTATCATAGCTTTAGAAATGGATATTTTAGAAGCATGCATTTTATCACTTAAAGAGTTTTTTTTAGTTGATATCGATATTTGAATTTATTTATTAAACAGTATATTTATTTGTTTTCGTCTACCGACCTAAATATTCAAAAAATCTTATTAAAGAAAAATGCGCCCTCTGGCAGGATTCGTCACCCCCACCCCATCTAGCAGGAGAAGCCGTCATTAGATCCGACGTGCTTTAGACCAACTCGGCTACGAAGGATCTTGTCGATCAAGCAATGCTGAATAAGGTCTTTGAGCGCAAATATCTTCAAAGATTCTCGAAACATTATGGGTATCCAGTAAAAATAACGTAAGTGATAAAAATCTGTCGGGTTAATAAATAAAAAAATCCATTACTTCTTTATAAATTGCTTTGTTTACGTTTGGATACGAAACTGAGCAATGAATGGTTTAAGAAACTTTGAAGAAATTTGCGCTTAAAGGCACTATTCAGCTTTGCTCGATTGGCGATCCTTCGTGGCCGAGTTGGTTAAAGCATGTCGGATAATGACGGTTTCTCTTGCTCGGAGAATTTAGTTTTGAAATCCTGCTAGAGGGCTCATATTTTCTCTAATAAGGATATCTGGAATATTCAGGCCGTGTGATGAAAATAAATAAATAAATATACTGTTTAATAAATAAACGGGGCGTCTACTCATATATGGGTATCCAATAAAAATAACGTTTGAGTGATAAAATTTGTTGGGTTAATAATTAAAGAATCCATTACTTCTTTAGGAATTACTAGTATCTAGTATATATAAATATAATGTATAAAAAATGTAAACATGGGGAGAGCAAAGATAAGAAAGAAATTTTAAAATAGTGATTCAAAAATATAATGAAAAAGAAACAAATAGAAGTCAACCGGTTATCACTCCTCGCTCTTCAGAGCTCAGTCAAGTGTAAAACATATAAATATATACATGACTAAAAAAGAAAGATGGAAAAATACTACCAGGAATAAGTAATAGAAATGAAAGAGAGGTTACATTTAGACCCAGCCACCATTCCTTCTGCTTGCAGAGGGAAGGCTGCTCAGACTTAATATACAGGGTCTCAAGCACTTTGAAATGGTATACGCTCTGTTTACTACTGTGAAAATATAACTCGTAAAAGAAGGCACAAGTTGGATTATTTATTAGATGTTCTGCAATTGCAGAACCAGAGGTATTAACAAGTATATGTACATTTTCATACTGTCTTCTACAGACCTTAGCTGGTACGTGCTGATCAATTCTCAACTGAAAGTTTTGATTAGTTCTGCCAGTGTGTTCAGTATCTCACTGATATTTAAAATTATATCAACGAACTAATATGATGGGGTGGGGACAGAGCATCTTTAAAGATGGATTTTAACATTGTTTTTTAATTAAATAGCTGAAATCAATTCTCATGATTTTTGATTTCTAGAGATCATTTTTTGAAGATAGAGCAGTTGTTAACTTATTTTACTAATGAGAGAATATTGCTGTCATATATGGTCTGATGCTCCAACAATGAGCTCTTCACCATTTCATATTGTAAATACACATTAGGGCTTAGATTTTTAAATTGTTGTTTTTATACACCCCCCACCCCGACAAGAATTGTACATATGGGGACTAGTTAGGACTTTCATAGAGACAATGAGGTATTATGATGGGTGTAGTAAGAATGCTTCACGAGGTTAACAGCTACATTCGCAGTTTCAAATATGCTTTGGAAAATGCTCCCTTTCCTTCCTTCAGCATTGTAACTGAAGCCGACAAACGGCCTCATGATGAACACGAACGCCGCTACAATGCAACGAAGTGGCCGCTGTTATACATGGGAAGAAAGACCGCACTGCGATATTGTCCTCAAATCAAGAGGCGGCTCTCATCGCAGGATTTTAGAGACCCATCGATCATATGACGCATTGCAGTACCCTTTACTTTTCCCTTATGGTGACGATGGCTACCACTTCGGCATTCCCCTTCGTACTCCGGGTGGCCAACCTACAACGTCTTCCAAAGCCTTATCGTGCAAGGCCTTCTATTCATACCGTTTCATGGTTAAGGATGGAGACTTCAACCTGCTTCATAGATGCAGGGAGCTTTTCCACCAGTTTGCGGTTGACATGGCCGCTAAGATGTAATCGGAATCATCAGAAAAGGCTGAGCTCAGACTCCTACGTACACTTACGCCACAGCCTCCGAAATGAAGTAAATCCCCGCGACCTATGGAAGCTGTGCATTCTGCCCTTTATCTACAGTGGGGGGCCGCGTTACATGCATGAACGTACGCAGGGCGCTATGACATATGTTAGGCAATATGGGCGGCCAGACTTACTTATAACGTTTACCTGCAACCCGAAATGGGTTGAGATAACGCGTGAACTCCCACGCTGGCAAGATTACACTCACAGACATGACATTACCGCCCGCGTATTCTGCGTACAACAGGGAAAACTTATGGACTTAATAGTGAAGGGGCGAGTCCTACAGTGAAAACGCAACCACTATTTTACATTGCCAGAATTAAAAATCTTGACCGATTATGAACGGGTGGCTGTCTTCGGGTAAGCACGGAGCAGCAACACAGCAGCCACCTATTGCAACCGGTTGCCCTTGATTTCATTGATTTTGCTACCAGTGAGATTCCCGGCCTATCGGTGACCTCAACAACTGCGGATACGTGCGTAAGTTCAATAATTCAAACCCCAAAGCAATTTAACTACATAAACCCCCGAGCAACGCCGGGCTTTACTGCTAGTTTATCATAATATCAGGTATGTTGGCTTTTATTTCCTTGTTAGTTTGAATTAGCATGTCCCAGGAGATAGCTACATCGTTATTTTGTGTAACTGTGTCTGAGTGGTGCTCATACCATCTCACAGTGATTTCGATTTTGTGCTTTTTGGATATCTTTCAGTGCACATATGTCACTACCTTGTTATCTCTGTGTGCATATTCATTCTTTGCTAGTTTCGGACATCCTGAGATAATATAGTCGACAGTTTCATCATATTTTCCACAGATCCTGCATTTCGAGTTAGTTCCATCTTTGATTATGTGACAGTGATAGGATCTGGTTGCGAGGCTTTGGTTCTGAGCTGTAATAATAAGGGCTTCTGTCTGAGCTTTTAAACCGGTGCTCATCAGATTATTATTATTATTATTATTATTATTATTATTATTATTATTATTATTATTTCCTTTGATTTATGTTGTATACATATTTCCTTCTGGGTCCCAACAAGAGGCCTAAGATCAGAATTGGCTTCATGACATCTTCCACTGATCATTTTTGTCAAAACCCTCCCCTAAAATGACACATTTTACATAAAAAAAACTCTTCATAACGTGTGAGCTGTACTTATTAGTACAATTTTTTAATATTTCTATCAGGTATGGGCTACCAGGAATCCCTTGAATGAGTCTATCGGAACCTTTTCCAATCAACCTGAGGGTTCCAAATACAACTAGAATTTTTGATGTCCTTATGAGATTTCCACTTCAAGATACTTATATTTTGATAGTTTTGAAGATCTTCAAAGATACATTACAATCTGCAGAGAGTGCCATGTCAATAAAACACATTCTGTTTTTGTGGTCTTTGATCGTGATTATTATTATTATTTCCTTTGTTTTCTGATGTGTACTCATTTCTTTCCGAGTCCCAACCAGAGACCTAAGGTCAGAAATTGGATCATTACATTTTCCACCGACCAATTTAATATATATATATATATATATATATATATATATATATATATATATATATATATATATATATATATATTATAGATAAAGCCCTTTGTAAGGTGTGGAATGTACTCGTGAAAACAATTTTTTCTATTTCTTTAAGGCGTGAACTACCAGGATCCCTTCCATGAGTCTATTAGAGTCTTTTCCCATCAATCCGAGGGCCCCAACTACAACAGGAATTGTTGATGTTCTTATATTAGCTCATTTCACTCCAGTGGGATTATGGACCATCAACATCTGTCCTTTATCAAACTTGTCTCTGGTCTCTCCTCACTGATTCCGTCCAGATGTTTCTCTGTCTTTTCAATTCATTCTCAATGTTGCGTTTCCAGATTTTTCTTGGCCATTCTCTCTGCCTTTTTCTCGGTAGTTTTCCAGTCAGGTTGTGGCAGGTGATGCTGGATGCTGGTTTTCTGAGAGTGTCCTATCCAACCGCACCCGCCTTCTGCAGAATCTCTTGCTCTTAGCCCCACAATTCCTCATCGGTGATTTTGTTTTGCCACACCTGATGTTGAAATTGCGCCTCAGAAAGTCGACACCACTGCCAACACTCTAATCGAAGAGGCCGAATCCTTTGCATATCTGGGAAATGTGATTGATAGGAAAGGAGCCGAGGAGGTCGAGACATCACAGTCTGCATTATGCTGAAGAACATCTAGACGACATCCAGCAGAACCACAAAAATGTACGCCTTTAATTCCATTGTCAAGTTTGCATGGCTCTACCATTCTGAGATGTGGAGAATGGCCAAAAGTTTTCAGCATTTATTTTAATCAACAAAAATTTTCAAACATAATCTCCTTCCACAGCAATGCACTTAATCCATTACTTTTTATTTAAATACATCAGTTTTTTTACAGTAAGGTTCACATTGTATAAGGCCAGGGTGCCACTCAAGGTAGAGGGTTACGTTATGAGGCAGTTTGTACGGATAGTTAACCCTTGACTTGAACAAGGAATGTAGTTCGTCGGAGCACTTTCCGTGGAAGTAGTGATGGAGCAGCGAGAGGCTTGCCACATTCCAAATGTGAGAGAAAGATTGGAGAGTGGAAACTAAACCATAAAAAATTAAGATCAAAATTCAATAAATAAATTTTAGGCTACAGACTTATTGATACACCCTCTTAGATATGTAATCAACAAATCTATAACTAAATGAGAAAAATATTTTATACGATATTATTTATTAACACTATTCACATTCTCAACTATTGTCCTAGTCTTTGTTGTTATTATTACAACGTTTCGACCGCTGTGCCCTTCCGCCTTCATCTGGTGTACATCGATCTGGGTAACATACGATTGTTCCCGTCCCACTGTTCATGTCTGGAGATATCTCGTTTCGTTCTTATTTTTTTAGTACTGCTTAGTTATTGTTTCCCCATTCCACCGAGTACGAGTACACACTGCTCGGCCCAGGGATTGAACACACAATTAATATGTCACCCAAATTCACGAACCTGGTAGCTGCTCTTGAAAATGACCCCAATCATTGGTTAACTGAGGCAAGTATGGCTTGTAAATGTTAACCCTCCCAACATCCCGCCTATGGAACTCCCTTCCCTACTACTGTTTCCCTGACAAATACAATCTCCAAAGGTTTAAGTGTAGCGTCAATCGACATCTCCAGTTGCCTTGATCTATCCGCTTCCCTTCTCCACATCCTTTCTTTTCTCATTCCTATCTGCTCTCGCTCCGGATCTTTTGTGGCCCCCTTGCCTTGATCGACCCACTGTCTTTCTCTTCTTCCTCATCCCCTCCATTGCCACTCCTATCTGCTCTTCCTCCAACCCTTCTTTAACCCCTTGCGCGATAGTGGCCTCTGGCCTTGCTTGGGGCGATATGATTAAAAAAACAAAACAAAAAAAAAACTGCTTTCATTTGATCGCCTACCATCAGCATGGCTATGGTTAGACTCCAGGAGGGCAAGACTCTTCTTGGTTTCACGTTTTCCACTGACATGAAGTGGAGCGACTATATCAAACTAATAGCTGCATCTACTGCAAGGAAAGTTGGGTCACTGTCGTGCAAGAAGATTTATTTCGTCAGAATCAATCTTGCACATTTACAATCTACCGTTCGTCCGTGCATTGAATAGTGTTGCCATATCTGGTCTGGTGTACATTGATTCTTGAAAAAGACCCACAGGAAGATCTACAATATAATCGATTCTGACCAGGAATCTCGACTTCAGTCACTTTCTCACCGACGTCATGTGGCTTCCCTCTGTCTTTTCTACAAATATTTCCATGGTAACTGCTCTGACGAGCTTTTTTCCCTGGTGCCTGGAATACATGAATTTAAGCGTGCTTACAGACTGGCAAATAGGTTCTACTCTTTTACCGTTGAAATCGCAAAATGCAACCGTCACTTCTACAATTACTTTCCTTGCACTTCCCCCTGTGGAACTCCCTTCTGTTTTCTTGCTTCCCTGATAACTACAATCTTCCAAAATTTAAATGCAACGTCAATCGCCATCTTCTTGAATCCCGTTCATCTTTTCTCCTTTACTCAATCCTCTCTATTTAAAGTTTTCTCTTTTAATCCCTGTAACCCCCTGCGTACTAGTGACATCCTCGCCTTGCTTGGGGGTGAAATGATTAAAAAAGAAAAAAGGAAAATAGTTAAAATAATTAATTTATAAACATCTTTTTAGAATCTCATAAAAGTGTCCCTAGTGATGATTTCAATGAATTCTTATTTCTCAAAAATTAATCATCTTTTTAGATTAGAACTAAAAGAAGAAAAATAATGTCATTGAAGTAAGAAGTGATATTAAGCGTAAAGCAAATTTTCATGTTTTATAATTTCAGCTGGGAAATATCTACCAAATTATCGAAGGAAATATCAAGCATCTCTGTAGATGCTGACAGAGCCCAGTGTATGAGCTTATTGGGTGATTAAATATTAATTTGAACCAATCAGAAAATGCTTTACCTGGCTTTGGCTTTGGCTGCGAAGTTCATTTTAGATTGATAACGGTTCATTGTTGAGCTGAAAGATAAAAATGCACTGTATAGTAGTTGCATTTGGAACTAAACCTAAAACACTAGTAGTGAGATTAGATGAATTAGTGACAATATTTCTTGAATCTGTGGTGGGTATAAGGGAAATTGATGGAGATTAAAAGAGGTATGCTATCATGCACGTCCTCAGTAATAACCCCCAGATATCTAATATGGACAGACATATAATAATAATAATAATAATAATAATAATAATAATAATAATAATAAAGACCACAAGACGTGCTTTCTTATTGACGTGGAGATTGTAATGTATCTTTGAAGATCTTAAAAAAAACTATCAAAATACAAAAATCTTGAAGTGGAAATCTAAAAAATGTGGCACATGAGGACATCAATATTTCCATTTGTAGTTGGAGCCCTCGGATTGATTGAAAAAGGTTTCGATAGACTCACTGAAAGGATTCCTGGTAGCCCATGCATTAAAGAAATCCAAAAACTTGTACTCATAAGTACAGCTCACACATTACGAAGGGCCTTATCTGTGTAAAATATGTGCGATCTTAGTTTTTTTTTTTTTAAACGAACAGTGGAAGATGTAATGAAACCATTTCTGACCTTAAGTCTCTAGTTGGGATCCAGAAAGAAATGTGTATACAACAGAAATCAAAAGAAATAATAATAATAATAACAATAATAATAATAATAATAATAATAATAATAATAATAATAATAATAATAATAATTCCAGAAGAGCATAATTGATTTCCAGAAAAGTAAAAGTAAAAACAAAGACACCTTGTTTATGATATTTTGACAGTACATCTGTCTTCTTCAAGTTATACACACTCAAAACTTCATTGGCGTTTCCGATCGCTGTATGAAATAAAAACAGTCAGAGGAAGCGAAAACTTTGTTCATTATGCAACAATATGAGTCAGATCAATTCCATCACAAATTCTAAGAGGAATATTATTTCTTTCAGAAAGTGGGAACTGTGCCAATTGCCATTTAGAAGAGAGATTTTCTCCAAAATTCTGATGTTTGGTTCAGAATTTTTATCAATTAGTTGGGCTGAGAACTTTTCAGCACACTTCTCTAACTGTGAATCACTCATTTTCCAGTGAGAGGAAACGTAATTATATCTATTAAAACTACTATAAACTTTTTTTTAAATCGGTATCATCCCATGCAAGGCCGTAAAGCCACTAAGACACAAGGGAGTTACTGGATGTGGAGGAATTAGGAACAGAAACATTAATAATGAGCGAAAATAGAAAAGAGTAATTAGGGGGAGAGTAGATGGCGATTGACATTGCATTTACATTTTTTCAGATTAAAGTTGGCTGGAAAGCATGGAGCCGGAAAGGAGTCCCACAAGCGATAAGTGCGAGAAATGAAACTGTTAGTATAGAGCTTACGGCTATATCTAGCCAGCTCAACCATAAATTGATGAGATCCAGACGCCATTCTAGTACAGCACTTAAATTTTAAAAGTCTAGGTATCATCGCGAAGAGCTCATCCTAATATTAAATATCTAATATTAAATTACTGGATAGAATATTTTCTTTGTTAATCTATTATTTGTTAAATTATATCATTGTGGAGTATACAATTAAATATCTGAATTAATAGCAACGATGAAAAGGCAGTTGAAATTCATATTTTCTAACACATTACATGTTTGCAATAATTGGCTTCTTTGCTTTCTTTTATATATTTTCTGATAGAATCGGGGCCAACGAGTTTTGTTGTTGAGGCTGACTCAAAGGGTTACAGCCCAATCAATAGTTCTCCCCGCCCCCCATTACCAACAAAGAATCAATACTGCTGATGTCATAATAATAATAATAGCCATTATATCAATGTCATGCTGAACTGTGAACAAAATGACCTACAAGTTTTTTCAGGTCTGATGGTTATGGGTAACGAGCAAGCAGGGAGTAATTATAATCTATGTTTTGTTTGAGGCAAGTCATTTTCTGGCACCTGCATTTTCATCCAAATCATCTATATACATGTAGATGAAGAAAGAAAGAAAGAAAGAAAATGAAAAAATAAGGAAAAAAGAAAGAAAAAGAAAAAAATCAAGGAGAAAAGAAAGAAAAGGAAAAAGATGGAAAAAGAAGAGAGAAAAGGTAAAAAGAAAAAAAAAGAAAATGAAAAGGAAAAAAAGGAAGAAAAAAGTAAATGATAAGAACGAAAGAAAGGAAAAAGAAAATAGTAAAAGAAGAAAATAAGTAATAATAAAATAAATAAATAATAAAGAAAGAAAGAAAGAAAAAAGCTAGAAAGAAAGAAAATGAAGAAAGAATGAAAATGGAAAAAGAAGAAAACAAAAAAAAGAAAAAGAAAGAAAAAAAGAAGATAGAAGAAAGGGGATAAAGTCAAAGGAAGAGAGAAAATCAAAGTGTATTCATTTCCTTTTGTAACCTAGAAATGGTCTTTCATAGTTGGCTGCAATTTAAAAAAAAACATTTATAATCAAGTTTTATAATTTAGCATCATTTTAAAAACTAGTAATAACTATTAATATTAATACAGAGGCATTTGCGTGTGTGTGTGTGTGTGTTTTGTGTGTGTGTGTGTGTATGCGCGCGTATTTGTTTGTGTGCACGTGAGAGAGAGAGAGAGAGAGAGAGAGAGAGAGAGAGAAAGAAAGAAAGAAAGAGAGAGAAAAACCGACGGACCTCTGCGCAAATTGATTCATGCAGCAAATTTGTTTTTATGCTGTTTGATTTCATTTTCCCTTTCTCCTATCAGACTCTATGCTAATACTAAAGAGTCAACTTGTGTATCATGCGGAGGTGGGGAAATGAAAGAATTAGATGACTATAGACAAGGGGGGGTTGGAAGGGGAGTATACACGATGTCATCGGAATGAGAAGTGTATGCCAAACAATAAAAGTAAGGGAAGGGGTGGTCAGGAAAAAGACTTAAAAAATAAATGTCAAAAACCTGCATATAAAATATTGAATGTTTCCTGTATCAATACAGCCAAGGCCCAAAGCATTTTTATATTTCAAATATTGAAGGAGATCTGGGGAGAGTTCTTCTACAGTATAGTTGGTTTTACTAAACTTTTTCTTTTGTTGGAATATAAATACTTTCATGGTAATTGTTCTTATAAACTTTCCTCTACGGTACCTAGACTTTATGAATTTAAGTGCAGTAAATTAGATTGGCGGCTAGCTCTCACCATTTTACACTTGAATTGGCTAGATGCAACCGTAAGTTTTATGTTAGCAGTTGCTTTTCTCGCACTTCTCACTTGTGGAACTCTCTTCCGGCTTCTTGCTTCCTAGTCAACTTTGGTCTTCAAAAATTTAAATGCAATGTCGATCGTTATCTTCTATCTTCTTAATTCTTGTTCTTTTATTGTCCTCTTTCTTTAATAGTATTTTTCTCATACTCTCTAACACTTATTAGCCCCCTTGTGGCTTAGTGACTTTAGTGCCTTGATTAGGGTGTAATGATTAAAAAAAAGATAAGGTGTTTTTATCATTGTATGTAGTTGCTTTTGATTAATTTTCTGTTTGTATCTTCTAGACTTCCTTAAGGTTCAGCGACATTCCTGAATATCACCTGAAGAAGGCTAGAAGGTACAAGGCTGAAACGTTGTGGGGGGAAAAAAGAGTGAAGACGAGGAAATTAGTCTAATTTATTTTTTGTTAGGAAAATATAATGAACGAGATAAGTTCAAAAAGATTAATTATCAATTTGAGCTCATAGAATTAAAAGGAGTTTTCTGGAAAACCGAAAGGTGATACATTTTTTGTTTGGTGGTGGTGATGGTGGTGGGGGCAAAATGTCACTTATAAAGCCACGATAGACTGAACTTGGTGTGAGGAAAGCGTTTGAGCTGACCCCTTTTAAATTTTGAGCTCCTTGATAAACGCATCGCTCAGACACCATAAGTCCTATAACGCATTATTGTCACACGTACTGCAGCCATAGCAGCAGTGGGGTGTCTAGAGCAAGATAACCTGACGGAGCCCATCCCTCTTCAGACTGATAAGCATGAATCTGTCATTAAAGACTACTGGTTTCTGATCAGAATTGGCCTCTTTTCTCTCTTTTTGTTTTGAGCACCCAATTTCAAAGCATGGTTATAGTCATATTAACTGTTTCCTTATAAGGAAAGATTTTGCATTCATTGACCGAGCAGTCAGTGCTACTTTTCGGCTGAAATTTATAAAATCTTTCTATTAAAATTTTTTTTTCATTAGAATACGAGAAATCAAGTAATTGCTCTTTCTAGTACTAATGGGGGTTTCCTTCCCAACCTTTTGTTTGGAGTAGAGTGGAACGCCAGCATACTGAATATGTCATTATTCTCTGTTCAAGTTACATGTGACATAGTTATTGCTGCTATGGTTTCTGTTACCTGGTACAGTGCTTTGCTTGTGAATATGTAACGCCAATCGATGAAGTTCGAAGAAAGATGGCCATCGCTGAGACCTACACGCGCTCGAAGCCATTTTAAACCATTGATCTGAGTGAGCAGTTGCATAAAGCGGACAGTTTAGACATTTTTGAATGTGCTCGCTACCATACATGGCATCCATTTGAAAGTTTCGTTCTGACGAGGATATTTAAGATTTTGTAGATTAATGTTTTAGTTTTGTAACAGTAAAATTGTTAAATGATCGTAGCAGCAAAATTGTCAAATTTCTGTAGCATCAAAAATATCAAATTTTTGTAGCAGCAAAATTGTCAAACGTTTGTAGCAGCAAAATTGTCAAATTTCTGTAGAAGCAAAATTGTCAAACGTTCGTAGCAGCAAAATTGTCAAATTTTCGTAGCAGCCAAAATACCAAATTTTTGTCGCAGCAAAATTGTCAAATTTTGTAGCAGCAAAATTATCAAATTTTCGTAGCAGCAAAATTGTAAAACGTTCGTAGCTTCAAAATTGTCAAACGTTCGTAGCTGCAAAACTGTCAAATTGCTGTAGCAGCAAAATTTTCAAATGTTTGCAGTAGCAAAATTTTCAAACTTTTGCAGCAGCAACATTAGTCAAATTTCAGTTTTGATTAAGTAAATCCCTGTTTTTGAATAAATAATTAAATTCTACCCGTTTCTCTTTGTTTTATTGATTGATTATTCATTTTTTACGGCTTATGAACCCTATGCATTTTATTAAAGCCGGAAAAGAATTTTTTTTAGATAATAATGATTTAGTGATACAAGTCTTACCAATTAACCCACAACTGAAGAAGAGGTGGATTCATACCTTTCACAAGGGTATTTGCTTGTAAGTGAATTAACGAACCCAACTGGAACTCGGCTCTCCGATTAACAATTCGTAGCCATTATCCATTACACCACCTTCACATCCAAGCTTACGCTTACAGCATCTGGTATTCCCAAACGGTCACCCCTCTAGGTACTGACCAGGTTCGGCATTGCTTAACTTTTGGTGATCGTACAAGGAACCGGTGTTTCAACATGATGTAGCCGTAAGCAATTTTTTTTCTGTTTTTGTATACATTATTTGGAAATTCTGCTTTACAAATAACTGTTTGGATTCAAAAAGCTTATTTAAAAAAATCCCAGAATAACAATGATCATGTCTAAGAGTGGGGTGTTCATAAACTTTCATGCGGCACTGTAGGTCTCACGTAGGCTATCATGATCCTCCACATCTTCCTGTCCCTTATAGCTCTTAAGTTTTTTTGTTTTTTTTGCTATTAATATAATTAACCACAGGAAGAGGCAGTTAAAATTTCTGAGGCACGTAATGAGGAAAGAGGGCTTGGAAAACCTAATACTCACAGGACAGATTGAAGGCAAGAGGGACAGAGGAAAGCAGCGCGTAACATTCTTGATAAGATTGAGTAAATGGATGGTAGAAAAAGGTTTGGGAGAAATAATAAAAAGACAAAACTTATTAAGTGCTACAAGGGATAGGAAGATATGGAGGGCCATGATCGCCTACGTCCTGAAGGAACTCGACACATAAAAATAGAAGACATAAATAATATACACGATAATCAAAGGAAATATTTCTCCAAACAGTAAATCAAGAAGTTTGTTCAGAGAAAGAACAGAATTAGCGTCATTCTTGCACAAAATTTTGTTCAGTTTTCAAATGGCGTCCAACACTCGTAGGCTTGTTCCCAATAAATACCTACATTATGTCAGATATTATTATGCAAGTCAATGTTGTCACAATAAAATTGGTATTAACCAGTCAACATTGGCAAAAATCAATTGATAATAACACTGACGAAAAATCAATTGATATTAATTAACCAATCAAACGTGGCAAAACTAATTGATATTAACCAATCAACGTTGGCAAAATCTTCAGTATATACTTATATGATAAATATACCATGCGAATTTCAGTTTATAATATCTAATTTTATTAGAAATTTTGGGGGCACGGTGATATAAAGCAGAGGTCGGCAACCTACGACACGCGTGCCACAGGTGGCACGCAAAGTAATTTCCACTGGCACGCAGCCGCAAATGACATCACTAAGTTTGAACCAATAACTACTACAACGCAAAGAAAATATCTAGCTGTTTCAATTTAATATATACTAAAGTATATATACTATATATACTATATACTATCGTATAAAATATATTGTAGAACAATTATATATTAACCTTGACTTATATAAAAATACGTTTTCAGTCACACTGAATGATTTTAAAACCCTAAGTCACCACATAGTTAGTAAAAGGTTTGCCGACCCCTGGTGTAAAGGATAGCTGCTCGGAATGAAGAATCAGAGAACCGAGTTCAAATTCCCGTCGAGTTCGTTACTTATACACAAATACTCTTGGGAGAGGTATGAATCCCACTCTTCCCCACCCAGTTATGGTTATATATCAGATCTTATAACCAGTCTAGGAGAAGGAACAGTCTAAATTCTTCCAGCCAGGAGAAGGTTGGACTCTGTCAGACTTTCTTGCCCAAGACACACCATTGCTGCTACGGATGAAGTACATGTGGTTCCGCTACGATCGTCATTAAAAAAATATCAAATTTATAAACGTTTTCCTATTTGTTTCTAATTTAATTATTTTATCAGATTTAATCTATATCTTCAGTTCATACCGATATATACAGGGTGTCCCAGAATTAATTATCTATTTCCGTGAAATTGGACAATTTAAAAAAAATTTTTTTTACTTTTGTTCATGTGTAAAAGTATATAAATTTCTTATTTCATTTATGACGTTATAATTATTTTTCTAATTTTAATTTCATTCCCTTTCAGAACCCTATTAATAATGAATACATAAGAACGCGTCTTTGTTGACAACCCGACTCGATTTCTTTGCGTGGGGTTTCATAAAAAACAAAGGTTTATTGCCAAAAGTTCAATAGTATATCTGTGCTTAAAGAACGCATTCAGTTAGCAGTGCAGGGGGCGATAACTCGTGAAATGCTTCAAAATGTGCTTCGCAACACTAAGGATAGATTTGAAATTTGCATGGATACAGACGAAGCACATGTTAAAAATGTTCAATAAAGTTTTGACATCAGAAATATAAATCTGTTTGCTTTCTATCATAATTAAGTAATAAAAATAAAATTGTATGAGTTTTTTTTTTTAATTTGCGCGGATTCATTGAGATTAGATAATTAATTCTGGAAGACCCTGTACAATTACCAAGCACACATATTTACAATATTTAGTGCAACTTAAGCGTAATCTTCCTTACTTGTTGGGAAAAAGCTTTGCAAATAGTTACATGTATTTTTTTGGTGTATATACACCCTTGTGCAAATTAATTGAGACAAAACGAATAATTCCATTATTATTTACTTTTTTCCGTATTTTTCCAATGAAACATAACCCAGTGCACATGTTATGTTTCCTTGCAGATTGACCACAGTTTTTCGATTGCATTTAAATGAGGAGAGTTTCCGGACCAGTCTATAGTACTTTGATTTGTTCACTGGTAAGGCATGCTAGTGTGTTCGTGCAGCGTTACAATTTTTGTATGCTTCCTGGCAGACAATGGCCATAGGACAACTAATCGACAGTCGAGATAATAGTGTCTGGGTGTGATAAAAGTCTGATGCAATCACGAATGACGCAATATTTTTCAAGGCCAAACAAATTTCATCATACACCCCGAAAATAGATTCATATTACTGCACATCACTGCAAATAACCTAATCTGAGGAAAAGATAGAAATCGATTTCACCCTGTCACTCCCGTAGGGGCCTAAAACTGACCGTATGGTGAAAGAAAGGAAACTAAAGCGGTTGTTTCAATTCATTTGCACAAGGGTGTAATTGCATATTTTCAAAATATTGACATAAATTCACATGTTAATAATACTGAAAAGATTCAATTTGATACTTATAGTTTTAAGCAGTCAGTTAGTTATACACGCTTAGGCGATCATGTATCTTTCGATACATGACTGACGAGGTATATTTTTTCCTGCAGCCGCTATCCATTACTCTACCGTGCCTCCCGCAGTAGGTTGCCATTTCTTTCTGCGCTAGACCAGTTGCCACCCAAAGCTATAGAACCCGGTCTGTCCTGCTATTTACCCATAGCTGGGGAGAGAAGAGGTTTCATAGCTTTCCAAAAGGTATTAGCACGTAAGTGAATGTAATGGATTAGACTGGAATTCGAGCTTGGATCTCCGATTCCTTAATCTGTTACTCCACCGTGCCAACAGGTAGGGAGGAGATATACGATAGGCGACAATAAACTACAGAAGAACTCAAAATTGATCGCTGCATTTAAGTATTAAATTAATATTTAAGCTTACCTTTTAAAAGTTCAACGTTAATTCTTCTGTCGCCACTTAATTTAAAGACAATTTGATATATGTAGTTCCTTACTTTTCGTACAAACAATTATTTTTATTTATTAAAGGATTAAAATTTTTTTTTACTATTTCCAGTAAGTGTATTTACTCTGGTGTATTTATTATATATTTATTATATATTATTATATATTGGTTAGAATGTTTTTTTTGTGCCAGTAAAAAGAGCGATAAAAAATATTGCCATTTTTTGTAAACAAAAGTTAATTTCTTTTTAAAAAATTTGCAAAATATAATGTATTTTTGAAACCTTATTTGACGAAAATTAGCAAATTTAAAGTTAAATTAATCTGATTCGAAAAAAAAAAAAAAAAAATTAAAATGTGTACGTTGCTGATGCCAAAAAAAAAAAATAACCAAAATTACGAGCGTGGTAGAAAGGATTAAAAAATTAGTGGTAACTCAATAATTTATGAAATGTTATTAATTTTAAAAAAATTTATAGGATTTTAAATTTTATTATATTTTCAGAAAACATTTTCAATCGTATGGTTAAGTACCTAAAAAGATCAATAAAATCTTAAATAATTGCTTAAAATATTTTAATATTTTGGCAGTTAAAAAACAAACAAACCGTCTTTACTTAGAATTCGTAAATTTATATCATTTCTGGTCCACTATACTTAACCTATCAACACCTTCGGCCATCAATATGTCGATGGAGATGTGAAAATAACAAGAACTTGTGGTCAGGAAATGCTTGCATATAAAATTTTATGCTACAAGTGATATTTGTTTCAGAACAGATTAATTTAACTATACATTTGCTAATTTTTCGAAATTAACATTTCAGAAATACATATTTTATTTTTGCAAAAATTTTAAAACCGAGAATTAATTTTTGTTTACAAATCTGTCAGAAATGGCTGTTTCGATCGGTTTTTCTTAAACAAAATAAATCGACTAAAAATCATTGTAATTTCTATTTGAAATACACCACAGTATTTTGCTTTCTGGAATTAGAAAATTGAATCCTTTAGCTTTCAATTGAAGTTAAAAAGAAAACTTCAAAAAAGATTTTTCATTCATGAAAATACATTTAAACATTAGGTGTACCGAATTATTGGAGCTACCTAAAGAAATATAAAATCAGGAACGTAACATCCGATTTAGCACCGCAACACTTTTTTTTATTTTATGGCTCCCTGTTTGTATGAATGTAAGATGGTTGATTGCATCCCCAGCGTATATTTTAGAAGTTTCCTTTTGCATTTTTTCCACATGTACTTCACAGAGTTTGAGTGTCCGTATTATTAATAAAGTATCGGTGAAGTGTCCGGTATGCTTTACAGTCCGGTATACTCGTTTTTTTTTCGTCCAGTATCGTTTAAACTACATTACAGCAAGCTTGCACAAAATGCAACATGCGAGCGGCCGTAAGTGGCCCGCGAGATATTTCAAAAATAGTTAAATTCGCGACTGATCGCATACGAAAAAATCACTTTTGTGGAAGTCTGACTTTATTCAGCCAATATTTCACTGTCTTTGTATCTAATTAAAAATTAAAACTTTTTTTTTTAACTCTGTGTAAAAAAAAAAACAAAAAAAAAACAGAATGTTTTCTCGCCATCACTCAAATATCGGTTTCATTCAATAATTGACTATAAAAAAAATTTTTTAGGGTGACTGATTTTTTAAAAGATTTTATAAACGCAATAAAATGGCTGGCCGGCTTATTTTTATTTATTTATTTATTTTATTTTATTTTATTTTTTTTTGGTGGTAGCATTTTCGAAACGGAAACATTGTTTCAATTTTTGTTTACCAACATTCGTATTTTTTTATTAGACATTTCAAAATCTCTTTTCTTCTTCTTTCCCCCCCCCACTTTTTTTTTCTTTTTACCGGCGAAACGATAATACAAAGACATTGAGACACACTTTAAATAAAGATCCCGTACGCTAAAAACAGATTTTTTTTTTTCCTGAAATATATTTTAAAATAATGTTAAAAAAAATACTCACTTGTGAATGAGAAAGTAAACAAATAAAAAAAAACTTTTTAGTTTAGTGGTGAAGAAATTAACATAACATTTGAAATAATTATTTACAATACACAAAATTAAAAAAAAAAATACCTTGTTTCTTTTTTAAGCCTATGTCGATTCAAAAATAAAATGAATTGGCATAAGTTGTTCAATGAACTGTCGAGGCCGGACAGTTTTCTATTAGAAACAACCTACATAAACAACAACAAAGTCCAACAATGTCACCATGACAACAAAGCTGATAGTATTTAACGCGTGACGTTTGTTTCACTTTTCGTGCGTCAAACGAACCCAGCACAGTATTGACTTAATCACGATTCTTACTATTCAAATTTTCATTTTAAATCAATCAATAAATAAATAAAATACCTTCTACGTGTAACAAATTCTCAGTTGAATCCCTTTTTATGAGATAAATTCTCAAATATAGTTGATTTAAAAGTGACTTTTGTTTTTAATGTCTTGTTTCTACAGGACATGTAACAGATTTCCTTTTTTTTTATTTAAAAGGTTTTATTATTATCTGTAAATTACCAAGATTGGATCTTTTCTATTACCGTAATTTCTCGAAAGTAATACGCACCCATAAATAATACGCACCCCAACAAATAATCCAAAAATTAAAAAATATATCTATCCCTATGTATAATACGCATCTATGAATTTTGTCAAGAAAACAAAAAATAATTACGAATACATTTTGTCGACCTTGATATTAAGAATAAAATCGAAACTAAACGCCTAAAATAATGTTGAAAATTAACATGCGTTTTTCCCGATAAGTTTTATTTTACCGCCAAAATGTCGTCGAAACTTGCGAGTTATAGTGCAAATTTTAAACAATAAGTAATAGAATTAGCAGAAAGAATAGGAAACCGGGTTACAGTTAGAAAATATGGGTTGAATGAGGCTAACAGAACACACGTTTATGGAAAAAGAATAAAAATTAACTAAAAAAGAAGTGTAAATCAAGTGCCAAAGCTATAGGTAGAGAAAGATATTGTTTCTTTAATAGAAATTGGTGATGATGATGATGAAAATTAAAATTTCAAAAATTGTTAACTTGATATCCTCTTTTCTTCGAAACGGGCCATTTCATAGATTTTTTATTTTTTCGCCAAATAAAAAAGGAAGTTACTGATAAACATAAATTTATTGACAAAAAAATGTTACAATTATTATTGTTGAATTTAAAATGAAAATTGGGATAATATCTTTCTTATTTTAGAACAACAAGTACGTATTTATTATTATAAATCTATAAGGAAAAAAATATTTTTTATTTAAACCTATTTATAATACGCAACCCTACTATCACCTGTAATTACAGTAAAAAAGTACGTATTATTTTCGAGAAATTACAGTAATTCATCCCAAACAGAGTAAAGTTACTTATCAAAATTATTAATTCCCCCCAAGAAGTTATAAATTTTAAATTAAAGTTTTTTTTTATTAAAGTTTTGGCACTCGTTTGAAATTATAAATTTTAAATCAAAATTTATTTAGCTTGCCTCGCAAAAACTCGAACCCTCACAATGAAACATGACCCAAAATCAAGGAGTTATTCACATTTTGTAGTGTGGATGGTATTCGAGGTACTTACAAGGAATTTTTTACAATTTAAAAGGGAAAAAAAGTCTGTTTTTGGCTTGTTTAAGGGAGACCCCACACTTAGAAATAGTGCACCCGAGTCGTCCATATTAGGGGCTATCGCAAAGAATTTGGTGTGAATTTTAGTAAATATAAATTAATTTTATTTTGGGGGTGAATTAATATTTTGCATTGAATTAACAGAAAAGATGCCCACGATTTCTACGGACCGATAGTGAACGGTTCCCTGTTGCCTTCGCTACGGTTTGGAACTTGCATTCGCTTTCTCATAGATTAGTTGCTACTATAAGCGAGGGAGTCCAGTTTACCGTGCTATTTAACCCCTAGCTGGAGGGAGAAGGTACGGATTCATGGCTTTCCCAAGGGTATTTGCGCATAAATGCTCACAACAGGCTCGGGCGGGAAATTTTCTTGAAATTTGATTCATACAAATTATGGAACTACGTATTAAAGAGGGTGTAGTTGTTATCGGTGTGCGAAGTGATGTCGGCGAGCCGAGTTCGAATTCCGGTTTCGTCTGTGGCGTTCACTTTCGCAAAAAATGCCCTTAGGTAAGTTATCTTTTCCCCCTCCCACTATGGCTTAAATAGCAGGACATACTGGGCCCCCGAGCCTTGGATGGTATCCATTCTAGTAAAAGGACAACTCTGAATTTAAAGCCGCAGAGAAATAAACAGAAAACCACTACAAGTCACTTCACAAATAATTAAAACAAAAACAAAATTGTGGAGAGCCATGGTCGTCTACGTCCTGAGAGTACATGATGAAATTTTACATGTTATTAATTTATACACACACACACACACACACACACACATATATATATAAATAAAATGAAATGGACAAAGTCTGACAATTATTTTAAGACATTTTTTTATGTTTATACGTACTTATATTTAAGTAAATGCCCTGCTTATAATAAACAGTATTAACAACATTTACCGGCCTGAATATCCGAGAAATTTTCTTAGAATCGAACCTGTATCCTATACAGAACCTTCATATAGCCTGACGTACTTTTACACGATCCTCTGTGGCTCAATCTGTAAAAGCATCAGAAGCCCTAGAAAATCTTCTCTGAATCGCAAAATTAAAATGCAATAAAACTAAGATATTATTTAATTAGAAAAGATTTTAATTACTTTTATGTTATGAATAAAACATATTATGAATAATATTCTCTCTTTCGATGAATAATGTATATTTTTTCAAGAATTGTTTCCATTTTCTAAAAAAAATAATTAAAATAATTTATAAACTTTTAAGTCTTAAAATTCTGTACGAATCTGTAGCGTTCAAGTGATATTGTTATTAAAAGAAATC
>OZ038490.1:41479525-41489525 GCA_964036315.1 Acanthosepion esculentum
TTCGGTCAAGTACATCTGATCATCATCTGGTATCCATTATTGCGTAATTTTATTCCACTTAATGCCGATCCATGGACTGGCCTTACGATCACTGGATGACAATAACACATGTTTAACCAACTTCTGTATCCACTGCGCCACCGAGATATATACGTGGTATATTTTTGGAGCCTTTATATTCAATGTCAAAATGGTTTCGGCATTTCGTTATCGTACGGCTTTTCGATAATTTTGTATTTCATTTTGAAATGGGTATTTTTTAAAAAATCAATTTACCCCTAAACAAGACGATAGATGCCATTAAGACGCACGGAGTTACTGATAGTGAAAGAGAATGAAAAGACTTTAGAAGGGACAGGAAACAAGGGATAAACCTCTACTCCTGTCCAAAAGACGGGATGGATGGGAACCGGATCATAAGTGACCCTATCTATTCCTGTTGTCAATATACTTTAATTATTTCGAACTATTCTCATCTTGATTATTATAGATGTTAGAATAGACAACGTTGCGGCCAAGTACATTCTGGCCATCATCAGGTTTACATACGATATGAAGATGGGAACAATAGGTTGAAATAAAGAAAATTTCTATTTTGTTTTAAGAACATTATCCGGAGATTAACTTTTCCAGACTGTAGTGAATTAGTAAATAGGATTTTACCTATTTGTATACTTTAAGTAAAAGACATTGAAGTATATAGTAAACTAAGAGAGGAAGAAGTGGACTGTTGATCACGTGTCGTACAACAACGCAGTACAACAATAAGGCATCGTTGATAGGATGTTTAAGTCGCTTGGGCGAGCCAGAATTTGTCGAGACTTGGATCCGGTGTTTAGCAGCCCAGGCTAGGGCTAAAAAATTGAAAGACAATCAGGCTAGTGTGGGCGAAAATGAAATGACTGGCCTCTTTCTAGCTTCGGTAGGTTGGGAAGCTATAATGAACATTTCTGTTATGGCATACCTCAAACAATCGGAGAATCTGAACTTCGTCGAAATTTCAGAAATTATACAAAAGAAGTTTATGACCTAAAAATAAACTTGTCATAGCGGAAAAAACCCAGATTGCTACCCATTAAACAGAAACAAGTAGAATCGATATCTTCACATATTAAGAAAATCTAGCAGATTCTGCAAACTTGAGAAACTCGGAACTCAATATTCGACTAGTGAGTTTGAATTGATTCGATCAATTAGAGTTGATTGGTGCATTTCATAAATATAGGCTATTGGAACAATTACAATTGAATAATTTGTCTCTAACTGCATGTGAGGAAGTTATACAACAGCTGGAATTGACAAAGCATATAATTCTACTGGGGACACTGTAGAAACATATAAAAGGAACGGAAGAAATGTAAATACATTAACTATGAGTATTAAATTGGCAGAGAAGAAAGGATGAGTTCTTCAGATCAGGACAATAAAAGACGAACCTTTGGATTATATCGGGAGTGGCTCAAACACGAAAGAAGATGAAATGAGACTGTAGTATCGTATGTAAATGAGATAAAAACAAACCTTTCATCAACGGACTAATAGGGGGGGGGGCGTGATCCGTTAAAGCGTCCGTAGATGGGAAGGGATTATTTTTGTGTTATGAAACCACTATAGTAACTACCAGTACTTATGATCATAATGTAAATACTATAAACATGTAGATATGGCATAAATAAATATATACTTAATATAGATATAATAATCAAAATAACAAAAATAAATAGATTTCTCACAGTTACTTTCTCACGCACGCACGCGCTAATATATCGTACTTTCTATATTGCATACCAGACTATGTTTATAATTGAAAGGCCCGCCACCGTCGCCAAGGGGTCCCTTTCAGAACTAATACGATTCGTTCCGCTAAGCCCGTAAATTTTGAAATACATTGCTAACGATTTGGAAGTATTTTTTCCTACAGATTTTATTATTTTTCCTGCAGATTTTGTCCGTTGTATCCGAAGCCCGTTGATGGGGAGTCCATAGATGAGAGGTTTGTCTGTACTGCTATAAAAACACTACGGCACAGCGAATGCCAGTCGAGCTACCATTTGTTGACCTGTCAATGTCTGTTACAGAAATTACTCCTCATCATAACAATATGGCGTCACCGATAGGATTCTTAATGACGGTGGGTGAAGCGGTGCACGTAGAAACTTGGATTAGATGTTTCGCAGCTTTGGCTAGGATAAAGAAACTGAAAGACAAGAAAGCCTCCGGAGGGGAGAATGAAATTACTGATTTATTTTTGGTTTATCCTCTGATTATCCCTCCCTGTCCCTGTTCTGCCATTCATTTATACGAGCTCAAGTAGGTTGATCATGTCTCTCCACAACTTCCTATCCTTTGTAGCTCTAGGCAATGTTTATCCTATTAATATGTCTCACAGTCTCTCTTCTGATATCCATTCACACAAACTCAAGTTGGTTGATCATGGCTCTCCACAATATTCTATCCTTTGTAGCTGTAAGCAATTTCCCCCCTTACTATCCTTCCCTATCCCTGTTCTGCCATCCATTTACACAATCCGTTCAACAAGGTTGATAATCGGTCACCACAACTTCCTATCTTTTGTAGCTCTAAGCAATGTTTGTCTCCTTACTATCCCTCACCTGTAAGTTATACACATGTTAAGTGATGAGAAATGCATCACGTGATAGACTGGCTAGAGGCGCGAAATGCAAGCCACCTTGCAGTTGGAGCCAATGCAGCTGTAAAATTACGTCTACTCCAGTCTTTCATTTTCCTCGCGCCGTCAAGTGACATCACTGGCGCAATATATGACCAATTTAACCATCAAGTGAGACCATAATTCACTATTCTTTTCTATATCTTTTTTATAAGTATTCGGTTCGCTGCATGGACAAACTGTTGTCTAATTTAAGCTACCTAGTGTGTTTTTTTTAATACTATACACAAGTTCCTATTTTTATTCACTAATGTACACAAGGGTTATTATATCGTAGATATAGTAATCCTATATGTGTTTGGTTTCTGTTTAACGGCACTTCAACCACTATAGGGTTGTTTAAAGTCAGTAAAGGTTTTGAATCGCGATTGTTTTGGGTATAGCTTGATGTTATATGCGGATTAGTGATAGTTTTGGGTACAGGTTAAATTGTGAAAGTTTTTTTTTAAATCATTTAATGGGGTATTAGAGATGCTGGTTTGAAATACAAGTTATTTTTTATTCAGTTTCTGATACAGTTTAATGATTAGAGTTTCCATTGTTATTTTTAGTGGGGATCTTTATGAAGTCTGAAGGTTTCTTTTTCCATTTTTTGCAGTTTTCGAAATATATTAAAGATTTTATGTTGTTTTGTTGGAAGTTTTATAGTTTTTTTGTGTTGCTATATGGTATGTTAAAATACATTTATTTGTACCAACCGTTCCAATAATGGTAATGTCGAAATAATATAAATCAGGGGATCATATTGCGGAAATCATTTATATTTGCTGAAACTTTTTGTTTTAATTATTTTCAAAATAAGGATGGCCGGAGAGCATTAAATATGAAGTGAAAAATATCCAATGACCATAGAGTGGAACAGAAAGCCGTAAACAGGAAGATACCTTAAAAGAAAATATTTACGAGATTTGTAAAATCTGTCGTATTGAGTGTAAAAAAAAAAGTAGCTGCTCGACTTTGTAACGCTCTCGAATTCCTAAATGCTTTTAGTCTTTTCAGTGGCGAGCAGCTTCAAGTGTAGAGAAAATAAGCATCGGTTTCGTGTCTATGTTGTTTATTTTGTGTTTACCAACGGAGTGACTTTGTGTCAAGGACGACAGTAATGTAATGTCCGATAAGTTATTTCTACGGGATCTTGGCTACTTTAAGAAAGAAAGAAAGAAAGAAAAATATTGGAGCGAAGAAAACAGAAGTAATGTAGATTATCAGATAAAGAAAGATGAGAAAAGAAAAGAAAAAGAAAGAAAAAAGAAAGAAAGAAAGAAAAAAGGAAAGAAAAAAGAAAGAAAGAAATATTGGAGCAAGGACAACAGAAGGAATGCAGATAAACAGAAGTAATGGACTATTCTGTGTTGATAATGATAACATATCAGTGACATACTTGGGTTCAGTGAAAGAAAGAGAGAAAGAAAGAAAGAGAGAAAGAAAGAAAGAAAGACAGAAAGAAAGAAAGACAGAAGGAAAGAAAGAAATATTGGAGCAAAGACAACAGAAGAAATGCAGATGATCAGAAGAAAAATGGGGGAAAATGAAAAATACAAAGAAAGAAAGAAAGACAAAAGTAAAAAAGATTGCAGCGAAGAAAACAGAAGAAATGTAGATAATCAAGAACAGAAAAAAATGGAAAAAGAGAGAAAGAAAGATGTTTTGTATATAGAAAGAGTTAAAATAATCAGGGGAAAGAAAAATGGGAATATAAAAGAAAGAAAAAAGAATGAAAAGAATCAAGAAAAGAAAAAATGGGAAAAAAGAAAGAAAGAGAAGGAATGAAAAGAATCAGGAAAGATAAAATGGGAAAATAAAAGAAAGAAAGAAAGAAAGAAAGAAAGAAAGAAAGAAAGAAAAGGAATGAAAAGAATCAGGGGAAAATAAAAGAAAGAAATAAATAAACAGAAAGAAAAAAGAAAGCAAGAAAGAAAGTAATGAAATGAATCAGGGAATTATTGAATTAAGAGACATTTCCATAATACAGGGATTAGGCTTGAAGGAAGACCGAAGTGCTTAAGGCCTCCTGCCAATACCTAATAAATAATGAACTATTCCGTTTGGATTGTGTAGAAAAACAAAAGACTTACGCTATTTGGTTTTAGTGAGTAAATGAAATAAATAAATAAATAAATAAAGAAAGAAAGAAAGAAAGAAAGAAAGAAGGGAAAATAGAAGTGTTTAACGGCTGTAATGGAAAAGTTACCAATTTCAAATCTTTTCATTTGTACCCTCCTACTACTCAAAATAATGACCAGCATTCATATTTATGATTGTTATTGCAATATTTTGTTAAAGTTGTTAACAGATCGCGACATTTATCAGAGATGAAATTTAAATTTTTACTATTGCATTATTATTCCAGTATTTTAACATGGCAGCAGATAGCTAATGTCAACAACCGAGCACAAATAGTTATTAATTAAAAAAAAAATAGTAATTAATGTATAATATTATCCATAACTACATGTACATGAATGTCGTTTTGATAAAAGATAAAAAATAACCACAAATACGTAAAAAAATGCATATATTGTCGAAAATTCCTATTTCCACAATATAGCTATTTTTGTGCTGTTATAATGCTTATTACCTAAACAATAATAATACTGAATAATTATTTTTACACATTAAAGTATATTTAATAACATCTCCCTAATAACTGTCGCGATCTGTAAGCTCAAATATTTAACTATGCGATAGAGGAAATTCTACTGATATTTTATTGTCATAGAACTCGGCAGGAGCTTATTCAATCATTAAGTTAAAATTAAGATTCATCAAAAAATGAAAATAGGAAAACCGTGAAATTTTTACAGGTCTTTCTAGTTAAAGCAATTCTTTTATAATACTTTTAAAAGAAAGGCATTGTGGCGAGTTTTATTATAGGTCCTCCTAAAATCGTAGCAACAAGCTATTTTTTTTTCTTTTCAAATCGTAAATTTTATGGTCGGTGTTGTAACTGCGTCTTTTTTATTCATAAAGGAAGTTCGGATAGATTTATGACTCCAAAACTCCGCATATATTTGCGTATATCAAACCTGTTACAGGCACACACATGCCGTTTTACGTGCGCGTTTAAACAGTTACATTGAAAAATAGTTATTTTTAACTTCATATCATCATATCTTCATTCTTTCTTCTTTTATGTGTCGTGTCCCTTCAGGACGTAGGCGATCATGGCTCTCCACATCCTCTTGTCCCTTGTAGCCCTTAATAAGTTTTGTCTTTTTGTTATTTCTCCCAGACCCTGTTCTGTCATCCACTTACTCAAGCCCATTAAGTATGTCACGCTTTGCTTTCCTCTGTCCCTCTTTTCCTCTACCCGTCCTGTGAGTATCAGATTTTCCAAGCCCTCCTTCCTCATTACGTGTCCTAGAAATTTAATCTGCCTCTTCTTGATTTTAAATATATTTCCTCTTTGCTTCCATTCTCACATGTTTGGCCCATGATATCTTTAGCATCCTTCTGTAGAACCACGTTTTTGTTGCTTCGTCTCTCCTTCATCTTTGAGGAGATTGTCAAGCGTTCACTGCTATGCAGGAGGACAGATATCACATAACACTTCAGTACTCTTTTCTTTGTTTCCAACGAAACTCTCCTGTGTCTTAGTACTCTGCTTAGCTTTTGGAATGCGTCTTTGGCCATCCCAATACGTCTTCGGATTTCAGTGTCACACTTTCTGTCCCCTGTTAGAACACTTCCCAGTTATTTAAATTTCTGGACTTGTTGATTTTAGTATCCCCGACAAGTAAGTTGCATTTCAGGTACATCTTTTTGCTGATGACCATTCATTCTGTCTTCTTGTAGTTTGTGCTTAGTCCCTTTTTCTCGCTCTCCGCTACCTTCTGTAGGAGGTTCTGTAGTCTACTTTCTAGGTCTGCTATCAGTACTGAGTCATCTTATACTATTAAGATTGTGGCCGCCAATGATGAATCCCACTAGGATCTCCAGTTCTCTCAGAATTGCCTCGCTGTATAGGTTGAATAAGTCCGGTAAGAAAACACATCGTTGTCTTACACCACATTCCATTTTTGTATATCTGCCGAACTCCTTTTTATCCGTAGGCAGGTAGTTTGTTGCCAGTAGAGATTTTAGAGGTTGCATAGTAGCTCTAACAGATCTTTGTGGAGTACTTTGTCGAACGCTTTTGCGTAGTCTATAAAACGCAGGTACACGTCGTTCTGCATTTGTATTGCTTTTCTGATAACATTATGAGAACGAATATAGTGTTCCTTGTTCCAGTATCTTGTTTCTGCTGCACGTTCCATTCATCAGGATTCGGATGATGAGTTTTTCTCTGTGGCTCATTAGGCTGATTTTTCGGTGGAGTTCACATTCGTTTGGGCCTGGTTTTTAGGCAGTCCCATGAAAATAGATCTGCTTAGGTTTTCCGATATATCCCCACTGTTGTAGATTTAATTTATTATTTCTGTAATCTTGTCTATGCCGAAATCGTCTAAGGCTGCCAGTATCTCTATTACAATTCTGTCTGGTCATGTCGCTTTGTTTCTGTTCAATTTGGCTAGTGCAGCTTTTTTTTTTTGTATTTCTGGCCCGTCGGTACTTCTGTATATTGCTGGTTTTTGTCTTTCGTTGTGAAAGAGATCTCCAATATATTCGTTCCAGCAATGAAGAAGTTTTCTTTCTCTAAGTTTTCTTTCGTCTTTGGATTTTATGCAGCCTGTTAATGAGCACTTCTTCTTTCCTGTTAGTCCCCTTATTTTTATGCATATCTCCTTTATCTGTGATACTCATTCTCTCTATTTATGCACATTTTTCGTTGAGCCATTCGTCTTTAGCCTGTCTGCATTTGTTCCTTATATCATTGTATAGTTTTCTGTATTCCGTTCCATGTCTTGGCATTGTTTTCTGTCTCTTTGCATCATGTAGGGAATATCGTCTGTGATTCATTCGTTCTTTTTTCTTCGTCCATTCTCCTTTGGGATGACGTCGTTTTCAAGTTTCTATTTCTATTTTTCCCTTATATCTTTTCACACTGCCCATATGTTTTTCTTCAGATTTGGATCGTTCAGGAGTCTTCTGTATTGCAGTTTTGGTACTGCATTAGGATTCTTCAGTTTCCGTAGTTTCAATCTTAGTTTACATATAACAGGGAGGTGGTGGCTTCCGCAGTCAGCACTTGGATAGGTTTTGAAATGAATAGGTTTTACATTCCTGAAGTTTATAGTTATGTAGTCAGTTTGGTTTTAGTTTCTCCTCCCGGGCTACTCCATGTCGATAATCGTCTTGGATCTTCTTGGAACCAGGTGTTGGTTATTATTACCTGGTCATTGGCTGTGCACCATTGGGTCCATTTTTATCCGCGTTCATTGCGGGTTCCTAATCCGCATGTGTCATCTATCTCCCTTTCCCTCTCCTTGCATACTTTGGCATTCAGGTCTCCCATGATTATTATAACTTGTGATTTGTACTGAGTCTTTGGATTGGTTTAAGATTTCATGGTTCTTGATAGTGACTAAGACAGTCGAATGTATTTGAATAAAACAGAACAAACATTAACTTTGGATAGTTCATCCACGATAAAATTGGGCCGTGATTGTTCATGGCACTGAGCCGTTACTAAATAATTAGTAATAAGTAAATATCAGTAGTAGTAATTTTCTCATGTAGAAATGTATTTTTTTAAAAATGCGTGACGTCCATTTTTGATCCTCTATAAATCATTTACTTTTATTGCAGGTATCTGACATTTTAAATTACGAAAGTTATGAAGAGATGAAAAAAGAAAATTGGTAAAAGAAAACTGAGGTAAAAAAAAAAATGAATGCATAAATTTATAGCCATTATTTAAATTTGTTGTTGGTTCATTTGTGTTATGGGATCTTACCTCTAACGAGACAATGAACTCTTCCTGACACTATAAAGACTGCGACTCTCAAGAGAGATGATAGAATGAAGTGTAACGAGTCCAGACGAAACGAGTCGAGACAGTAGTAGTTCACCCTAAACCAGACTGACAGTCATACTAACACCTTCAACTTCTTGTATTATTATTCTGTTTAATATATCTTTGTTATTCCTATTCTTGTGTTCGTGTTGTTCTTCCTTGGTCCCAACCTTGGACCATAACAGTGGTGCGAGGATATTGGACCATAACAATTTGTAAGTCAGATTTTGTGTAAAGTTCTATTGAAGATGAGAGACTTACGCTGGAGAAGATTTCGTTCGGTAGTTATCAGCTTAGATCATTTGTATGTTGCGTTATGAAAAATGCGACACGTGGTGGGCTGGACACTAAAAAAAAACCCCGGATGAGAAACAACACGCGCCTTGTCCATACGTTATCCTGTAGACACACACACACACACACACACACACACACACACACACACATATATATAGGAAAGAGAGAGAGAGAGAGAGAGAGAGAGAGAGAGAGAGAGAGAGAGAGAGAGAGAGAGAGTGATTGCACGCTTTTCTTTCGTATGACTTTTTGTAATGCCATCTCGTGGTTGGTAAGAGAAGTTTCTTGGGAGACAAGTGGCTGTCAGAAGATCCTTAGCGACACAAAAAGAAAGAAAAAGGAATGAAAATAAAAATAAACATTTTTAAAATGAAAAAGTAACATTGGAAACCATCTTACGGACAAGTATTAAAAACATTTTTAAAATAATTTTATTTATTCTTTCAGAGTTTAGTATAAGGATCAGTTCTTACGTAACCAGTGACATAACAGGTAGGATTTATTAATGAATCGCAATCACGAGTCATTTTACCCATTAGGATAATAAAAGTTTTACATGTACAGCAGACAGAGTACAGTTGCTGTGTCTAGGCCAAGATTACCTGATGGAAACCATCACACTTCAGTCGCCCTGCCAAGGTTAAAGAGTCTAGTTTGCCCTGCTATTTTTATTTTAAAAAGTATTTTCCCCAAAGCTAGGCAATAAAGCCATTGAGATACAAGGGGTAAACGGAATGTGAAAGAATATGAGAAAGAGAAGGCAATAAAGCCACTAAGACGCAAGGGTTATGAGAAAAAGAAAAATATTATTAAGGAGAGATAAAAATAACAGAACAGGAATTAAGAAGAGAAAAATAACGATTGGCATTGCATTTACATTTTTTGAAGGTCAGTCTAACCCATCTTATCAATAAAGAAGTTAATAGCTAACAATTGTCATTGTATTTAAATATTTTTGGAGATTAATATAACCCATAGCTGAAGGGAACTGGATTCATACATTTTTGCAATGGCATTAGTGCTAAGTGGACGAAAAAGACTCGGTTGGAATTTGAACACTGCAAGCTGATTCTATTTCCTGTGTCGATAAGTGTTACACCACCCGCACATCCATTTAT